>BTPG01000002.1:187522248-187728226 GCA_036245525.1 Semisulcospira habei | reverse complement strand
CAGTCTGAAAAAGACAGAGGTCCTCCATCAGCCGGCACCCAAGACAGTGTATCGCCCTCCTCACATCACCATTGGCGAGTCTGATCTAAAGTCAGTGCACCAGTTTACTTACCTTGGCTGCATTATCACGTCGGACGCCAAGCTGGACAAGGAGCTTGACAGCAGGCTGGCAAAAGCGAACAGCGCTTTCGGGCGACTTTTCAAGCGGGTGTGGCACAATCAACAGCTGAAAACAGGCACCAAGATCAGCGTGTACAGAGCTGTGGTCCTCACCACCCTGCTGTATGGTTCCGAGTCCTGGGCCCTCTACCGCAGCCAACTACGACTCCTCGAACGCTTCCACCAGCGCTGCCTGCGTACCATCCTGGGCATTCACTGGAGTGACTATGTCACCAACGTCGAGGTCCTTGAACAGGCTGAAACTGTGAGCATCGAGGCTTTGCTGCTGCGGACACAGCTCCGCTGGGCGGGGCATGTCTCCAGGATGGAGGATCATCGCCTACCAAAGATCACCCTGTTCGGCGAGCTTGCTACTGGACACCGTGACAGAGGGGCACCAAAGAAGAGATACAAAGACTGTCTCAAGAAGTCACTTAGTGCCTGCCAAATCGACCACCACCAGTGGTCTTCGCTTGCTGCGGACCGTGACACCTGGCGCTCCACCATTTACAAGGCAGCTGTCTCCTTTGAGGACTCTCACAGAGCTAGCCTTAAGGACAAGCGGCTCAGGAGAAAAAACAGAGATGCCGCAGCTCAGAACCCCGGCCATACCTTCCCCTGCAGCCACTGCGGTCGAACCTGCCTGTCTCGGATTGGCCTCCGCAGCCACGAACAAGCCTGCAGACGTCGTGGGCAACTCCTATAAAATCTTCGTTCGCGAAGTCAAGCCAAGAGATCAACCAACTGACAACACTCCCTATTATGCCAGGCAAAGCATTCATTGCTTTCACAGCCAATTTCTTAAGCAAGTCTGATATATGCGACAACTGTTTCTTTACCCATGATTGCAAGTCTTTTGGGTCAGTTGGTGGAGTCAGAGGGGCCGGTGGAGCTGGACCGCTACCACACCCCGTTACAGACATTACAACAGTACTGGTAATAAATCCAAGAGCAGTAATTAAACTTGCAATAGTAATACCCTGCTCTCTGAAAAGTGTTTTCAGTCTCTCAGTCAAAGTTGTGTCTTTCTGAAGTATTTTCTGAATAGTTTCTCTATTCCTGTTAACCTGTATTTTCAGTTTTTCTTTTCCATTTTCAACTACTTCTAGCCACACTGATCTTTCTATCTGCAAATCCTTTAATCTGTGTTGTATTTTTTCTTTTATTTCTGTGTCATAATTTTCTTCGTCAGCTTTTCCTAGTTTTTTTTCTTTTCATTTCTATGTGAAATAGTCACCACCCGCAGTATTTTAGCAGTCATTGTGCCTTCGTTGATATATGATGTCGGACCCTGCAATGCTGCATCATGACTGGTGTTTCTGTTTGATGACTTTTTGTGAATTTGTTGTGCTGCGGCTTTTAATTGGATTTTCAACGGTAGTTTCCTCCGCCGTCAGTGCAATGCTGGTAGTTTATACACGCCGGCTGATAGTTTGATAGGCAGTACCATGGAATCAGATCTCAGAAGAACAGCGCGCATTATGCTGTGGCAAAGAACCAACGTGCTTTTCTCCCCTTTTAATCATCTCAGGAGTGGCTCTTCCCACGCCACGCTAAACACCAGAGGAGTGGCGTGCGTTCATCCAGGCGAGTGCCAGAAGGCTTCGGGCCCCCACATTCCAGCCGAGTGATGTAGTGATGACAGACACTTCCCCTACACAGTGACTGTGGTTTTTACAACACTTACAGTAACAGCGTGTGCATGTGTGTACTGTGGATTAGGAACAACGTGCTTTTCATGTTAATGTTGTAGTTTTATTATTAGTGATTGCTTCAAAATGAGTAGGTGCCATAGTTATATACTACGCAAGTTAATTTATAATTAAGGTGTGGTGACTGTTTATGCTGGAGCGAATGTCTGTCTAATAGCCAGCGCTGATCTATAGCGACGGGCCCCCAGGTAGCAACTGTGGAAGTATAATTTGTCTTTTTGTTTTGTTTGTGCGTATTTTTAAAAAAACTTTTATTTGTGAAATTAGTCTCAGCCAAGCAGGAAGTGTAAAAACATTATATTACGTGTTTAAGAGATACTATGATAGGGCTGTCCTTAGCTTGCTTTGTGTTAGGGAGGTTCAGGTCGGGTTGGGGCCGCTGGCGCCAGCCATGAGACGCCTTGGCGACGGGCTTCACCCGTCCCGAGCCATTGTCCATTTGTTGTTGTAAATGTTATGTGAGTTTGGGTAATTGCGAGTTGCACCTGAGGTGGCGAAACAAATTTTCCTGTACATGGCAACATGTATTTGGAAGAATAAAGTTTCTTGACTTGACTTGATTATCAATCTCACCCAGTTTGGCTACATTATTCACCAGCTCACCTCTGATTGTTTGCAGTGATTTATTCAAGCCCATTATCTCCCGCATTGACAAAGGAGAGTCATCTATTGTTTTCATAGCCTCATTTATTTGTCCTTCTGTAAATGAGGTTTCTTGTATTACCTTGGCTTTTTGCTTCTGCCATTTCAATTTCTTGTCCCGTTGGCAACCTTGTTTGCACGTCATGAAGAGCACTAACAAGGTGAGGGGTACGGCTTACTAAGGTACCTCGCCAACCTGGTATTACCACCGACTTCACCTTTAATTGTACTTAAAGATCTAAACTTAGCAGGGTCTTTTTTATAAGTTAATTGTACTTTTTCCCTCTGTCTGTATTTACAAATAAGTGACCTTTATCATATTCAAACGGATTAGGATCTATGTTGTCTGGATGGGCACCAACACTTTAATAAAACGAGTTTACTTTGTCTTTTAACAGTTCGTGATGAAAACTGAAAGTATTTCTCATTCCAACCATATATCTGTTGTATTATTATCAAAAATCATACATGTCATCAATTTCAATATCATGATCAAATCCTCCCGCTGCCATTGTCTTTATTAATTTTTTATTTTATTTTTGCATAATAAAATGACATCATCCTACAGATCAAGGTTAAACCCATACAGTAAACTACGTGAACCTCTAGGTGTTAAGGGAATTAGGCAATCAATTGTTATCACAAACAATCCTAGCACCATAGATCAAAACCAAACTCTTACTGTCAAGTTTCCTAACCTAGGTCCCAGTGATGTTATTGTTCCTGGTACTGCACGCCTTGCATTTAATATGAACTTTTATCAGAATCAGATGCAAACAGTACACTAGTTGACAACCTGGGCAGAGCAATTATTAGAACTGTTAAAGTTAAACTTGAAGGTCAGGAAGTGTTTTGTCTTGATGGTGCTGATGTACTTTACTGCTACAAAGATCTTTGGCTCACTTGAGAAGAAAGAGAGGACCGTGTTTACCAAGGCATACAGTCTGATAATGTTGCCAAACTCAGAATCAATGCAGGTGATAAATCAACAACAGAAGTTGAGGATGTTATATTGGCAGAAACATACGGAAGTAGATTTTACATTGCACTTGAATTTGAAATCCTAACAGCACATTTACCTTATTACCAAGGAGCACTGAATGACCGTCTAAGCTTTGAACTAACTTTTAATGAATGTGCAAAAGTTATCAGAACATCTGACACAGATGCAACATACAAGATCTCTAACATTCCCTTGGAATATGAAATTATCACACACACTGAACTAGCCAGACTCATACAAAATCAGTACTAGTCAAGACTACCGATTTATTATGACCACGTGATAAGACACAGTAGACAAAGACAAAGGTGATCAAAGGTGATGTGCAACAACAACTTAAACACTGAGGGATGTAGATGATCGTCTTGTTCTATAGCTGTGTATTTCTCTGTGGGCTGGCGAATGGGTACCTGATAGGCGGGGGCAGGGGATCTAACTGTTGGTCTGTCCAGCGCTGAGTAATTCCCCTTGGTTTGTTGTACACCTGCTAGGTCACTGAAAGGTATACTTATGTTGTTTATGGAACCAAAATATCCATTCAAAAAGGATTCAGACAAATTCTACAATTCAAAGATTACACATTTGTCCTGTACTATTGAAGGGCGTTCTAATCAAGTGTATGCTTCAGGCATGCTACCTTATCAACACTATGACGAGACCACAAAATATTTTGCGGGTGGAAGACTTAGAGAAAAACCAGCAAACATGGCATGCAAAGATCTACATCTGTATGATGTAAGAATTAGTGAATACCTGACAGACAAGTATGAACTTTGGCTAGACCTGCGTAGTACAGACGATGACTACCTACAAGGGTCAGGATGTACTGTTGAAAACGGTAGTGACGGAATTACAATCCAGATACAAAAGAAGAGTGAAACAGGAGGAACAATAAATATATAATCGTATCTGATTTATGACACACAACTGAACATTTAAGAAAGCAGACTAAGTGGTCACGTGTATTAAAATTATATTCTGTTTTAAAATAAACTTGCTGACACTCGACCCACACTGTGGCTTGTTTTGTGGTGCCACAGGCTGTGGGAAAACTGAATTTGTTCTTGATCTCTTACAAACAAGATACATCTATCATTTCAAAAACATTGTGATATTTTGTCCAATGATCAAACACAACAAAGCTTATCACAACCGTTTATTCATTTGGACTGATCACAATATTTATTTAGTTGATCCTGAGAAAAAAATGAAAACTACCTGCAGTATTTTACAAGCAATTTGAAGGGCAGCCAACTTTGTTTATTGTTGATGACTGCTCTGCAGAGAAAGACATTGTTAAGAAGAGAAATACATTGGCAGAACTTGCCTTCAGTGGCAGGCATGCAAACATCAGTGTATGGATTCTCACTCAAAAATATAATGCTGTACTGAAAGATTTTTGAGAGCAACTAAAGTTTATATGTTTGTTTTACTGTAAGGATCATGACAGCTTTGAAGACTGTCTTAGGGAGAACGATGTCGAACAAACTTGAACGTGATGATGTAAAAAACAAACTAAAATCGACTAAGCATCTAAAGCTTATCTTAAAGACAGATCAGCCCACTGGGTATGGATTAATAAATTAATGTGTACTTTTGTTTTGGTCATAAAAATGACGGACGGACAAACCATTGATATCACAGACTTCAGAGATTTTGTGCACTTTTATGGCTTAATAACATCTTCCAAACAACCTGACATAAGCCTCTCAGCACCAGTGAAGATACACATGGCATAACAACCAACTAAAGAACTATCGCCCCGTTTCAAACCTACCCTTTCTGTCCAAAGTTCTTGAGAGAGTAGTTCTGACACAGCTCACTAAATACCTACAGTCAAACAATATCGTCCATCCACTTCAGTCTGCTTACTGTGCCGGGCACAGCACTGAAACTGCTCTCCTCTGTGTCGTTAATGGCCTCCTAAGTGCCTATGATGAAAACCAGATCTCATTTCTTGCCCTGTTAGAGCTATCAGCTGCGTTTGACACCATTGACCACTCCATCTTGCTCCAACGTCTAGAAAACTACTTTGGTATTTCTGGTAAAGCTCTCACCTGGTTTCACTCTTATCTGTCTTCCCGTCAGATCAACGTCTCTGTCAAGAACATTCCTTCTGAAGCTGCTGTGCTAGAGTTTGGGTCCCCAGGGCTCTGTCCTGGGCCCCATTCTATTTACGCTGTACACTCAGCCTCTGTCTCAGGTTATCACATCGCATTCAACCGATCATCACATGTATGCAGACGATATACAACTTTGGAAATCTGCTCCTCCAAACAGCTCCAGTCAGGCTATTTCAGATGTTCAGAACTGTATCTCAGATGTTAAGTCCTGGATGTGTGAAAATAAACTTCAGTTAAACGAGGGCAAGACAGAAGCTCTTCTTGTCGGTGCCTCTCAACTGCTGCCCAATTCTCCTGACTCAATGCGCATTTGTGACGCACCTATTCCATTTTCCGATTCTGTTAGCAATCTTGGCGTTTTTCTTGATAAAGATCTTCAAATGAAGGAGCATGTAAATCATGTCTGCAAACTTGCTTTTCCTGGAATTAAGACACATCCGTTCTATCCATCATTACCTCGCTACTGAAGCTACCACCAAACTGGTCATCTCTTTAGTCTTGTCCGACATTGATTACTGCAATGCCCTCTTAGCTGGTCTCCCTCAGTTTCTCATTCAGAAATTGCAGCGAGTTCAAAATTGTGCTGCACGTCTCATCGTCCGCACCTCACAGCATCAGCCCATCACTCCTATTCAGAGACAAATTCATTGGCTGCCAGTCAAACAACGAGTCTCATACAAAATCGCCTGTCAAAGCTATTAATTACTCTACCCCTGCCTATCTCGCTGATCTTCTTCAACTATACACTCCCTCCCGCTCCCTCCATTCAAGTAGTGACATGCACCTTCTCAAAGTCCCGCTCTTCAAATACAAAACCAGAGGTGACCGTTGTTTTGCGCACATTGGACCTGTTGTCTGGAACTCACTACCTATAGACATTAGACATTCTCCCTCATTCACTGCCTTTAAATCTGCCCTAAAGACCCATCTGTTTGATACCCCAATGTAGCTCAGTTCTTTACATTATGTACCTGTGTGTGTGTGTGTGTGTGTGTGTGTGTGTGTGTGTGTGTGTGTGTGTGTGTGTGTGTGTGTGTGTGTGCATGTGTGTATTGCAGAATCCGTTGTTTCTCTGGTTTTATGACCCCCTCCACTCCCACTCTTTATTTATAAAGCACTTAGAGCTTATTTAAGGATAAGCGCTATATAAGTAGCCATTATTATTATTATAATATAATGTGAGTTTGGAATTTGTTGATGAGATTCCAGTTTTGGAGTGCATGACTGTTGATTTTAGGACACATACCTTAAAAGTTAATGATATTAACTGTGACTAGTTTGTGACACTTTGTTATAACATATTTAAACAACTATGTAAACTGAATGTTTATATTAACTGTGTTACAGTTAATAAAATGGTATTACACATACAGAGCAAGCAGTAATATTTTTATATTATTATTTTGACTGATAAATAAAAATGATGGACAACGTGATCAATGTAACAGACTATTTCGTGTATATCCAGCACTTTGATCAGTTAGAAACAGATTTCAGACAGCCAGACATAAAGCCTACATCAACACCAGCGATGATATACGTGTCATATAATATGACTTTAGAAATATTTGAGGAGCTACCATTTGTAGAATACATGCCTGTTCATCTTAGGACACATACCTTTGAAGTTGATGATAACCGCAAGGGCTGGTTTGAGACAGTGTGTGAGCAAATATTCAGACAACTATGCAAACTAAATCTGTTTATTGTAATTGTTACAGTTACAGTAAGAAAGTGGTATTACACAAGGTATACATTTTTTATTTATTATTTTGTTGGTCAACTAAAAATGCACAAATCCCTTCAAGCTTACAAAACGTGTTTCACACAACAAACTTGCCTATATCAAACACTTACAATGTCTATGAATCGATAGAAAACTCTTTTTCTGTAATACAAGATAATCTTTTTTCAGGTAGCGTAAGGATTCAAGTTGTTGCTAAAATAGAATTTAACAAGGTAGATGGTGAAGTAATTGTATCATATATCTCAACGACACAACACACCATTAGTTCAAACGGTGAACTGGGGCTGGAGAAAGTGTTTAGAAACAAAATGTTGCCCGACTTCCTTGAAGCAATTGATAGAGCAAAATGAAAGGGTCTGGTTGGCATAAAGGTCATGTACATGAACTACAACTGAGACAGTCAAGATATCATCCTTTTTTAGGCAAATCATGGCTGCCACTACCAACTGAAGTTGCAGACAAAAGGGCTGTCGTTAATATTAAGAACAATGATCACTGTTGTTTTATGTGGTGTGTGCTTGCTAAACTTCACCCTGCAAAAACACACCCTGAGCGTGTATCTAACTATACCAAATTTGTAAACGAATTCAATTTCAGTGGTATACAATTCCCTGTTAAGGTAGACAACATGAATGGCCAAAAGCTAGAAGAGGTCAATAGCTTCAAGTACTTGGGAGCCACCCTGTCCAAAGACGGTAGTTGCATAGCAGAGATCCGTATCAGGATAGGTACAGCAACATCCGCAATGGCCAGGCTGGACAGGATATGGCGAAGTAACTCCATCAGCTTCACCATCAAGTACAGGCTTTACAAGTCCCTCATAGTGTCTATTCTACTCTACAGCTGTGAGACTTGGACACTGCTTGCAGACTCAGAAAAGAAAATCCAGGCCTTTGAGAACAAGTGCCTGAGGAAGTTGCTCCGCATCTCGTACCGCGAGCACAAGACCAACGAATATGTACGGAGCATCGTCACTTCCCTGGTGGGCCCACATGAACCCCTTCTGGCAACCGTGAAACGGCGCAAGCTTGCTTGGTTTGGCCACGTGACCCGACACAACACCTTGTCCAAGACTATCCTCCAAGGCACTCTCGAAGGAAGTCGTCGGCGAGGTCGTCAGAGAAAGAGTTGGGTCGCAAACATAAAAGAATGGACCGAACTCGAGATGTCAGACTTGCTTGCCACCGCCCAAAATAGAACTCAGTGGAGAGCACTGTCTGTTGCTGCTGCCTTTCAGTCCCCCCAACGCCCAGTTCGGGCAAGGGACTGATGATGATGATGATGATGTTAAGGTAGAGGATATAGACTTGTTTGAAGAACTAAATCCTGGTATTTCTGTGAACGTGTATGTATGGGATAATAACTCTCTTAACAAGTTAGTCCCCACCCGGGTCTGCCCTGGGGGACTTGGGTGGGGTTAGGTACTTTTTAGTTCCCAGGGTCACCCTGGTCAGCCCCACAGGGTGGGTTTCCTTTCTATTCTGGGGCATATGTTTCTGTCTACCCTTGGTCCATTCACCTGCATTTGTCTTTTTAAAACTCTCCCAACTGTCTGCACTGCCTGTAGCTCTTGATGTTGGATGTGTGTTGCTAGACAGTCTTAGCTTTATTTAGGCCCCATGTTGTAGGTTTATTTAACGTATTTGACCGGCTGGCGACATACATTCAATTTTCTGTTTATTTTTTTTTTTCACAAGCAGTGCAGGCACGTCCCGAGAAAGCCATGTTGCTGTCGGGACGTTAAGCAATGTACAATCAATCAATCAATCTTAACAAGTTAGAACCAATTAGAGTATCACCACTTGCCCCAACCTACGGACAGTGAGAAGATAAACATTTTGACATGTTATTAATAAACTCCGGCGATAACTTTCACTACACAGTTATTAGGAGTATGTCATGACTAATTCATGATCATGTATCAAAACACAATGGCAAACAGGAATTTTGTAAAAGATGTTTACAAAGATTTTCTTCTATTGAAGTAGCACACAAACATGCTAAACATTGTAGGTCACCTGATGACATTCAAACAATACTTCAGTACCCAGATCCTGGTAGTCAGGTATATTTTAAGAACTATGGGAATCAGCAAAATGGTGCCGTTTGTAGTGTATGCTGATTTGGAATCACTGGTTGCACCATATGAGGGTCTTTTTCCAGAATCATTACCAAAGACTCTAAAATTGAGTGACCAAGTGGTGTGTTCTTTCGGGGTACATTCTTGTTAGGTCAGACGGTCAGCATACCGAACCTGTTATCTACAGAGGTGAAAATGCAGCAGGTGTGCTTTTAGCAGAAATGAGACAACTATATAGTAATGTAGTACAATATGTCACATCATGTCAGATGCCAGAAGAGTATGAACTAAATTTTGATACAGCAGTGATGTTTTGGATTTGTGAACAACCCTTCAGGGATGATAAAATTCGTGATCATGATCATATAACTGGGTGTTACAGAGGTGCTGCACATGATGCTTGTAACTTAAACTAAAAATAGAACCCCCAAAATATAAGTTGCCTATCTTTTTCCTCAATCTCAAAGGGTATGATTCACACATTATCATGCGTGCTGCAGATGAGTCTTACAAAAAAATTAGTTGTATTGTTCAGACAACAGAGAAATACTTGACTTTTCTATCTATCTATCTATCTATCTATCTATCTATCTATCTATATCCCGTAGTCTTGCCGACCGTTGGGGCACCACTGATGACTTGGCAAACAGCTCCCTCCATTCCTCTCAGTTCTCTGCCATTCTTAGCGTATCACCCAGCCTCAGTCCTGTCCACTCTGAGATATTGTCCTCCCATCTTTTCCTCTGTCTTCCTCTCCTTAGTCCTCCTTGCACAGTGCCTTGCAGGATTGTTTTGGCAAACCCTGCTGATTGCGTGACATGCCCATACCACTTCAGTGTGCGTTTTTTTCACAATGGCTAATAGGTCTTCATAGGGCCCGATGGCTTGCCTGATTCTGCTTCCCACTTTCTCGTTCGTGATGTGATCTCTGTATGAAATGCCAAGCAGCCTTTGAAAACATCTAATTTCAGTGGCTTGTATCCTCCTTTCAAGGTCTGCTGTGAGGGTCCATGACTCGCAGGCATACAAGAACACTGAGATGACTAAGGAGCGCATCAGTCTGATCTTGGAGCAGAGCGTGATGTTTCTGTCCTTCCATATGGTCTTCAATCTTGTCAGTGCTGTTGTCTGCGCAATCCTGGACAGTATTTCTGGTTTTGATCCCTCATCTGTCACAATGGCTCCTGAGTATTTGAATGGATTAACTGTTTCTAGTTTTTGGCTTCCAATCATGACGTCAGAGCCAATGCCACTGGTGTTATTTTCATCAGTTTGGTCTTCTCTGCACTGATTTCCATCCCATAGGCAATGGCTGTATTGTCCAGCTTTTCCACCAGCAAATATTTTGAGTCAGAGTTAATCAAAAAAGGTGTCTACTCTTATGAGTACATCAGTGATTGGGTTGTGTTTGAGGAAAGGAGACTGCCTCCGAAAGAGGCATTTTATTCTATGCTAACTGGTAAAAGTATTTCCGACTCTGAATACCAACATGCTCTTGATGCATGGGATAAACTAGGCTGTGAAACGATTGGTAATTACCATGACCAGTACTTGAAAGCTGACGTTTGCTTGCTAGCAGATATATTTGAAAGTTACCGTGAAAAGGGTCTGTTGCATTACAGTCTTGACCCGGCTAGCTACATAACTAGTCCTGGCATGACATGGGATGCATTTTTAAAATCCACTAAGGTATATATAGACCTGCTGTCTGATCATACGATGGTTGAAGTGGTGGAACGCGGATTGAGAGGAGGCATTAGTATAGCCGCAAATAACTATGCCAAAGCCAACAACAAATATCTTGATGGCCATGGTGACCTTGGCTTTGACTCCACAAATTTCCACGCTAATAATTTGTATGGGTGGGCGATGTGTGAGTTATTGCCCTTGTAAAACTTTTATCTGCATGATTTGTCACAGTGTGATATAACAGACTTAACAAACTGTATTATGACTCATGATCGGGATCGTGAGAAAGGTTGGATCTTTGAAGTCGACCTGGAGTACCCACACCACCTACATGATTACCACAATGATTTTCCATTAGCTGTTTAGAAAATGTCTTTGACAGGGGAAAAAGAAGACACCAAACTTGTGCAAATTTGAATGAGAAATTTAATTATGTTTGTCACTATCGCCTACTGCAGTTTTACATCAGGCTTGGGTTAGTACTAAAGAAAGTTCACAGAGGCATTGAATTTGATCAGTGTGCTTTTATGAAAGATTACATAATGATAAACACAATCCTTTGTGCAAGGGATGGTAACACTACATTTGACAAAGGCTTTTTTAAGCTTATGAACAATGCTATGACATGCCTGATTATCCCGCTGAATAGCACACAAAAGAAGAAAGTGCTTGGAAAGTGTAAAGATGAACTGGAGTGCTGATAGTTGAGTACGTTGGACTGAGATCAAAAATGTATTCCATAATACACCAAAAAGGCAGTCAGTCTAAAGCAAAAGGTATTAAAAAAAACAGCGATAAAAAATACAGATATTCGTCATGAACACTACAAGCAAGTTTTAGATGGAGAACTAACGTGTAATTATCCAAACATGAAAAAAAAAATTACGGTATTTATAATGTGCTTATCTTATAATAATTATAACTCTAAACGTGCACTCACAAATCGCGCACGCATGCGCACGCTTTAGACAACGACTCACGTACCACAAATAGTGAAAATACATTACGACAGTCTGCTTAGGGTGGGGAGTGTGGTGGTACTGTTGAAAGAGGTGAGTTTTGAGGGCGGACTGGAAGGAGGAGAGAGAGTGTTTCTGATGGAGAGAGAGTGGGAGAGTGTTCCAGGTGGATGGACCGTATACTGAGAAGGAGTGGGGGCCGAAAGTGCTGAGTTTGGTGCGGGGGATGTGGAGGCAGAGAGGGTCGGAGGCGGAGTGGAGGGAGCGGGGAGGAGTGTAGGGGTGAAGTAAGTTTGAGAGATAGGCGGGAGCGCAGTTGTTCAGGGATTTGTAGCAGAGAGACAGAATCTTGTATTGGATGCATTGGGGGATGGAAGCCAGTGAAGGATTTTGAGCAGGGGAGTTATGTGGTCGGATTTTTTCTTTCAGAGGACGAGGCTGGCAGCATTGTTCTAGACGCGCTGGAGAGTGAAAGTGGTGGAGTGAGGGAGACCGGAAAGGAGAGAGTTGCAGTAGTCGATGCGAGATAGGATGAGAGAGACAGCAAGTTTGGTGGCAGCTTCGGTAGTGAGGTATTTTCTGATCTGACTGATGTGGCGGAGGTGGAAGTAGCATGCCTGGGCCGTAGCGGAGATGAAGCTGGTCATGGAAAGAGAGGAATCGAGGATAACGCCGAGGTTTTTGACCGAGTCAGAGAGGGAGATGGGGGTGCTGTCGAGTTGAAGGTGGAGGGAGGAAGGTAGCTGGGAAAGTTTCTGGCGAGTGCCTACCAGCATGGCTTCCGTTTTGTCGTCATTCAGTTTAAGCTCGTTTGCTGTCATCCAGTTTTTGACGTCTTCGTAGCAGTCAGCCGTGCGAGTCAGTAGTGACTGAGTGTTGTCGAGTTTGTCTTTGTCTAGTAGTTGTGAGTCGTCAGCGTTCCGTGGAGGATGCGGTGTCACTTGGTTTGTTTTATGTTTTACAACACCTTGAAATCCCAAACACCTATGCCAGAATTTTATTTGTTGATTACAGTTCTGCTTTTAACACCATTATTCCATCCAAATTGTACCAGAAGATCCAGCAAATCGGAGTTCCAGAGACATTGTGCCTCTGGACCCTCGATTTCCTGTTGATGAGACCACAGGTCGTTAAAATTGGTGGAAATGTGTCATCCACCCTCACTTTATCCACGGGCACGCCTCAGGGGTGCGTGCTCTCCCCTAAGCTCTACTCCCTGTTTACTTATGACTGTGCTTCATGCCATGCCAGTACTAAAGTTCTGAAATTTGCAGATGACACCACAGTGGAAGGGTGCATTACAAACTCAGACGAATCCGCTTACCGTAGTCAGGTTGAGACTCTAATTAGTTGGTGTAATAACAACAACCTTGAACTGAACTCTGGCAAAACAAAAGAAATGATTGTGGACTTTAGAAAGAAACAGTCCCCTCCCCCTCCCCCTCTTGTGATCAATAGTGAAATCATTGAAACAGTCCAGAACTTTAAGTTTCTTGGCACTACCCTGTCATGTGACCTGAAGTGGGAGGAAAACACTCGCCTTATCGTCCAAAAAGCACAGCAGCGCTTGTTCTTCCTGCGACGTCTGAAAAGTTTCGGTCTCGGTGCCCACATGTTGATGCAATTCTACCGAGCTGTGATTGAGAGCGTGCTCACCTTTTCGATCACGGTTTGGTATGGTTCCATCACGGCCAAAGAGAAAATCAGACTGAGCAGGGTGGTCAAGACCGCTTCAAAAATCATAGGCAGAGATCTTCCTAGCCTGGACTCACTGTACCAGCAGCGTCTCTTACGTAGAGCACGTCTTATCTCCAGTGATTCCACCCACCCCGGCAATGAGCTTTTTCAAATTTTACCATCAGGGCGCAGGTACAGGTCCATCAGTACCAGAACCAGCAGATTCCGCAACAGTTTTTTCCCTCTTGCTGTTCACGATCTCTCTGATCAACCGGACTAATTGGAGAGAGCGCGAGTGGCGAGTGAGAATGATTGTGTAGTCAGTTTTTAACTGTATCAGATGTTTCTCTCTCTCTCTCTCTCTCTCTCTCTCTCTCTCTCTCTCTCTCTCTCTCTCTCTCTCTCTCTCTCTCTCTCTCTCTCTCTCTCTCTCTCTCTCTCTGTGTGTGTGTGTGTGTGTGTGTGTGTGTGTGTGTGTGTGTGTTTAGTCTTAGTAACTGACATCAAGACAAATTCCAATGTTTTTATTGTTTTGTACATGGAAACATATGGCAATAAACCATCTTATCTTATCTTATCTTATCTTATCTTATCTTAGAGGTGGTGGTGTATGTGGTGAGACTGGATGATGTTGGACAGGGGGAGATGTAGAGTGTGAAAAGGACCGGGCCGAGGACCGACCCCTGTGGAACTCCGCAGGAGAGCGTGACTGGGTTGGAGGAGACGCCGTCGATGGTGACGGACTGCTGTCTGTCGGAGAGGTAGGAGAGAAACCAGGAGTGAGCAGAGTTAGTGATGCCAAAGGAGTGGTAAAGGCGGTGGAGGAGGATAGAGTGGTCTATAGTGTCGAAGGCGGCAGAGAGGTCGAGTAGCGTAAGAAGGGAGATGTTGCCCGAGTCGGTGGAGAGAAGCAGGTCGTTTAAGATATGTAGAAGGGCTGTTTCAGTGCTGTGATGTTTGCGATAGGCAGACTGGAAGGGACTGAGGAGGTTGTTGTCGGCGAGGTGGAGGTTGAGCTGGTTGAGAACGACCTTCTCAAGAAGCTTGGACAGGAAAGAGAGACTGGAGACTGGACGATAGTTTTTGAGTTCGTTTGGGTCGAGGTTGTGTTTTTTTAGGAGAGGACGGACGATGGCGGACTTGAAGATATCAGGGACGGAGCCGTTCTCTAGAGATGTGTTGATGATGTCAGTAATGAATGGCAGAAGTTTTGGAAGGCCGTCCCGTTAGAGAAAAGCAGGGAGAGGGTCTAGTTCGCAGGTTTTGAGAGGCATGGACTTTATGGTCTTGAGGACTTCGTCCTGAGAGACGGGCCGGAAGGACGAGACGGGGGTGCCGGAAAAGGGGGTGTCGGGAGGGCAAGGCGGAGAAGGCAGAGTGTCGAGTGTGTTGCGCAGAGTTTGGAGTTTGTCGGAAAAATAGTGGAAAGAGCGGACGGGAGTTCTTCTTTGCTGTGTGTGTTGGGGAGAGGAGAGTCTTTAGAAATGCCTAGGAGTGTGTTCATGGTAGAGTAGAGGGAAGAGGAAGAAGTGGATTCCAGGGTTTTGTTTTGAAGGTGTTTACGTTTGGAGTCGGAGATCATTTTGCAGACTTTGGATCTAGTTGTTTGGAAGATCTGTCTGTGAACGGTGAGGTCAGATGAGCGCCAGCGGCGTTCCGCTTGTCGGCTCTCGCGCTTGGCCTCAGCTATGTCGTCAGTGAGCCAGGAGGATGGGGGTCGGTTGGGTATGGAGCAGGTGGTGACAGGTGCATGGGTGTCTAGAAGTTTTCGAAGGGAGGAGTCGAAATGGTACGCAAGATCAGGAGAGGAGGCGGGGTCCAGGAGAAGGTCGACAGCTTCGTCGAAGAAGCTTTCTCGGTTGACAGATTTTAGTTTGCGACGAGAGACAAGGAGCTTGGGTTTTTTTCGGGGGAGGTAGGTTGAGGGAGACGAGAATAGCGAGGTGTTCAGAGGGAAGCACAGAGGAGGTGTCAGAGTCGAGAAAGAGTTGATCGGAGGTGCGGGTGATGATCCAGTCGAGGGTGTGGCCGAGTCGGTGGGTGGGTTTGGTGATGTGTTGTGTAAGAGTGTGGTTTGAAAGTGATGTGCAAAGGCGTTTTGTGTCAGGGTGGTCGGGTTTGTCGAAGTGGAAGTTAATGTCGCCAAGAAGGATGTGTTTTCCGGGTTGTGTGCTGTAGTGGTCGAGGAGGAGGTCAAACTCGGTGAGGAACATGGAGTTTGTGAGTTTGTTTTGAGAGCTTGGAGGGGGGCGATAGATACATGAGAAGATGAGGGACTGGCCAGGGAGTGTTGCTACGGCCTCGACAGATTTAAAGGAGGGATGAGCAAAAGGTAGAGACTGAGAGAAGGAGAGGTGAGCGGAGAGATAATCCCTGTAGATGATGGCAATGCCACCCCTTCTGGAAGCGAGTGGGAAGGAGGCCAGGCGGTAGCCACTCGGAGTGACGCTGGTGATGGATGATGGGTTCATCGCCAGCTGAGCGGAGCCACGTTTCGGTGAACACAACATCTAAGTCATTGTCTAGAATGAAATCGGAAATCACGTCGGCTTTGCCATCTTTGCAGAGAGACTGTGCATTGAACAGACACAGTTTTAGGTTGGGTGAGACAGAAGAGGAAGAGGAAGAAGAAACGGACGAAGAAGAGAACAAAGGAGGAGGAGGGTGGGGAGGGGGAAAAGAGGATGGAGGGGAAAGATGAGGGAGGGGGGGAGTGGGGAGGAGGAAAAGACTTTGAAGGAGAACCGGGCAAGAAAGAGGATGCGAGAGGAGGGTGAGGGGGGAGGGGTAAGGGGAGGAAGGAGAGTAGGAAAAGATGAGGAAGAGCGAGGGGGAGGGTGAAGGGGAGGAGAAAGGGGGAGGAGGGACGAGGAGGAAAAAGCAGGCGGAGGATGAGGAGGGGAGGGAGGGGGAGAGGGTGGGGGAGGAGGCGGCCGAGGAGAGCAGGGAGCGGTAGGTGAGGAGGACAGGAGAAGAAATGGGATAAGAAGGAAGGGATGGGGAGAAGGCGGGGAGGCGGGGGGAGGGGGAAGGTGTGGAAGGACATAGGAAAAGGGGAAGAAGTGTGTGGGTGTGGTGGTGAGTCGTGACAGGAAAGAGAAAGACGGGACGAGGGTGCAGTAGGGTGTGTGTGAGTGTGTGTGTGTGTGAGTGTGTGTGTGTGTGTCGGTGTGTCGGTGTGTGTGTGAGCGGTGTGGTAGGGGAGCGACCTGATAATATGTAAGGGATAAAAAGTACAGTAGGTGTTTGTGTGTGTGTGTGTGTGTGTGTGTGTCGGTGTGCCTGTGTGTGTGCGTGTGTGTGTGTGTGTGTGTGTGTGTGTGTGTGTCTCTGTGTGTGTGCGTGTGTGAGTGTGGTTAGGGAGCGACGCTGATAATAAGCAAAAACCAACACTGAAAGGGCAGAAGGGATACAGGGGAAGAAAATTACAAGCGGACAAACACGGTCTGTCAGCGGCGAGACCACAAGTGGGGAGGGCGAGATGTCGACGGGAAATAACAAATTTAGGGCAGCACACGTAATATCTATAGGACGGTAGGAACATGAACAACAACCAACAACAGATGCGGGTAGCGAACAGACTCACACAGTAAACACTTAGCACACTAGCGCATAGCACGTAAAAACAGGGCAGCGGAAAAGGCCCGCAACCGGCCAAGCTGTGGGGGAAGCAAAATGGCGACGTAAACAAAGTTCAAACGATAGACACTATTCAATACGATACCAAGTCAGCAGCAAGCAGATCCGACGAAACAAAATCCTCATGAGCACACTCTTATGCGATACTCAGCAGACTCTCAGCACACATAAACACAGTACATCCAATGAAAAGCACTAAAACATTGCCGGGGAGCACAAAAACACGTGGTGGCAAAATGGCGACGTAAACAAAGTTCAAATGATAGACACTATTCAATACGATAACAGATCAGCAGTAAGCAGATCCGATGAGAAACAAGCATACAATCCTCATCAGTACACTCTTATGCGAGACTCAGCAGACTTTCAGCACACATAAACACAGTACATCCAACGAAAAGCACTAAAACACTGGGAGCACAGAAACACGTGGTGGTCGCGCAAACAAGATGGCGCCCAAGACACTGAGGTCGAATAAACATAATCTTGAAATGATCCAAACACATAAGAAATCACTTGCAGTTGGGGACACAAAACGTGTATTTCATAGTAAGGAAAAGGCTTATGCGCCTGGACATTACAGGCTTAAGTTATCTGAAGAAATAGCCAATGAATTAGTTGATGAACTGATGATGAATTAGTTGGTGAAATGAGTAACAGTATCTGGGGGAATAATCTGTAATTCTTCTCTGACAAATGCCCTCTGTGGGGCAGGCTCATATAGATAATAAATTGATGGGTTACCAGGAACTATTTTTTTATATTGTGAACAGACGTGGACCATATTAGATCAGTTGCCCTGCGACTTACGTAATTTTCTGCGTCACTGGGTTGATATAAATATCTAACCTGTTTTGTAAACAAGCTTGTGTCAGGTGGCAGTGGTGTTTGTGTTTTTAGCCCCAGCCCTGGTGGTCCTGACGGTGATGGCATTGTTTTTAATTTAATAGCATCAGCAGGTTTGAAATGACCCTCGTTATTCATTGCTCTTATCACAGATGGTAATCTCTTAATCCACTCAGTGTTACGCGCATCATGCATGAGTTCCTTAGAATACTGATAGCTGAAAAGTCTCTCTGATAACTGTTTGTTAAGTTCTCAACAAATGCCTGTGATCTGTGCACGCCCGGTGTGCCACATCTAACCAGTACACCATGCTTTGCAAATAATTGATTAACGGTGCCTTTGAATTCAGATCTCGTCATCGACTTGCACAAGCCTAGGATATTTCAGAAGACCATGACTATAAATAGATGATGGCTGTTGCTACAGTACTAGCATTTTTGTCAGTTATGGGTTCAGCGTCCTTGTACCTTGAAGCTATGTCGACAACTCCAAGGTTGCCTGAGAGTGTGTAACTAAGCTGGTAAAGCATATATATGAGAGTGTTGTCATTGTGTATGACTGTGTATGGGGAATGAATGCTAATAGATCTTTAGACGATTTGCGTGTGGGCGGTTCCCAGTATTATGTTCCTTATTATATGCTCTTTTGATCTGCTCTCTGAATTAGTATTGATATTCGATTTATTGTTTATTCATAGTTTGGCTGGTTGTGTATACAGTGTAATAGTTCATTAATTATTTTGATGTTTTCTTTTGCATTGATTTATATTTTTAGATTTTTCTTTTGCGTTGATTTGTTGACTTATTTGATTTTGATACTTCCATGATGATATGCTAGGGTTATGTAAAGTTTATTTGACTTTGACATTTAAGATGATGCTTGATATTGATGGAGTGGCATCCACACGCTCATACACACTAGCGCAACTCATCACTCACATACATCCGTCCGTAATGACAACACAAACAGCCTGGGTCTGAACTACTGTAGAATAGGGAGGCAGAATGCATATGTGACTTAGGTGCATGTGTCATGCATAATAATCCTAGGCTAACCTTCATCATCAAACAGCCATAGAGCTTATCAGACCTGGTAAGAATGTGAAAACATCCTGACAGATACAGAAAGAGAAGGGGGATCTTATGTACCATAATAACTTACTGGCCCACAGGAGTACAGTGTTGATCTGTGATCCTGGACCATGTGATACTAGGCTGCGGGATGCAAAATCACAGACCAGCACTACCAAATTCTCACAAGACCTGGTGCTCGGAGTGCACTCATCTGAAATTCCGGACCTCACGACACCAGGCCGCAAGGTGCCGAATCGCAGATCTCTACAATGTGAATGCCACTAGACTGGTGGGCAAGCTCATGTGTTCATCTGTGATCCCAGACCGAATGGCTCTATGTCAAACAATGCAAAATCACAGACCAGCACAACAGTGATATAACTCAGTGACTGTCCAGTCAAGCTAATGTGTAAATCTGCGATTCTAGACTGACAACTCTAGGTCGCCAGATACAGAGTCACAGACCAGCACGAACAGTGGAGGGGGCAGAAAGAGGAAGAGCATAGACATGCCATAAGCATGACAAAAGTTCATAAAAAATAATATAATTGCTTCTATATGGCATTGCTGGCGGTTGGCTTCTGAAAGAATCTAAGTACTTATAGAATGCCCTCAAGTCAAAAAACTGCTTCCACAGGCCTAGGGCAAAATGAGTGGGAAACTGCTCCCCTTATCAACGATGTCAACAGTGTGTAAAGGAAAAATTTATATGGTATCTATTCCTCTCACCAAATGCCAAAGAATGTAAAAGGGTAACTTATTTAGAGCAGGGGCAGGTCCTGCTGATAAAAAAAACCACAATTAAAAGGAAGAGGGGGGGGGGGACATCCACATGTAAACAAGCCAACCGGAAGCAGCCGCCAAGCAGAAACAAAATGGCTGCACATACTAAATATAAATAAGTGTGATGTCACGCTAACAGCGTCCCAGCCCATGCGGTACACACTATTCGGCTAAAAGCTATGCATGTCAAAGTGAGGAAAATAGGAGGGACATGAAAGCCTACATGATCAATCCTACACAATCTAATTAACACCATAATATAGCCATACAGAGCAATGTGAGGAGGATAGCAAGGAACATGAAAGCCTAACCAAACAATGTCTGTCAGACAAGGCAACGTCTCAACATTTCCTACAAGGATGCCAAAATAATTTAGCATCACTGGAGCAAATAATAATCAATCTCATTGTACAAGGAAACCCAAAGCTATCCGGCCCAAAGGCAGAAGCATTAAATCAGAGTACACGTTACCTTCATGCTGTTTTGCCCCAAATAATTCTGTCACAAAATTCCGATTTCCATCAGAAGACAAATGCTGTAGTATGAGAAGCAACAAAACTAGAAATCACTGAAATCCCTATCACAACAAAGTTACACAAAGTTCCGGCTGCCAAAAATGGCTACAAAGTTGCCTTGAAGGCACTCTCAACAATTACATCTCCAGCAACTTACTCCTAACTCTAGGCCAAAACATGCATCAAGGCACCTATATAAATCAGGCATCATTTCATTAATCAACAAAGTTCAAGACCCAAAATACAACAATATATAGAGCTACTTACAGAGCTAAGAGGGAGTCGACATTGTAGTTCTTCCAAGTTGTATCGTCGAAGTGGCACGCATAGTCTGATGCGAAGTAACAGTTGAGTGTGGTACTGACCGATTGCATGGTACAGAAGGGGCTTTATATATACAGCAGACTTGGCCTGCAAAGAAAGCATCACTCGTCCGCTTACATAACTCGGTGCTTTTGAGGCGGGAATGCTGAAATTTGTGTTTTTTGCACATGGTTTTCTGCCTATAGCTCCGATTCTACCAGACCTAGAAACTTGCCGTTTGCTATTAAGAAAGAGCCACAAGTGTAGTCTTACTAGTGCAAAACATTGACTTGATTAATAAAAGCTATAATTAATTATGAATTTTTTAACGACTTTCTCCATGGACCTGGACAAAGCAAAGGGTGCAAAATCCCAAAATAATGTTTAACCCAAAATCGATTGGACTAGAAATAAATTGGAAAATGAAAGTGACGATCATGCTGAATCTTATGGATTTAAAACAATCGGTGCAGGCATTGAAGAGATATTTGACTTAGAATGCCAAGCAGCAAACACAAGCTAATCACCATTGTAGGAACCGACGCTATAGAACAAAGCCATGCAGCTGACATGGTTGCATCCCCTGAACAGATGCTGAATACCTAATAGTCTAGAAGTAAGCCGGAGGGGTCGGACTAACACAGGCATCACTGAAAGCAATACCTTGCGAGACCTTACATTGAAGGAAAACCACTGAATAAAAACAATACAAAACATATTTTGCAAACAGGTAAAATTCTTAAAAGTCTTGATGCAAAAAAACAACAACTAAGTTACATCAGATGGGTTATGAGAGCTGGGTGTACCCATGGTGTGTTCAAAACCTTGGTGACCCATGTTGTCGTGAAGACTTTTGATGACTGTGGGGCAAAGAACGCTGGGTAGGACAAGCTGTAAAGGGTTGTTGGGTTCTGACACCTTGTGGTACAGCACATCATCTTGCACAGTGAGCTTTGGATGCTGTTTCAGAAGAGTACGCAGCAACGGATCGTTACTTGGAGGCATCTTCTAGGCATAGCTATGAGTACTGGTCCGATGTCTTTGTCTTGCAGTTGGAGTTCACGCAGCTTCTCCGGGGTGTAGCAAGGGAAGCTCTCACTACCAGATGCTGGCGTCAAGAGTTCATTGGTAGGCTTGATTGGTGGATCTACCAAGTCAACAGGCGAGATGATGTCATGGGGTGGTTCCACACCGAGGCGGTCGCAGGCAGTCAGTTGTGTGATGGAAGTGTCACGGGCATCCTTGACCTCAGGTGGAACAAGGTTGGTAACTGGTTCTTGCAAGTCCGTTTCTTGGGGTTCCTGACCCAGTGGCATTCTTGAAAGTGGATCTGCTGGGTTTAGTCTTCCCAGGTCTGTAGAGTACCTCAAAGTAAAACTGGGCCAACTGTGCGGCTCAACGTTGCTCAAGCGCCCCTAAATTTGCCGTTTTGAGATGGGTCAAGGGATTATTGTCCGTATAGACGACGAACTTGTCCCCCAATCAGGTAGTGCCTGAACTTCTCTGTAATCGCCCATTTCATGGCAAGAAACTCCAATTTTGTGCCACCTGGTTCTTCTCTGAAGGTCGCAGTCGCCGACTAGCAAAGGTAATGACTTGTATTTTTCCAGCTTGTTTCTGCGACAGGATAGCAGCCAGTCCATCATGACTCGCATCAGTCTCTAGGATGAATGGCTGTGAGAAGTCAGCAAACCCAAGAGTAGGGGCTGAAGTCAGTGCTGTCTTCAGAGCATCAAATGAAGCTTGATGATGTGAGTCCCACAAGTGGGAGATGGAGAGAGTTTTCTTCTTCGTATTGGAGTCCTGGTTTGCTTGGGTGACCAAGTCATGGAGTGGTCCAGCGAGTTTTGCGAAGCCACTGATCAACCGTCGGTAGTAACTGGCGAAACCGAGGAACTGCCGCACTTCAGTTGTGGTCGTTGGGTTTGGCCACTTCTGCACTGCCTCTACCTTTTCCTTCTCACAGCGGACGCCTTTTGCAGAGATAGTATGACCAAGGTACGTCACTTGTCGAAGAAATTGGCACTTTTCAAGCTTGAGCTTCAGTCCTGTGTCCTCCACCCTCCTGAACAGCTTTTCTAGATGTAACAAGTGATCGTCAAAAGTCTTGGAGTAGATGAGCAGGTCATCGAGGTACACAAGCAGAAACTGGAAAAGGAACTCTGAGACAGTTGCTTGCATTAACCGCTGGAATGTGGCAGGGGCCGACGCCAGACCGAAGGGCATTCGGGTATATTAATATAGCCCGAAAGGTGTCGTGAATGCTGTCTTTGGCTGGTCGGTGGGGTGGACAGCGATTTGATGATAGCCGCTGACCAGGTCAACAGTCGAGAAGTACTGGGATCTTACCAGCGCGTCGAAAGACTCTTGCATCCGTGGTAGGGGAAAGGCATCTCAGATTGTTTTGCTATTGAGGCGGCGGTAGTCTACGCAGAGGCGCAGTCGTCCATCCTTCTTGCGTACAAGCACCACAGGAGCAGCGTAAGGACTGTAACTTTCTGTTATCACCCCTGCAGCAAGAAGGCCTTGTAGGTGCTCTTTCACCTCATGTAGTTGCGTTGGGGGAATGCTCCTGTCTGTGCGACCGGGACTTCATCCGTTGTTGGGATCCTGTGCTGCACAATGTCCGTGAAGCCAAGATCAGTGTCATCTTTCACAAATATATGTGCGAAACGGTCCAACAATTGTTGAAGCTGAGCACGGTCTTCATCGTCGCCTTCAAAGTCTGGGCATGTAACAGAATCAGGAGCTGTCACCTTGGCGCAATTTCTAGTCAGTTGGTTGCACTCAGTGTGGATCTCAAGTTTGTGCTGTCCGTCTACTACAGTCGCAGAATGTAGCTCTGCAACTGGAGTTCCTGGCTTCAAAATGCAGTCCTCCTCGGTCATGTTGACGAGGCATACGTAGCGTTCGGTTGGCTTGCTGCTGACGAGCGTTGGCACCAACAGGATACCTTGAGGGAGGGGCTGCGCAAGTGGGAGAGCCAGTAGCTCCATGGCTGGGTGCTGTCGCGAGGTGATACGTATGATCACCGCAGACATAGCTGGGATGCTGGATCTTGTGGCCACCCTAGCTAACTGTTTGTCTGTCCAGCGCTGAGTGATTCCCCTTGGTTTGTGCACAATTCTGCCAGCGCTAGCCTCACCTATCTGGTTTGTGAGGATCTATAACTCGAGGCAAATTTGTATCGTTATATCGTTACATTGTTGTGTAATGTTCTGTGCATCTACTGTTGGAAAACAGGGTATTTACCCGTCCACATATAGTAGTGCACCTTCGTGTTTGTGTATGTATGTTTCTCCTGCCTACTTCCTAAGTTCCGGAGAAAGACATGGGTTATATAAGAGACCTCATGCATTCTTTTTGAGTATGCAAATGATCGTCTTATTCTATACCTGCGTATTTCTCTGTGGGCTGGCGATTGGGTGCCTGATATGCGGGGGCAGGGGATCTAACTGTTTGTCTGTCCAGCGCTGAGTGATTCCCCTTGGTTTGTGTACACCCTAGCTATGCCTCACATGCTCCTACTGTCGAGCTTAGTTTCCTGGATGACAGCCTGGAGCGCAGGTGGAAGATGAGGTTTTGACCCAGACAGTTTTCCCAGCACGTTCATGCCAAGCAGGCAGGGGACCCTTGACTTTGCAGCATTGGTGAATGAGTCTGAGGAGTTCTTGGTCACCAAAACCGGGACCGCCGGGATGGTTTCACCGAAAAGTTTAATGTCCACCACAATGATGCCGATATACTTGACTTCCAGTCCATTGGCTGCCTTTAAGGATATGAAAAGGCGGGTGTCTAGGGCTTTGTCCTTGAGGCGCTGGTGGTAATATGTGGAGGTAATGGTAGATACCTGGCTTCCAGTGTCAAGAAGGGCAAGGTCAAGATGCTCCATCGACCTCCACATTTACCACCGAGCAGTGACCTACTAGACCTTCCAGAGAACTGGCCTCCCCCGTTGTCTGACTAATAACAACGGGGGACTCTAGTTTCCCTGTTGCTGTCCGGTGTGCTGGGGCTCAGTCTGGGGTATTTGTTGGGGATAGGGGAACTGGGTGAAGGGGGCAGGAGTTGGTGGCCGTGGGTATGGGTGGTAATATGTTGCGCCAAACGGTGGTGGCTGCTGATATGCATAGAAATGGCCTGGCGGCGCAGGGTATGCAGGGCGTTGGAGGTTTTCCCTTTAGCGCTGGCGTCTCCTGCACTCAGACTGTCTGTGCCCAGGTTGGTGGCACCAGAAGCACTTGGGCTGGTTGTGACGGGGGCCCGGTTCTTGCTGTGCGCCCTGAAATCTTTCCTTGGTAAACTGGGGTTGTTGCTGTAGCTCCTCAGTCCGGGCTGTGACCACCGCCAGCTGTCGTCACAGGGCCTCCATTTCTGCTGTCTCATGGGATGCAGTGATGTGGTCTACGCAGAGGGTGTTGTCATCCTCCCGCATCCACCGCACCGCCTCTTCCTTGGCCTCCAAAAAGGTGGCTGCAGGTTTTGCAACAAAGTAGCGTCTCAAGTCCCTGCTTAATTCTGGCAGGTACAGGCCACTTGTAAATTTTTCGCGCAAAAGGAGATCATCTACGCTGTTGTCATGTAATTTGTTTGCGCTCTGGGCCAGGGCAGAGAGAGCATGCGCATATTGATATATGTTTTCTCCCTCCCACTGCATTCGTCCGTGGAACTGCCGGAGGACTGCAGCTCGGTCCCGCTTGTCGCCGAAAATACTCTGGACCAGAATAAGGAGTGCCTCTGGAGTGTCACGGTCAGTGTAAGGGCGGTCCAGCACCTCCCTCCTGGCACACCCATCCAGTGAATGTAGCACCCACTCGATGGCTGCGCCTGGGAGCAGCTTGCAGTGCTGGAGTCTACGGCGACCTTCCTCAACAAAGTTCTCAGCGGCGAAGCAGCCCTCGTCGCCGGTGAACCTTGGTAGTTTTTCTGGCTTGAAGCTGGCCACGATGACCGGCTGAAGCCTCTCCTGCTGATCTGCCATTGTGATTGTGGCCTCTGCGCTGTTTCTTCAGTTCTTGTATGACGTTTTCACTTCTTCAATCCTGTCGGCGACGCCACTCGGGTAGAGGATCAGGCAAGAAATGAGAGATGCAACAACGTCAAAGACAGGGGTCGCTGTGACATGTCTTTATTGAGATACAGGAAACTGAAGAAACATTGCCTACGAATGAAACAATGGCGCAACATTAGAAATCATCATTCATAACTCCCATATATAACATCAAAGAATGTCTAGAATTAACCATGGCAGTATATCAGCAGTATAACTGTCAATATCAAGCATCATCTTAAATGTCAAAGTCAAATAAACGTTTACATATCCCTAGCATATCATCATGTGAAGTATCAAAATCAAATAAGTCAACAAATCAACGCAAAAGAAAAATCTAAAAATATAAATCAATGCAAAAGAAAACATCAAAATAATTAATGAACTATTATACTGTATGCACGACCAGCCAAACTATGAATAAACAATAAATCGAATATCAATACTAATTCAGAGAGCAGAATCAAAAGAGCATATAATAAGGAACATAATACTGGGCACCGCCCACACGCAAATCGTCTGAAGATTTATTAGCATTCACATTCCCCATACACAGTCATACACAATGACAACACTCTCATACATACGCTTTACCAGCTTAGTTACACACTCTCAGGCAACCTTGGGTACAGAGGGATATGGAGTGGCATCCACACGCTCATACACACTAGCGCAACTCATCAAGGATGGGCAAGTAGCGAGAGTAGCGACTACATTTTGTAGTTTCGCTACTCTTTGGAGTAGTTTGTAACGATCCAAACTACATATTTTAAAAAAGTAGTTGTAAAGCAGCGAACTACTAATTTGTCAGTAGCGAAATAGCGAAAATGTATCTTTCGCTACGCTACTTTCCTTGCCATGTGACTTGCCCATCCCTTTCAGCCAAGATGAAGCGAGTGGCAAAATTGCTGTTTCGCGCGAGATTGATCACTCGCTCAACGAACGGAAGATGATTGTGATTGGCTGATAGCAATAGCAAGCCACGTGACTTTCAAAAGCTCGCGTCAGTCATCTCTTTGTTCTTCAAATCAAGCACAGAACGCACAAATTTTTGACCGCAGAAGATGGAGAAACTTCCCACTTTGTTTGAACCGTATCTAGAATTTTTTTTCATCTCAAAGAAAAGGACAATGCATTTAAATTCAAATGCAAGTACGGATGCAAAGAGTATTCAGCGAGCAAGACGACAGCATCCAATCTTAGAGCTGTTCTTAATTGGACGCACTTTTGATCGGCAAGCCTAGATCGGAGAAGATCGGCGATCTTTTGGTTTGTTTCTTAATCGAGGTTGAACGAACCTAGGCGAACTTCAGCAAACCAGGTTTGCCATGGTTCTCTTTCTTAACTGAAGTGCTTGATTCGGCGTACTTACTGTCTGCGAAGGTGTTCAAAATGGTTGCCGCTATGCCGCTTCGCGATTTGAACGATGTTTGTTTTTGTACTCCTTGCAGTAGCGACCCCATAAACAGCGTTGCGCCTCCCACAAATCAATAAAAAAAAAAAAAAAATAGGTCTTGTTCTTCGCACAATGAAATATCGCCGTCGGGCATATTTGTTTGTGTCGGTGACTGTCTTCTAGAAGAGGGTAAAAGTTTTGACCAATCAGAGAAAAGGTTTGCCTTGGTTTGCTCAACACGTTGTGCGAACCTTTTCCGACAGCGAACTATGGTTTGCCGAGGTTCGTGAACTACTTCGAACTAGTTTCGCCGTATCTTTAGATCGTCCAATTAAGAACCAACCTGGTTCGTCCGAGATCGTGAACTCTAGTTCGTCAGAGTTCGCGAACTAAAGTTCGTTTTAATTAAGAACATGCTAGGCTTCATCTCAAGGTTTGTTGACTTTTTGAGTTTTCCTATTTTAATTTTCTTACATTGCGAAATGCGTCCGGTTTTATTCTATCGGCATTCCCCTGGGAAAAGCTATATTAATTTATTTTCATTTATGGAAAGAATTCAATTTTCTTGTTTGGAGTGCTGAACAGGATATATATAGCCTATAAAACATAATGGCGGCTTTTCCGTATAAATCGGTTTTAAATTTAGTAGGGAGTTGTCCGAGTGAATGCCGATCTATTGTCATCTGTTACTAGTATTATAATTATTAGAATGTCTGGGAACACAACAGGTGAATCATCAATCATGCCCTTCGATCACTGTACTTTTTGATACAGAACAGAACACAAAGCTTCGGAATTAATTTATATTACAGAAAAGCCTAGAATAAATGCATGATGTTGGCAATGCCTGGATTACTTCATTTTTTTTTTTTTTTTTTTTTTTTGCATTTATTTATTTTATTTAGCTTAGTCTTTTTGAACACAATTTTTTAATTTACGTTCTGACATTGTGATAAAACGTTTAGACCAAGTTGAGTATGGATGGTCTTGGAAGGGGGTAAGTGGGAATAAAAATGATATTTGCTACGCCTATGCATGTTACAAATTTATGAAAAAAAGAAAGGGGGGAAAATCAAAAGAAAAATGATAATAATAATAAATATAATCATAATGATGAAAAAAAATAGGTAGGCCTGATTGATAGCTATGATTATAATAATTTGAAATAATACTATAAATATTGTATATTTAAGAAAAGGCTATTTTTTACTTTAAAGTTGATTATTTACTTGAACTTCAAAATACTTATCAGTCCCAGTTGTGATTACAGTTTTTAAAAAAGTAGTTTGAAAAGTAGTTAGCTACTTTTTTTTAAAGTAGCGTAAAAGTAGCGAACTACATTTCTTCAAAATGTATTTGTAAAGTAGCGAACTACTATTTTTTACAAATGTAACTGTAGTGTAGCGGACTACTTTTCAAAAGTAGTTTGCCCATCCTTGCAACTCATCACTCACATACATCTGTCCGTAGTAACAACACAAACAGCCTGGGTCTGAACTACTGTAGAATAGGGAGGTAGAATGCATATGTGACTTAGGTGCATGTGTCATGCATAATAATCCTAGGCTAACCTTCATCATCAAACAGCCATAGAGCTTGTCAGACCTGGTAAGTTCATAGTCTGTGCATGTGTAGTCAGCAAAGGAATGTGAAAACATCCTGACAGAAAGAGAAGGTGGATCTTATGTACCATAATAACTTACTGGCCCACAGGAGTACAGTGTTGATCTAGGCCGCGGGATGCAAAATCACAGACCAGCACTACCAAATTCTCACAAGACCTGGTGCTCGGAGTGCACTCATCTGAAATTCCGGACCTCACGACACCAGGCCGCAAGGTGCCGAATCGCAGGTCGGTACAATGTGAACGCTACTAGACTGGTGGGCAAGCTCATGTGTTCATCTGTGATCCCGGACCGAATGGCTCTAGGCCGAACGATGTAAAGTCACAGACCAGCACAACAGTGATATAATTCAGTGACTGTCCAGTCAAGTTAACGTGTCAATCTGTGATTCTGGATCGACAACTCTAGGTCGCCAGATGCAGAGTCACAGACCAGCACGAACAGTGGAGGGGGCAGAAAGAGGAAGAGCATAGACATGCCATAAGCATGACAAAAGTTCATAAAAAATAATATAATTGCTTCTATTTGGCATTGCTGGTGTTGGCTCCTGAAAGAATCTAAGTACTTATAGAATGCCCTCAAGTCAAAAAACTGCTTCCACAGGCCTAGGGCAAAATGAGTGGGAAACTGCTCCCCTTATCAACGATGTCAACAGTGTGTAAAGGAAAAATTTATACGGTATCTATTCCTTTCACTAAATGCCAAAAAATGTAAAAGGGTAACTTATTTGGAGCAGGGGCAGGTCCCGCCGATATAAAAAACACAATTAAAAGGAAGAGGGGTGGGGGGGTGGGGGGGGGGGACTTCCACATGTAAACAAGCCAACCGGAAGCAGCCGCCAAGCAGAAACAAAATGGCTGCGCATACTAAATATAAATAAGTGGGACATCAGCGACCCAGCCCATGCAGTACGCACTATTCGGCTAAAAGCTATGCATGTCAAAGTGAGGAAAATAGGAGGGACATGAAAGCCTACATGATCAATCCTACACAATCTAATTAACACCATAATATAACCATACAAAGCAATGTGAGGAGTATAGCAGGAACATGAAAGCCTAACCAAAACAATCTCTGTCAGACAAGGCAACGTCTCAACATTTCCTACAACAATGTCAAAATAATTTAGCATCACTGGAGCAAATGGTAAACAGTCTCATTGTACAAGAAAACCCAAAGCTATCCAAAGGCAGAAGCATTAAATCAGAGTACACCTTCATGCTGTTTTGCCCCAAATAATTCTGTCACAAAATTACGATCTCCATCGGAACACAAATGCTGTAGTACGAGAAGGGATAAAACTAGAAATCACTGAAATCCCTATCGCAACAAAGTTACACAAAGTTCCGGCTGCCAAAAGTGGCTACAAAGTTGCCGTGAAGGCACATATTTTGCAAACAGGTAAAATTCTTAAAAGTCTTGATGCAAAAAAACAAAGTTACATCAGATGGATTATGAGAGCTGGGTGTACCTGGTCACATCTACAACCTAGATAGTAATATGGGGGTATGACACAATCATCTCATGACAGGAATTATTTAAATTCACTTAAGGATTAGACTACGCTGAATGTGATCGGGCAAACTGTTCCAAAGGCCTGTGGTGGATGCGAAAAATGAAGTTTTGTACAGTTTAGTTTATAATGGGGGACTTGGCATTCAAGTGGATGTCGTTTGTGGTAAGGATTTGATGCGAATACTAACTGTGGTAGGTCTGGGCATAAGTGTGCGGGTGTTATACCATTGACTATTTTAAAATAAAGGATGAGTTTATGATGATGACGTCTTTGCCACAACGGAATAAAACCGTTTTTTTCATAATGTAATTGGTGGCTAGTGCCATGGACTGCACCAGTAATGGTTCTTAAAGCGTGTAACTGGAGACTTTCCAATTCATCTGAAAGTGCCCATGTACAATTATCCCAGATCACATCAGCATAGTCAAAGTGTGGCAGTATAAAAGATTTGAACATAGTCTCCAGAGATCGTCTCGATAAATTTATATTTATATGAGCAAGCTATAAGTAATCAACATCTGGCTATAATAGATTTGATATGGGTATCCCAATTAGTTATTTTGCAAGATGATGCCAAGGTGTTTGTGTGTAGCAGTACTCTGAAGTGGACTGTTATCAAAGAATATGGAAAGTGGTTGGAAGTTTGGCTATGTGACATGTTCAATAGTTCAGTCTTTAGGTGATTAAAATTCATTTTCCACTTATGGGCCCAAACACTAATTTTCTCGAGATTCGAGTTCATTGTGTCAGCTCTAATATTATCATTATTCAGGGACAAATACATACTGGTATCATCTGCAAACAGTTTCATTTTCGATTCAATGTTTAGTTCAATGTCGTTAATATAAATAAGAAAAAGGATAGGGCCCAACACTGACCCTTGTGGGATGCCTGCCTCCACTGGTACATATGTAGATATACATCCTTTGATAAGAACAGTTTGCTTGCGATTGTGCAGGTAATCAGCCAGCCATTGTAGAAGCTTCCCATGTATTCCTATTACATCTAATTTTTTAAGCAGACCATGATGCCACACTTTATCAAAGGCTTTGGCTACATCAAAAAATACAGCTTGGGAATTTATGCCTTTGTCCAATGACTTGCAGAAATCATTATAGGCTAACAGTTATCAGATCATTTGAATAAAGATATTGGAATATATGGCGTTGGATGCATTTTTTTTAGAATTTTACCAATGCAGCTTAGCAAGGATATGGGATGATAATTGCTACATTTGCTTTTGTCACCTTATTTATATTCAGGAGTTACATGAGAAATGTTCCACACGGATGGCAATTCATCAAGCGACCAGTTAAAGAGAATGGTAAGAGCTTCTGAAATAAGAGTACTAGTAGCTATCAAAATGTTATTGTGTATAAGATCAGGACCTACAGCCTTATTTGGGTCTGATAGACTAATTAGCCTTTGTTTTTGAGGTCGATGCGGCATTATTAAATATGGTGGTTTGGAAATATTTTTACTGAGAGCACTAAAAAAAGGCAAGGGTTTTGTGACCGGTGTAGACACGCGGGCGTTGATGTTTATAAATGGTTTGTTTTAGACATGGGCTCGGTTTTTATGGGAGGGGTGGTTTTGAAATCTCCATTCTCCTATCTCTACATTTTGTAATAATATATATCATTTTGCACTTTATGCTCACATTATTTAAACTTAATAGGTAAAGAGAGGTGAACATAAAATGGAATAACTTTAGTAATTTTTTTCTAATTAATTTTGTGTATTTTTACAACTGGGGGTAGGCATACAAAATCAACCACTGTGGCACTAACAGTGATCACAGCATCACCTAGTCAAGTTTATAATAATTGTGACATCCTGTTTTAATGATGAAAGCCTGACAATGGACTGCCAGTGCTATAGAAAATGTCAGAAGGTATATGACACATTATTTTTGTCTTTTTTTGCGATTTCACGGAAATGACCTTTGACTGGGTGCACAAATACCTTCACTATGAGCCAGAGATTCAAATATTTTTTTCATTCTTTTTTTGTTGTTGTTGCAGAGGACGCAGAAGGTGTGTGGTAACATAATATTGCCTGCTTTGGGCTTCTGGAATGAATTCTGATTTATTTAGAGGAAAATGTTTCTCAACCTCATTTTAGCATCCGCGAAGAGCGTGAATGGGGGTACCCTTGTGCCATCGGCTATATCTCTGGTGTGTTCCTAAGGATTTTAGGGGAACATGGCTTAAACGTCTCAGGACATACTAAGGTACACTTGGAAACCCATCTTATCGAGTACTGGGAGAGGGGGGGGGGTGCACGGTAGCCAGGACTGGCTTATGGAGTATATTGCCTTGTACTGTGGGATTCTAGTTGTTAAGCGCTTCTTTTTATGTCTTTTATTACATGGAATAAGCAACAGTTGATGTGTTTCGCCGCCTTCAAAATGGACAAGTTTGTCAAACCGGCTTACTTTTTCGGGATTCTTTCCTGATGGTAAAACAGCTATCTGTTTACTCAGCTTTTCTCAAAAGAATATCATGGCTTACTGGCAGTAGAATTTGTGGAGATATTTAGCGACGTAAGGTTCAGTGTACGTGATATATGGAGAAATTCCCGATCCGCCGCACCGCACGGTTACTACAGGTCGGAGCACTGTTTCCTGTGTATGTAGTGTTATAAATGTGTAACTGATGACACAGTAGAGATCGGTACCGACAAAATAACTTGCACTGATTGATTCTAACCTGTTTGGCGCTTTTATTTATGTTTACGATTATAATAAAAATTGAGTAGGTGTTATGTAACTTGACGTTAAAAGTGGACAAGTTTATAGAACTATTTGCGCATTTGGTCGCGCCTTTTTCCTGATCAAAATGGAGCACTCTATAGACTTCATAAGGCATAATTAGAAACGATAATATCGGGTTGTTTGAACGTATTGGTGTTAGTTATAGTGATAACACGGATTTTGTGATATATATATATACAGTGCCGTTAGTCGGCGAATTGAGCATATATATATATATATATATATATATATATATATATATATATATATATATATATATATATATATATATATATATATATATATATATATATATATATATATATATATATATATATATATATATATATATGCTCAATTCGCCGACTAACGGCACTGTATATTTAATCTTTATCGGGTCGCTGTTATTCGCTAAGGGTGGGGTTACAATCTTGTAACTGATGACACTTTAATGATCAGTCTGGTCACATTGACTTACACTGTTCGATTTTGGAGTGGCGTGCCGTGAACCAACATGGTCTAAGGGAAGGTGACCCCGACAGAAAACCCTTGGTCCTCCTAGTAACGGGGTTGGGCGTGGGGGTAGCTTCCCCACCCTGCAAAAAAGAAAATAGCTGCAAAAACGCCGACGAAAAGACAAACAGTAATTCCTTTCCTGGAGGAGGAAGGTTCTTCTACCAGAAGATTTATGACGTCCTGTGGTGAAAGCCGGAAGTCTTCGGAAGCCACAGGACCTAGCCGCCTATCTCTATCCGGGGACACAACCATGGGCACATGGAACGTCAAGACCATGTACCAGAGCGGCAAGGCCGCCCAGATAGCAGCGGAAATGCAAAAGTACAACCTTTCCCTGCTAGGTATCAGTGAAGCCAGATGGACGCAGTCTGGCCAGAAAAGGCTGTTAAGTGGGGAGATGATTCTGTATTCAGGTCATGAAGAGGAGAATGCCCCCCATACAGAAGGTGTAGCATTCATGCTGTCACCAGTGGCACAGAGAGCGCTGATGGGCTGGGAACCTCTTGGGTCAAGAATTATCACAGCAGCCTTTAGAACCAAGAAAAAGCTCAAGCTGAACGTCATCCAGTGTTATGCGCCCACTAATGACACTGACGAGGAAGAGAAACAAGAGTTCTACGACCGACTCCAGAGTGCCATGGACAAATGTGCGGAGCGAGACATCACCATCGTCATGGGCGATTTTAATGCCAATATAGGGGAGGACAACACCGGATACGAAGAGGTGATGGGGAGACAGGGACTAGGGGAGATGAGTGAGAACGGGGAGAGGTTTGTAGACTTTTGTGCTCTGAATAGACTTGTCATTGGAGGCAGCATCTTCCCACACAGAAGAATACACAAAGCAACTTGGGTCTCACCTGACCATACTACAGAGAACCAAATAGACCATATCTGCATTAGCAAGAAATTTAGAAGATCCCTTCAAGATGTTCGAGTGACGCCTCAGACCACCATCTGCTTACCTTAAGAATAGAACTCAAGTTAAAGAAAAGCAGCACAGAGACAAGAAGACAGCGCTATAATGTAGGCCTCCTGAGAGAGACTGGAGTTAGAGAAGAGTTCAAACTGGTGCTGTCCAACCGGTTTCAAGCGCTACAGGAGCTAGTAAATGAAGAGGAGGCGGTCACCACAGAGCAGCAGTGGAAGGCAGTTAGAGAGGCGCTGAACTCAACCTGCAAAGACACTGTAGGGTTCAGGAAACACCATCACAAAGACTGGCTGTCGGCACAGACCTTGAAGAAGATAGAAGTGAGGAAGCAGAAGAAAGCAGTTGTCAACAACAGTCGCACGAGAGCAGCCAAAGCAAGGGCACAGGAGGAATACTCGGAAGCCAACCGCGAGGTGAAGAGGAGTGTCAGGGCAGACAAGAGGGCCTACACAGACAGCCTGGCAGCAGAGGCAGAAATGGCAGCAGGCAGCGGCAACATGAAACAGCTCTACGACATTACCAGAAGATTGTCAGGCAAGTATGGCCATACAGAAAGACCAGTAAAAGACAAAGAAGGCAAGCCTATTGCAGACAGAGCAGACCAGCTCGACAGATGGGCCGAATATTTTGAAGATTTACTGAACAGACCCAGCCCAACCGACCCTCCAGACATCCAGCCAGCAGAGACCGACCTACCCATCAGCTGTGACCGACCCAGCCGGGAAGAGATCAGAAGAGCAGTGGCATTTTTGAAGAACGGCAAAGCAGCAGGGTCAGATGGCATCCCAGCGGAGTCTCTGAAAGCAGATCTAGACACAACAGTATAGATGCTGTGCCCACTGTTTGGAAAGATCTGGGAAGAGGAGGTGATGCCGGCTGACTGGAAGGAGGGGTACCTAATCAAGCTTTCCAAGAAAGGCGACTCGGCAAGTGTTCCAACTACAGAGGAATCACCTTGCTGTCAGTACCAGGAAAGGTCTTCAACAGGATCATCATGGAGAGAATGAATTGCTCCGTTGACCCCCAGCTGAGAGACCAGCAAGCAGGATTCAGGAAAAAACGATCATGTACAGACCAGATCGCCACTCTTCGCATCATCGTGGAACAGTCTCTGGAGTGGAGCTCCCCGCTGTACGTCAACTTTGTGGATTACGAGAAAGCATTTGACAGCGTGGACCGAGATACTCTGTGGAAACTCCTACGACACTACGGTGTACCCACAAAGCTCGTCCGCCTGATCAAGAGCAGCTACGATGGCATGACATGTCGCGTGATCCACGAAGGGCAGTTCACCAGGGAGCTCCAGGTCAGAACCGGTGTCAGGCAGGGGTGTCTGCTGTCTCCGTTTCTCTTCCTACTGGCCATAGACTGGGTCATGAAGAGTACCACAGAGCACAGACGAAGTGGAATACAGTGGACACTGTGGACACAGCTTGACGACCTCGATTTTGCAGACGACATGGCATTACTGTCCCACACTCATCAACAAATGCAGGACAAGACCACGAGGCTTGCTGACATCTCGTCCCAAGTGGACCTCACCATCCACAAACAGAAAACAAAGACAATGAGGCTGAAAGCAACCAGGGAAGAACCAGTCTTGCTTGCTGGCACCCCGTTGGAGGAGGTCGAGACCTTCACCTATCTCGGGAGCATCATCGACAAAAAAGGCGCACTGATGCAGATGTCAGAGCACGAATCGGTAAAGCCAGAGCAGCCTTTCTCCAGTTGAAACAAAGTGTGGAGTTCCAGAGAGCTGTCACAACACACCAAAGTCCGGATTTTCAACTCGAACGTAAAAGCAGTTCTCCTATGTGGAGCAGAGACTTGGGGATTGACAAAAACCACAGTCAACAGAGTACAGATCTTCATAAACAGTTGCCTTAGAAGAATTTTGAAAATCCACTGGCCAGAGAAGATCAGCAACGTCAGACTCTGGGAGAGAACAGAGCAGATAACAGCAGAGAATGAAATTGGGCGAAGAAGATGGGGATGGATTGGTCAGTCTGAGAAAGCCAGCTTCCAGTATCACTAGGCAGGCATTGTCATGGAACCCCCAGGGAAAGAGGAAAAGAGGTAGGCCGTGAAACTCCTGGCGTCGAGACCTCCAAGCAGACATCAAGAGACTGGGAACCACCTGGAGCAGAATCGAAGGAGAAGCACAGGACAGGAGTCGCTGGAGGTCTCTCGTTGACGGCCTATACCCGGGTAAGGGTGACAGGCGTAAGTAAGTAACAGTGGTTTTCCGCCGCCCTCAAAACGGACATGTTTGCCAAACCGGCTTACATTTTTGGGCCTCTTTCCTGATAGGAAAAAACTGCTATCTGTTTACTCAGCTATGTTGAAATCGCGAGAAAAGTTTATCACGGCTTAATGGCAATAGACTTTGGTGAGATATTTAATTTAGTGATGTAAGGTTCAGCGTGCGAGATTTATGGAAAAATTCGCGATCCTCCGCACGGCACGGTTACTGTATGTCAGAGCATCGTTTACCACGGGGGTACTGTTATAAAATTGTAACTGATGACACAGTAGAATCGGTAAAATTACTTGTAATATTTGATTGTAGAGTCTTTGGCGCTTCTATCCATGCTGTACAATTATATTAAAACATCAGTTAAGCGGATGTAAACTAGCGTGCCGTTAAAACACTTATATAATTACTGGATAGTTGATCGCGCCTCTTTTCTGAGACAAATGCAGCACTCTATAGACCCCATAAGGCATAATTAGTCAGAAACGATAATGTCGGGTTAAATGTATAGTGATAAATCGGACTTTGTGTGTGATATATGGTCAATTCACCGATTGACGGCACCACATAGTTATTGTGACTCGGGGCGCTGTTTTTCGCTAGGGGTGGGGTTACAAACTTGTATTTTTTTCATGACTCTTTCCTGATAGTAAAACAGCTATCTGTTTACTCAGCTTTGTTGAAATCGCGAGAAACAATTATTATAACTTGCTTACAGTAGAATCTGGTGAGATATTTAGTGATGTAAAGGTCTGTGTGTGTGATATATGGAAAAATTGCGATCATCCGCACCGCTTTTTCAGGCTTCTTTCCTGATAGTAAAATAGCTATGTGTTTACTCAGCTATGCTCAAATCGCGTGAAAAAAAGATTATCATGACTAACTGGCAGTAGAATCTGATGAGATATTTAGTGATGTAAGGTTTAGCGTGCATGATATATTGGAAAATTCCCGAGCCGCCGCACCGCACGGTTACTGTATGTCAGAGCATCGTTTACCATGGGGAGAGATAGATAATATGGGGCTCCTAAACCACCCCTCCCCTAATCAAATGATTATTCTAATTAAATCGGTAATTAGACTAACGCGCTCCAGCAAATCCCACCAACGTTTTAAATACCTAGCCATTTTAGTTGCATTCCAGAAATTATTAAGTTACGTTTTTTGATCAGCTGCCAACCCGCGATTTTTAAGGCTGATCCCCCACCCCAACCTAAATAATTAATGCTGTTATTGACTTCTTTAAGCAAAATTATTATATTACATTATAAAATGAATCAAGACGAATTGCTACTTTTAAACGATATCTGTGCTGTAGAGAACAAAGATTTAGACTCTAAAAAATAACAACATTGTTATCAAATACCTACATGCACTTGATAAGAAATTTTCAAAGTTTACCTACATGCACTTGTTAACAAATTTTCAAAGTTACCTACAGATACTTGATAACAAATTTCCAAGTCACTTAAAACTGCGAACTAACTTCAAAGTTATCTTCACATGTTTTTATAAGTTAGTTGTCACAAGTTCTAATAAGTGACTTAAAACAAGTTCTTACAAGTGTCTTAATATAAGTTCTTATAAGTTCTTGACCCAAGTCAACAACTTACTCGGACAGATTTCCCAAGTTACAAAGACAATAGAAAAACTTTTTTTTCAGTAATAGTCTGGTGGTGGGGCAGATGGTGTTAGATAGGCAGGCATGACATCTTTTTGTGAAGAGTATGACAAAAATAATGGATTACCAAAACCTATCGTTAATTGCTTATAAGTCCTTGAACCTTTCTCATAGTTTCTTCTACGCCTATCTTTTTCCCTTGTTCTAAAAAAGATTTCTTTAGCTCTTCAACATTCATGGGTTGATTACGCATCTTATTTTGAATTTCAGACTTTTGTTGTTTGTAATTGGCCAAATCATCCTGGACTCTCTTAAATTCGTGATCATCAATTTTATTATCTTCCAAAGATTTACTGATAATAAGTTTCATACTGCTCAGCTTAGCTCCAGTGAGCGTACTCAAGTCTTCATGCTTCTGTAACTTCATATGAAATCTTTTGTTAAGGGCTTCCATACCAAAGCATGCCAGGCTTGTGGCAAGGCCAACACCTTCAATAGCAATTCCTATGACACTTCCAACTCCAGTGGCAAACAGAGCTAAACCAGTGACAGATAATCCAGCTGAAACCACAGCCACAGCCATTGATGTGTTGTGTACAGAATTTAAAACTGTTTTATATCGTCTTTTGCACCGGGAGTATTTTGCCTGTTCTCCTTCCAAATACTTCAACGCTTCTGTAATATTCATTAATCGGAATGAGTCTGCCTGTAATGTTTTATCTGGAACTATAGGCTCAAGCATCCAGCCAGCAGAGACTGACCTACCCATCAGCTGTGACAGACCCAGCCGGGAAGAGATCAGAAGAGCAGTGGCATTTTTGAAGAACGGCAAAGCAGCAGGGCCAGATGGCATCCCAGCGGAGTCTCTGAAAGCAGACCTAGAGACAACAGTACAGATGCTGTATCCACTGTTTGGAAAGATCTGGGAAGAGGAGGTGATGCCGGCTGACTGGAAGGAGGGGTACCTAATCAAGCTTCCCAAGAAAGGCGACCTCAGCAAGTGTTCCAACTACAGAACTACAGAGGAATCACCTTGCTGTCAGTACCAGGAAAGGTCTTCAACAGGATCATCCTGGAGAGAATGAAGAGCTCCCTTGACCCCCAGCTGAGAGACCAGCAAGTAGGATTCAGGAAAAACCGATCATGTACAGACCAGACTGCCACTCTCCGCATCATCGTGGAACAGTCTCTGGATTGGAGCTCCCCGCTGTACGTCATCTTTGTGGATTACGAGAAAGCATTTGACAGCGTGGACCGAGAGACTCTGTGGAAACTTCTACGACACTATGGTGTACCCACAAAGTTCGTCTGCCTGATCAAGAGCAGCTACGATGGCATGACATGTCGCGTGATCCACGAAGGGCAGTTCACCAGGGAGCTCCAGGTCAGAACCGGCGTCAGGCAGGGGTGTTTGCTGTCTCCGTTCCTCTTCCTAATGGCCATAGACTGGGTCATGAAGAGGAACACAGAGCACAGACGAAGTGGAATACAGTGGACACTGTGGACACAGATTGACGACCTCGATTTTGCAGACGACTTGGCTTTACTGTCCCACACTCATCAACAAATGCAGGACAAGACCACGAGGCTTGCTGACATCTCGTCCCAAGTGTGCCTCACCATCCACAAACAGAAAACAAAGACAATGAGGCTGAATGCAACCAGGGAAGAACCAGTCTTGCTTGCTGGCACCGGTACCCCGTTGGAGGTGGATTCCTTCACCTATCTCGAGAGCATCATAAGCAAAAAAGGCGGCACTGGTGCAGATGTCAGGGCACTAATCGGTAAAGCCAGAGCAGCCTTTCTCCAGTTGAAAAAAGTGTGGAGTTCCAGAGAGCTGTCAGAACACACCAAAGTTCGGATTTTCAACTCCAATGTAAAAGCAGTTCTCTTATATGGAGCAGAGACTTGGAGATTGACAAAAACCTCAGTCAACAGAGTAAAGACCTTCATGAACAGTTGCCTTGGAAGAATTTTGAAAATCCACTGGCCAGAGAAGATCAGCAACGTCAGACTCTGGGAGAGAACAGAGCAGATAACAACAGAGAATGAAATTGGGCAAAGAAGATGGGGATGGATCGGTCACAGTCTGAGAAAGCCAGCTTCCAGTATCACTAGGCAGGCATTGTCATGGACCCAACATTGTGACAGTCCCAGAAGTTTTATCATTCATTTGTTTAACAGACAAACTTTATAAGGACACATACATGTGTTGACACCTTATCTGTGGAATGCCCTTATCTGTAGACGCTGATGCAGAATACAAAGTTCTCCCCTCTGAGGGAAATCCCCGCTCAACGCTTACTTGTTACCGTAGTCACTCTAATAAAAATGTGTTTTGACGGCACCGAACGTCTTGTTTATTGCTTGGTTCCCATCACCTCCCCCCCCCTCCTCCCACCCCTTTCTCAGTCGGTCCCCGATTCAAAAGACCCCCCCTTTTCTTTTCAGAAATTGTATTCTTTAAATTTAAAAACACTATTCATAATATTAATTGATTGAGTAACAAATGTGTTTTTTAAAAAAATATATTCTATTCATTTTTGTTCATAGTGAAATGCATCAGCCTCACACATTTCATAGATACTTCTTGTATGAAAAGAAGAAAGAAGTGGTTACCATAAAACAGTATCAGAAAGCAGTGACCCCACTTCTCTCTCTCTCTCTCTCTCTCTCTCTCTCTCTCTCTCTGCACTATGTGCGAGTGTGTGTGCGTTTCGCACTCTGTTTTTGTTTGTATTATCGCACACCCAGGAGGGTCCAAGCCAACTGAATTTAGGTTAAAATAGACATTACCAAAATTCGCAACACACTTTTTGTAACAGTCTTTTATTTACTGCTCAGCTTTCAAACAGGATAAATGTACTTACTTACTTACCAGGATATAGGCCGTCAATGAGAGACCTCCAGCGACTCCTGTCCTGTGCTTCTCCTTTGATTTTACTCCAGGTGGCTCCCAGTCTCTTGATGTCTGCTTGGAGGTCTCGACGCCAGGTGTTTCTCGGCCTGCCTTCTTTCCTCTTTCCCTGGGGGTTCCATGACAATGCCTGCCTAGTGATACTGGAAGCTGGCTTTCTCAGACTGTGACCGATCCATCCCCATCTTCTTCGCCCATTTTCATTCTCTGCTGTTATCTGCTCTGTTCTCTCCCAGAGTCTGACGTTGCTGATCTTCTCTGGCCAGTGGATTTTCAAAATTCTTCTAAGGCAACTGTTCATGAAGGTCTGTACTCTGTTGACTGTGGTTTTTGTCAATCTCCAAGTTTCTGCTTCATATAAGAGAACTGCTTTTACATTGGAGTTGAAAATCCGAACTTTGGTGTGTTGTGACAGCTCTCTGGAACTCCACACTTTTTTCAACTGGAGAAAGGCTGCTCTGGCTTTACCGATTAGTGCCCTGACATCTGCATCAGTGTCACCTTTTTTGTCTATGATGCTCTCGAGATAGGTGAAGGAATCCACCTCCAACGGGGTACCGGTGCCAGCAAGCAAGACTGGTTCTTCCCTGGTTGCATTCAGCCTCATTGTCTTTGTTTTCTGTTTGTGGATGGTGAGGCTCACTTGGGATGAGATGTCAGCAAGCCTCGTGGTCTTGTCCTGCATTTGTTGATGAGTGTGGGACAGTAAAGCCAAGTCGTCTGCAAAATCGAGGTCGTCAATCTGTGTCCACAGTGTCCACTGTATTCCACTTCGTCTGTGCTCTGTGTTCCTCTTCATGACCCAGTCTATGGCCAGTAGGAAGAGGAACGGAGACAGCAAACACCCCTGCCTGACGCCGGTTCTGACCTGGAGCTCCCTTGTGAACTGCCCTTCGTGGATCACGCGACATGTCATGCCATCGTAGCTGCTCTTGATCAGGCGGATGAGCTTTGTGGGTACACCATAGTGTCATAGAAGTTTCCACAGAGTCTCTCGGTCCATGCTGTCAAATGCTTTCTCGTAATCCACAAAGATGATGTACAGCGGGGAGCTCCACTCCAGAGACTGTTCCACGATGATGCGGAGAGTGGCGGTCTGGTCTGTACATGATCGGTTTTTCCTGAATCCTACTTGCTGGTCTCTCAGCTGGGGGTCAACGGAGCTCTTCATTCTCTCCAGGATGATCCTGTTGAAGACCTTTCCTGGTACTGACAGCAAGGTGATTCCTCTGTAGTTCTGTAGTTGGAACACTTGCTGAGGTCGCCTTTCTTGGGAAGCTTGATTAGGTACCCCTCCTTCCAGTCAGCCGGCATCACCTCCTCTTCCCAGATCTTTCCAAACAGTGGATACAGCATCTGTACTGTTGTCTCTAGGTCTGCTTTCAGAGACTCCGCTGGGATGCCATCTGGCCCTGCTGCTTTGCCGTTCTTCAAAAATGCCACTGCTCTTCTGATCTCTTCCCGGCTGGGTCTGTCACAGCTGATGGGTAGGTCAGTCTCTGCTGGCTGGATGCTTGAGCCTATAGTTCCATATAAAACATTACAGGCAGACTCATTCTGATTAATGAATATTACAGACGCGTTGAAGTATTTGGAAGGAGAACAGGCAAAATACTCCCGGTGCAAAAGACTATATAAAACAGTTTTCAATTCTATACACAACACATCAATGGCTGTGGCTGTGGTTTCAGCTGGATTATCTGTCACTGGTTTAGCTCTGTTTGCCACTGGAGTTGGAAGTGTCATAGGAATTGCTATTGAAGGTGTTGGCCTTGCCACAAGCCTGGCATGCTTTGGTATGGAAGCCCTTAACAAAAGACTTCATATGAAGTTACAGAAGCATGAAGCCTTGAGTACGCTCGCTGGAGCTAAGCTGAGCAGTATGAAACTTATTATCAGTAAATCTTTGGAAGATAATAAAATTGATGATCACGAATTTAAGAGAGTCCAGGATGATTTGGCCAATTACAAACAACAAAAGTCTGAAATTCAAAATAAGATGCGTAATCATCCTGTGAATGTTGAAGAGCTAAAGAAATCTTTTTTAGAACAAGGGAAAAAGATAGGCGTAGAAGAAACTATGAAAAAGGTTCAAGGACTTATAAGCAATTAACGATAGGTTTTGGTAATCCATTATTTTTGTCATACTCTTCACAAAAAGATGTCATGCCTCCCTATCTAACACCATCTGCCCCACCACCAGACTATTACTGAAAAAAAAAGTTTTTCTATTTTCTTTGTAACTTGGGAAATCTGTCCGAGTAAGTTGTTGACTTGGGTCAAGAACTTATAAGAACTTATATTAAGACACTTGTAAGAACTTGTTTCAAGTCACTTATTAAAACTTGTGACAACTAACTTATAAAAACATGTGAAGATAACTTTGAAGTTAGTTCTCAGTTGTAAGTGACTTGGAAATTTGTTATCAAGTATCTGTAGGTAACTTTGAAAATTTGTTAACAAGTGCATGTAGGTAAACTTTGAAAATTTCTTATCAAGTGCATGTAGGTAATTGATAACAATGTTGTTGTTTTTTAGAGTCTAAATCTTTGTTCTCTACAGCACAGATATCGTTTAAAAGTATCAATTCGTCTTGATTCATTTTATAATGTAATATAATAATTTTGCTTAAAGAAGTCTATGACAGCATTAATTATTTAGGTTGGGGTGGGGGATCAGCCTTAAAAATCGCGGGTTGGCAGCTGATCAAAAAACGTAACTTAATAATTTCTGGAATGCAACTAAAATGGCTAGGTATTTAAAACGTTGGTGGGATTTGCTGGAGCGCGTTAGTCTAATTACCTATTTAATTAGAATAATCATTTGATTAGGGGATGGGTGTTTTGGGAGCCCCATATTATCTATCTCTCGGGGGTAGTGTTATAAACTTGTAACTGATGACACTTTAGAGGTCAATAAGTACAAAATTCCTTGTACTGTTTGATTCTAGAGTGTTTGGCGCTTCTATCTGTGTGTACGATTATAATTTACAAAAACCATGTGGGTTTTATGTAGCGCGGCGTTAAAAGTGGACACGTTTATGGATATATTGGTTCATTTGGTGGCGCCTCTTTCCTGAGACAAATGCAGCATTCTAGTCAGGAACGATACTGAATGTCGGGTTATTTGAACGCTCTGGTGATATGTATAGTGATAAAACGGACTTTGTGAGTGATATATGAATAGTTCACCAACTAAGGGCACCGCATAGTTACTCTGACTCGGGGCGCTGTTTTTCGCTAGGGGTGGAGTTATAAACTTGTAACTGATGACACTTTAGTGATCGATTTGGACACAATGCATTTTATCATTTGATTGTTGAGTGTGTAGCGCTTCTGTATATGCATTTGATTATATGGAATAAGAAAACGTTGATGTGTTCCGCCGCATTAAAAACGGCCACGTTTGTCAAACCGGTTTACCTTTTTCGGGCTTCTTTTGGCGTCTGATTGTAAAACAACTACCTGTTTACTCAGCTATTCTCAAATCGCGAGAAAAGATTATCATGGCTTACTGGCAGTAAATATGGTGAGATATTTAGTGATGTAAGGGTCTGTGTGGGTACTATAGGGTAAAATTTGCGATCAGCCGCACCGTTACTGTAGGTTAGAGCACCGTTTCCCGTGGGGGTGGATGTGTGAAAATAAACTTCAGTTAAACGAGGGCAAGACAGAAGCTCTTCTTGTCGGTGCCTCTCGACTGCTGCCCGATTCTCCTGACTCTATGCGCATTTGTGACGCACCTATTCCATTTTCTGATTCAGTTCGCAATCTTGGCGTTTTTCTTGATAACTGAAGATCTTCAAATGAAGGAGCATGTAAATCATATCTGCTAACTTGCTTTTCCTGGAATTAAGACGCATCAGTTCTATCCGTCATTACAGTACTGAAGCTACCACTGACCAAACTGGTCGTCTCTTTAGTCTTGTCCCGCATTTATTACTGCAATGCCCTTTTAGCTGGCCTCCCTCAGTTTCTCATTCAGAAATTGCAGCGAGTCAGCACGTCAGGCTCATCGTCCGCGCCTCACAGCTCAGCCCATCACTTCTATTCTGAGACAACTTCATTGGCTGCCAGTCAAACGAGTCTCGTACAAAATCACCTGTCTGTGCTACAAAGCTATTAACTACTCTACCCCTGCCTATCTCGCTGATCTTCTTCAACTATACACTCCCTCCCGCTCCCTCCGTTCAAGTAGCGACACGCGCCTTCTCAGAGTCCCGCTCTTCACGTCAGTCAAATACAAAACCAGAGGTGACCGTTGTTTTGCGCACGTTGGACCTGTTGTCTGGAACTCCCTACCTATAGACATTAGACATTCTCCCTCATTCACTGCCTTTAAATCTGCCCTAAAGACCCACCTGTTCGATACCCCAATGTAGCTCAGTTCTTTGTCATTATGTACCTGTGTGTGTGTGTGTGTGTGTGTGTGTGTGTGTGTGTGTGTGTGTGTGTGCGTGCATGCGTGCGTGCGCGCGCGCGCGCGTGTGTATTGCATAATCCGTTGTTTCTCTGGTTTTATGACCCCCTCCACTCCCACTCTTTATTTGTAAAGCGCTTAGAGCTTATTTAAGGATAAGCGCTATATAAGTAGCCATTATTATTATTATTGTTATTATTATTAGTGTATCTGATGACACAATCGAGATCGGTACGGACAAACTAGCTTGTACTGATTGATTCTGGAGTGTTTGGTGCTTCTATTCATGTGTACGACTATAATAAAACCTGAGTATGTGTTATGTAGTGTGGCATTAAAAGTGGACAAGTTTATAGAACTACATGCGTATTTGGTCGTGCCACTTTTCAAAGACAAATGCATACTTCTGTAGGCTTAATAAGGCATAATTAGTCAGAAACGATAATATCGGGTTATTGGAACATTCTGGTGGTAGTCATAGTCATAAAACGGACTTTGTTGTGTGATATATGTCAGTTCACCGACTAACGGCACCGCATTGTTACCGTCTGTGGCTCGTGGTGCTGTTTTTTCGCTACGGGGTGGGGTTAAAAACTTACAACTGATGACACTTTAGTGATCGATTCTGACACCATGCCTTTTAGCATTTGATCCTAGAGTGTTTAACGCTTCTATTTATGTATTTGATTATATGGAATAAGTAACAGTTGATGTGTTCCGTCGCCCGTTCAAAACGGACACGTTTGTCAAAGCGGTTAGTTACTTTGTCGGGTCTCTTTCCTAATAGTAAAACAGCAATGTTTACTCAGCTATGCTGAAATCACGAGAAAAGATTATCATGGCTTAATTTTTAATGGAAGTAGAATCTGATGAGATATTTATCGATTTAAGGTGCTGTGTGCGTGATATATGGGAAAATTTCCGATCAGCCCCACAGCAACTGAACGTTACTGTACGTCAGAGCATCGTTTACATTGGGGGTAGCGTTATAAACGTGTAACTGATGACACTATAGATGTCGATAAGGACACTATGGCTTGTACTGTTTGATTCTAAAGTGTCTGGCGTTTCTGTTTATTTGTAGGAGTGCATTTCACTTATATAGATGCTACACGGTGAGGCGTTTTACTTTATAGAAGTATCATCCTGTGTTTGACGGACATTTTTTCGAGACAAATACAGCGCTCTGTAGACTCCGCATAAGGCGTTATTAGAAACGGTTACATCGGGTTGTTTGGTTCTAAAGTGTCTGGCGTTTCTGTTTATTTGTAGGAGTGCATTTCACTTATATAGATGCTACACGGTGAGGCGTTTTACTTTATAGAAGTATCATCCTGTGTTTGACGGACTTTTTTTCGAGACAAATACAGCGCTCTGTAGACTCCGCATAAGGCGTTATTAGAAACGGTTACATCGGGTTATTAGAACAAATATTTTGGTGAGGTATAGTGATGAAACGGACTTTGTGTGTGACATGGTAAATTCGACTGCCAACGTCACCGCATAGTTTATGTAACTTTGGGCGTTCTTTCTTTTTTTCTTTTTTTTGTGTGGAGGGGGTGGGGGGGGGGGGGGGGGGAAGAGGGGGGGGGGGGGTAGGGAGGGGGGAGGGAATAGGGTTACAAACGTGTAACTGAAGACACTTCAGAGATCGAGAAGGACAAAATCAAAATGATTTGCACTGTTTGACTCTAGAGTGTTTGGCGCTTCTATTTATGTATATGATAAATTAAAAAATAAGTGTTACGCAGCGTCACGATAAAAATGGACTTGTTTAAGAAACTATGCGTGTACTTGGTCGGGCTGTTTTTGTGACACATATATGACAATATGTAGACTCAATGAGACGTTGTTAGTCAGAAACGATAATTATTAGAAGAACATTTGTTTAGTTGTATAGTGTTTGGTTAATTTGCCAACTAGCGGCACTGCATAGTTACTCAGGGCTTTCTTTCTTTCTTTCTTTCTTTTCTGGCTGGGGGTAGTGTTACAAACTTGAAACTGATGACCTTTTAAAGATCGATTTGTACACCATGACATGTACTACTGTTTGATTCTAGACTGTTTATCGATTCTTTTTTATGCATATGATTCAATTCAATTAAATTCTATTCAATAAACTTTATTTATCCCGCTAGGGCTAAGGGCAATTGAAGTGGTCCGACAGGTTCAGTGACTTAGATATACACAAAACTTACATTAAAATATGCACACAATAATGATACAAACAATTAAAATCTAATGTATTTTAAAACATCACAACATCCGTGCACATATCAGCTCATATCACCACACAATGCACGGCAGTAAAAACGGTCTTAAAAAGGTAACTAAAGACAATTATTTAAAATGAAATTACAGAAAATAATAATAATAAAATGAAAAAAAAATTATATAAAATAATTAAAAAGTAAGAATTTTATAACTATAAATTTAAGGGTGGGGGTGGGGGGTGGGGGTGGGTGGGGGGGAAACGCAGACAGAAAAGCGCACGATTTGCTGCTAAATAATACACGAGCGCGCGTGCGCACGCGCACGCACGCACGGACGCACACACCCTCACACTTGGGCGTCATTAATGAGACGAACTGCAATAGGGACAAAAGAGAATTTTCGTCTGTTCGTTGTATACGCTGGACAGCGGAACCGACGACCCGAGGGGAGACGGTCAAACTCGGAGTCAGAACATGGTCCTTGCCATCCAAAATACAGTATGCTTTTTGACTATTTGTCTTTCTACAAAACACCGCAAGCTTCTTTGATTTTCACCAATGGGTTTTGATGCGACCCTTACGATATTGCCCATCGCATTTTTGTTTTTGATACTCATGATGGAATACCAAAAGATAAAAGAAAAAGACAACACACTTTCAATGAAAGATTTATAGAACAGGATTAAAAATTTCTTGTCCACTGAAAATTACTAATTAAGTTTACGTAAATAGTATAACCGCTGCTGACATTTCTTCACAATGACCTCGGTATTTTCATTTCATGAGAGTTTGTTGTCAAAGATAGTACTCGGGTACTTAATGCTACTGACAATTTAAACGGCCTGTCCATGTAAAACAGTAGCCTCAGAGAGTGCTGTTTGCTTTCTGTGATCAATGATGAGCTCTTTCGTTTTGGTAACATTCAGATCAAGAAAGGACTCATCACAGCATGTTACAAACTCATCCAAAGCAGGCCCGTGATGTTGTTCGGAACCCTGTAAAAGACTAAGTAATGTTGAATCGTCTGAAAATTTCACAAGGAAACAAATTTCATGGCGGCTTCTTAAACATTTAGTGTACATAATGTAAAGAAGAGGAGACAAAACACAACCTTGAGGGGAACCAGTGCTGGTAAGACGCCAGTCAGATAAAAGGATTGTTGACAAGAACTCTCTGAGGTCTGTTTGTTAAAAATGTGTATACAGTGTGTTGACAAGAACTCTTTGGGGTCTGTTTGTTAAAAATGTGTATACAGTGTGTTTAATATCGACAGCTTGGCGTCCTCCACACAGTTTTCCAGTCCTGTATGCAAATTGGAGAGGGTCGAAAAGGGGTTCAGCAACAGAAAGAATGAACGATCTGATGATCTTTTCCAGGGTTTTCATGACTAAAGACGGCAGGGCTACAGGTAGGAAATCATTGGGCTCTTTGGGGTGTGTCTTTTTGGGGAGAGGTATGACGGTAGATGATTTCCAGATTTGGGGGATGAAACAGGTGTCGATAGAGAGCTGCAAAAGGTACTGAAGGACGCCACCCAGCTGATCTGCACAATAACGTAATGTCCTTCCACAGATACCATCTGGGCCTGGGCTTTTGTTTACATTGATACTCTTTAAACGTTTAGTCACACGCTCTGTATCAATAACAATTGGATCACCAGGCGACATGGTACTTTTCAGATTAGCAATGTTGGTACTAAAATCATGTGTCTCAAAACCGTGTGAAAAAAAAAAAGATATTCATCTCATCAGCGATCGCATGATCAGCCAAGTTCGCAAGTTTGACCTTTGACCCACATGGATCAGAAAATACATTTACAGCTGCCATGTTTTTAATACCCTGCCATGCTGATCTGAAATTCCCAGCAGTAAACTCAGTTTCTCTCAATTTTGTTTTTGTACGTCAGTGTGTTTTGCTTGTCTGATTGCATGTTTCACTTATTTGTTGACACGTTTCTTGTCCTCTACTGTGCCAGAAAAAAACACCTTTTTCTTTTTATTAATCGCAGCTTTTAGATCTTTGGTCACCCAAGGTATGTTATTTGGATAAATCGTGATTCGTTCGAGGGTATGACTGATTTCACACAAAAGGAAAATGTACGAAGAAATCACGTCATTCAGTTCTTCTATGCCAGTACACGTTTCATAAAGCACATCCCAGTGTGTGCAGTCAAAACAGCATTGTAGACGTGCGATAACCTCACTAGTCCAGTCCTTCACGGTTTTTACCACTTTCTGTACACGCTGAATAAGTGGCTTGTGTGTAGGGGCGAGGAGCACGCTGATTACCATACACCGATTATACAAAATATTAAAGTTGATATGCACTCCCGCCGTAGAAATGTACATTATTGTCAGGTTTGCTTTTCGGGCACAGACCATACATGGGAGCTAAACATTTCGCCGTTTTCTATCACAATCCGCCATGAGCCTGTGCCTGAAACGGGGCGAGTTGCTTGGGCGAGTTGGATTTTGGACGAGTTCACCGTTATACTGCTATTACTACAGGCCCCACGCATGCGCGGGACGCCACTTTGCATCGCTTGCCTCGAATCTTCTGTCGATGATTTTATCTAAATTACCACATTCTCTGTTAAGTTTTAGTGTGGGATATTTACTATAGGTAATGTACAATGTATGTACATAGTTTTTTGGTTGTGCAACTACATCAATTTTTATTTATTTTTTTGTTGTTGTGTGTTTTCATTTTCACTGATAACTGTTAAGTTCGCGTTCGAGCTTTTTCATGGGTTAGAAGTTACAGTGTTATCACCTTAACTCGAACTAAACTGACAGTGGCCAGACCCTTAGGGTCGTTACCGTGCTGTGGAGGTTACCCCTATCATCTTGTTGTGCAGTTGGACATAAATAGGAATTAATGGAAGTTAAAACCTTTGTAACATTGCAGTGCCGTCGCAACTCGATTGATTTTGGCGTGTTTCTGCGGTGGGGCTGCTCTGTTTGCCCGTTTCCGCATGTTTTTGTTGGTTTCTATGGTGTTTTGTGCGATTCGTCCAAACCCTGCGCTAATTCGCACTAACTTGCACAAATCCGCAGCAACATGTATAAAACGTCATCGATTCACCGGGAACCGTCAACACTGAACGCAGAACGGCACCCCCCCCCCCCCACCCCCCCCCAAAAAAAAAAAAAAAAAAAAAAAAAGTCACCAACAAAACAAGATAATAATGGGTGTGTATCAGCTTCCATTCAGCCATGTGTTTTTCCGTCTGAAATCAAAATGAATTCCACTGCACCATGTATGTCAGTGTCAAGTTTCTCTAGTGTTTGTGTTTAGATATTTGTGTATAAGAGTGTGTGTTGTTACTGTATGTGTGTGTGCGTGCGTGTGTGTCAATGTACACCAGGAGCATGTGTTCAACTACACAAGTCTGTCCCATGAGCAGTTATGTGTGTGCACGTTATGTGAGCGTGCGATGTTGATGTCACTGAGTAAACTTGATGTCTTTTTCTTGTGTATGTGTGTTTCCTTGCAGTTGTATGTGTCCGTTATCAGTCAGCATGCATGTGTGTACATACGTGTGTGTGTGTGTGTGTGTGTGTGTGTGTTTGTAAATCAACCACTTATGAGACTTTGCCCGTATGTATAAAATTTGTACTTGACACTCAACAGACACAAAAACAAGATCAGGATTTCATCTCAAAGTCAACCGTATTGTTTGGAACTCAGATGCGTTTCTCTTTTAGGAACATTCAGGGTTGTTCATATTTTAAGGCTTATTATGCTGATCCATTTCCCTCCTCTCTAAGCCAACCCCTGATCAACACACGTCGGCGCACACAAATAAAGACGGACACACTCTGCTTCCCGCCATTAGTATGCTATGTGGGCTCGTGTAGCGACAGGAATCCATCTCCTACTCTAACCCACCCTCTGATCCACACACACTGGCACACGGCAGAAATAAAGACGGACACAGCGATTTCCGCCATTCTGCTCTGGCGTAGCATAGCTATTCTGAAGAAGAAGAATAGCACGAGCAGCATGTCATGGCCTCATCAGTTAGTCCCATGACGCTGTGTTCATAGTGACGACTCGATGTTATACATCACTCATCGCATTACTAACATTTGACGTATCAAGCGGACATATTCTTGCAGCGCCTCTAGCGTAATGTCGCGTAACAAAGATGGGTAACAACACCCCCGCCAACACACACAACAAGACAAGCATGACAGCGAGGACAGAAACTCGCGACAAGTACGTGGACTGCACAGCTGAAAACTTCGCCTGATCAGAGGGATCCAAACCCCTGTGAAAAAGCTACCCGGATAATGTCAGGTAATCCCATCCAGCCGGTCGATAGAACAAGCGGGATGCACCGACCATTGACCCGAAGCAACAGCGACCCCTCTACGGCTATGCTCCACAGCATATGGGCCCCCCGCCTGTTGCCCCGACTGGTCGGCCTATGTACCGGCGTATCCTTCTTATCCTTCTTACTTTTACCCCCAACCCCTCCAGTGCCAGCCCTCAGCCTCACGTGGGCAGCTTAGTGACAGTGACTTTGCAGTGTTGTTTAATCTGCTTGATAGGATCAGGCCACGTGCCGGACAGTAGATAGTGTGATTCTAGACATCTGGGGTTGCATGTAGCGTGCTTAAATATAGTGTGTTAAGCTCGCTGACTTAAGGTCTTTCTTGCTTAGTAAAGCTCTTGCTTAGTGCGCGAGTGTTTTCTGTTGCATGGAGCGACTTAGCGATGTGCGTAGCTCCGAACGAGTTCTTAGCGAGCGGGGATAGGTTATTTATAGCTTATGGTGGGGTTCTCCCCTACGTCATCATAGATTGTAGAAATCGGACAATAAAAACGCACGGTTTTCGCTTCTTCTGACCTAACGGAAACGAAGTAGACAAAACGCCGGTGAAATGGCGGCGATGGAAAACAAGAAGTCAAGAGAGAAGAATGGCAAATTTTTAGTGCAGGCAGTCCTGCTTGTCAGTCTAATGTAGACGTACATTAGTTAAGGAGTACCGTGTAGGCTCCCATAGTATGAGGATCTATGTCTCAAGTCTAATGTAGATGTACAATAGTTAAGGACTACCGTGTAGTAGGCTCCCATAGTATGAGGATCTATGTCTCAAGTCTAATGTAGATGTACATTAGTTAAGGACTACCGTGTAGTAGGCTCCCATAGTATGAGGATCTATGTTTCTCTGACAACGGCTGGTGTTGGGTTATACCCATCCGTGTGCAGGGTCAGTTGAAATCAGTTATGCAGACTCCTCACCAATAATTCCCAGATGTCCGTGAGACGAGGCTGGGTGGGGGTCCGTGCGTTCCCACGTACATTTCGTGTTCCTCCTTCTCTATCCTAGATGGAAGGCTGTTTCTGCCACAAGGTTTAAGAGAGTGAATTCACATTTCCGTTCTCGCGTTAACACGGCAGCTAAGAACTCTTCCCTCAGCTAAGCACGCCGCTACGCACGGGGGGGGGGGGGGGGGGGGGGACCGTCCTTAGAATTAAGCACGCCACTAAGCTCGCTCCAGCAGATAAGCACGCTCATGCAACGCACATTTTCAGCTAAGCTTGTTAACTTAGCGCTAAGCAAGAAATTTGCGCGCTAAGCAAGCATATGCAACCCACCCCTGGTGTAATTTCTTGCCCAGGGATTTTTGACAGATTTCTAGTGTGCGATCGGTTAACTGCTTAATTGGAATAACAAATTTGACGAAGTTGATATTTCTTTCTTTTAATTATTGTATCTTCTTTGCAATAGAATAGCGTGTAGTCATAACATTTTTTTTTTCAATCACCTTTTTGTGATAATTAGTTATCTTGTACTTTGCATTTATCGACAAGCGAAAACTGTGACAGGTGTCCTTGCTTACGTCATTCGTACTTGAACATAGTTCCTTCAACTTGTTCTTTTTGTGAGACAGTGGAAGCAGTGGCACTGACGTGGACACGTATGTGTATATACTGTGAGAACCTTTGAGTGCCCGTGTGTGTATTGCTCAATTTCACTTCCAACCAGTTTTGTTCATTATCTCTTATTGACACTTCATACACCAAGTGAATACTGTCTCTTCCTGTAGTTTTATTTGTGTACAAAACCCACCTTGTCGCAAAGCTTCTTTTTGTTTATTTTATATATACCTCTTTAAAGAAGACAATTTTTGTACTTTTATATACTTTGACGTTTATAGTGATAGTATGCCTGATGGTGGTACAAAAAAATGATTTATTTTGTGGTGGTGGACTTAAAATAGGTCACCTGAATATCTATCATCTTGTCAATAAGGTGCCAGATCTCTGTGTGTTTTTGAACCAGCCGGAACACTTCCACATTTTGGGTGTTTCTGAATCAAGACTTAAGAACAAAATCAGAAATGCTTCCATCTCTATTCCTAACTATAAAATATTTCGTATTTGCCACTTTGCCTCAACACACAGGGCTAGCGATTTACATGCATACGTCTGTATCTAGCTACGCCAAGCGGCGTCAAGACCTCAAATTTACCAAAGTCGAGTGTATGTGGCTCGAGTTAAAAACACCAAAGTCATCACCTCTACTAATCGGCTTTGTCTATAGAAATCGCTTAAGCTTGCCCTTAGCACCACGTGAATGTTCTGTGTTTATGTACAGTGTGTGAGTGAATGCGCGTGATTTACGTGAGCGTGCTTGTTGGGTTCAGTTCGCGGCGGCGCTTTGAGCCGATTTTCAATTGGGATAAAGCGCCTATTTAATGCGCTTATTATTATTATTATTATTATTATTAAATCCGGCAGCCGGTTGGGATTGGTTTGATGAGTGTACAGCTTTGATGGACAAGGCAAGTCAGAGCGGCAAGTGTGACATATTTCTCCTAGGTGATTTCAATATCGACCTATCTAGACCTAAGGGATGAAATGCAGCATGGATCATGACCGCATCGCTATTTGGTTTGACACAAATAATTAAAGCACAAACTAGAATCACATCTACGTCATCCACGCTCATTGGTCATATTTATGTTACCAACAAGGACAGAATAACTAGTGCGAATGTCCCGACCTTAGCCATTAGTGATCATAACCCGGTATGTTGTACAATTGCTCTGAAGCTTGATAGGCCAAAGAAAAACAAACACACAACTATAATGTATCGTTCTTATAACAAAATTGATAGGGATAAATTCATGCACGATTTGCACAATACATCCTTTGATGATGTATACTGCCACACTTGCCCTGACAATGCCTTGTCTTGCTGGATGAATCTGTTCCTCGGAGTCCTTAACAAGCACGCGCCCCTCAGAGTAAAACGCGTTAAACATGCTAGCATGCCGCCCTAGTTAACATTAGACATTAAAAATGCTATGTCACTCAGAGACAAACTTAGAAGAAAAAAACGCTTTGATGACTACAAAAAACAATGTAATCAAGTAAAATATCTGGTCATCATCATCATCAGTCCCTTGCCCGAACTGGGCGTTGGGGGGACTGAAAGGCAGCAGCAACAGACAGTGCTCTCCACTGAGTTCTATTTTGGGCGGTGGCAAGCAAGTCTGGCATCTCGAGTTCGGTCCATTCTTTTATGTTTGCGACCCAACTCTTTCTCTGACGACCTCGCCGACGACTTCCTTCGAGAGTGCCTTGGAGGATAGTCTTGGACAAGGTGTTGTGTCGGGTGACGTGGCCAAACCAAGCAAGCTTGCGCCGTTTCACGGTTGCCAGAAGGGGTTCATGTAGGCCCACCAGGGAAGTGACGATGCTCCGTACATATTCGTTGGTCTTGTGCTCGCGGTACGAGATGTGGAGCAACTTCCTCAGGCACTTGTTCTCAAAGGCCTGGATTTTCTTTTCTGAGTCTGCAAGCAGCGTCCAAGTCTCACAGCCGTAGAGTAGAATAGACACTACGAGGGACTTGTAAAGCCTGTACTTGATGGTGAAGCTGATGGAGTTACTTCGCCATATCCTGTCCAGCCTGGCCATTGCGGATGTTGCTGTACCTATCCTGATACTGATCTCTGCTATGCAACTACCGTCTTTGGACAGGGTGGCTCCCAAGTACTTGAAGCTATTGACCTCTTCTAGCTTCTGGCCGTTGATGTGAATGTTGCTGCTGCTGTTGCTTGTGGTGTTGATCATCACTTTGCTTTTATCCGTACTGATCTCCATGCCATAAGACCCTGCGCTACTTGAAAGTTTGTCTGTCAGGTTTTGCAGCTCACTATTGCTGCCTGCCATGAGGTCAATGTCGTCTGCGAATCGAAGATTGCACAGGGATCTGCCACCAATAGAGATTGAAGTATGGTGGTCGTGGAGGGTTTCCTGCATGATCTTCTCCAGGAATATGTTGAAAAGGACAGGAGAGAGCAGGCATCCTTGACGGACACCGATTGTCGTCCTGAAGAACTCGCCTGACTGATTGTTAAGTAGAACCGCGCTGCAGGCGTTCTTGTAAAGTGCTTCTATCATTTGGATCAGCCCCTCCTCTATGTTGAACGATCTCATGACTTGCCAGAGTCCGTCGTGCCAGACGCGATCAAATGCTTTCCTGAAATCAATGAAGTTGTGGTAGAGTTCGCGCTGATGCTGCAGATGTTTCTCGATCAGTCTCCAGGTGTAGACAACGTACCTGCTGAACTGTTGAAACATGGAGGAGAAGTAACAACGAAGGTACTCACTACACTCTGTCAAAAGATCTGGGAGCAAAAGAAATGGCCAGTAGAATGGACACAGTCTCTAGTGATCCCGCTCCCCAAGAAAGGAAACCTGAAACAGTGCCAGAACTACAGAACTATCAGTCTGATAAGTCACCCTAGCAAAGTAATGCTTAGAATCATTCTCAACCGCCTCAAAACTTTCGCCGAGGAACTGCTGGCAGAAGAACAGGCTGGCTTCAGAGTTGGAAGAAGCACTGTAGAGCAGATTTTCAAAATATCTGGTAAGGGCTGCAAAAAAAGCATTCTTCAATCAAATGATCTCAGAAAACCGTGAAACAGCATCCATTATTTTGGAGAGCACTAAATGCTATTACTAAAGGAAAAGCAGCCCCAGAAATACCATCTCATTTAACTTCAGACAAATTTAACAAGTATTTCCTATCAGCCGCCGAAAATGTAGCCCAATCGGCATCAGATATCAATACGCAATATAGTATCTCCAGTCTTCTGAGATCTTTCAGCGAAGCAACAAATATAACACAAAAATTCGTAATAACTAATATATCAATAGCAGAAGTCGGCAAGTATATTTCTGACATGCCGAATACGAAAAGTAGAGGGATTGATGATATTGATAACCAATCGCTAAAATTGTCGTTGCCTTACACAATACAATCCCGTACATACATTTTTAATCTGTGTATAAATAAAAGTACTTTTCCTACAGTCCTGAAGGAAGCAAAGGTAGTTCCCATCCCCAAAACTAAAAGCCTTGAAGATATTCATAATTACCAACCGATCTCTTTGCTCTCAGCCTTGTCAAAGCCATTAGAGCGACACATTCACAAGCATCTTCTGAATTTCCTTGAGAAGGTTAATTTACTAAACATTCATCAGTCCGGTTTTCGCCCGACCCATTAATGCCAGTCAGCACTCACACATATTGTAGATTGCTGGCTAGAGTCAATTAATAAAAAATTAATGTCGGGAGCCGTTTTCCTAGATCTTAAAAAAGCTTTTGATCTTGTGGACCATGAGATTCTCTTACATAAGCTTACAATATACCACATGGACGAAACTACAATAACTTTTCTCAGATCCTATTTGGAAGACCGAAAGCAAAAAGTATACGTCCATGTCAGTACTCTATGCAAGGCCATGTTAAATTTGGAGTTCCTCAAGGATCAATTCTAGGACCCCTCCTATTTTTACTTTTCATAAATGACCTTCCTTTACATATTTCCGACCCTAACATTAATTGTAATCTCTTTGCGGACGACACAAGCCTTCACGTTCCTGGTAAAAACATTCATGATATTAGTCATCGTTTACAATCCAGTCTTGACGAAGTTTCTGATTGGTGCTGTAAAAACCACATAAGACGAAGAGCATGTTAATCACCTCATGACAAAAACATCAACTTCACCCCCTTCACTAACGCTCAGTCTTAATTGCCAACCTATTGAACAAGTTCATGAACGCACCTTCCTTGGAATATGTATAGATGAGCAGCTAATTTGGGAGAAACATGTGACTAATATCTGTAAGAAGATATAAAAAAAATATTTCTTTTATCACAGTTGAGAAGTGTGACTGACATAAATACACGAAAAATGTTTTTTCATGCGCACATTAAATCCCATGTTGATTACATCTCCACTGTTTGGGATGGTATCGGTGATGTGCATATCAAAAAACAAAATTCACTATACAAAAGAGTAATTAAAAATGTAGATATAAGACCCATTCCTACCGCTGAAAAACTGCAAAATCTCAAACTTCTTGGCCTTCGTCAGCAACTCGTTTACAACAAGTGCATACTTATGTTTAAAATTCTCCACAAGAAAGCTCCACAGTATCTAACAGCTAAATTTACTTCACAACGACAGTGTGAAAGGTCTTCGAGGAACAGTACTCTTGGATTACCACTACCTCGCATTGACTTATTCAAATCAAGCCAAGCCTTTTCGGGACCACTTTTATGGAATTCACTTCATCAACATTTAAAAACACTAACCCACCTTGCCTCCTTTAAAGCAAAACTACGCATATACCTGATGGAAACTGCTTAGATATATTATTTTTTATCCTGTCATTCTGATGAAAGGTTATGTAAATGTATATTTGTTAGTGCGTGCATTTACACGCCTGTAAAGGTGTGTGTATGTATGTTTGATTCTTGGTACTTTGTGCTTGTTTTTGCTGTGCTATGATTTTTTTTCCTATGTAATTTGTGCTGAGGAGTGTTATTTCCTTTTTTGTATTTGTTTATTGTTACCTTAGTAGTATCATTTTCTGTACTGCGTGTGTCTGTACTTATTTAGTTATGATCTTTGTTTGCGTTAAATATTGTTTTGCTTGTCTTCAGTATATTTCATGTTGTAGTACGTTAGAAACGGCAAGTTTGAAAAATGACGTATTTGTATCTGTCAAAACTTCTACCGTTATGTAATAAAGTTTCATCATCATTATCATCTCTCTCTCTTTCTCTCTCTCTCTCTCTAGACTCTCTCTCTCTCTCTCTCTCTCTCTCTCTCTCTCTCTCTTTCTCTCTCTCTCTCTCTCTCTCTCTCTCTCTCTCTCACACACACACACACACACACACACACACACACACACACACACACACACACACACACACACACACACACACACAATGTCAACAAAATCCTGCAGAAGAATGTACCGCTAGAGATGATGTCACTCCTTACTGATGCCATGTCTGTCCTTGAGGCAGCAACAGCAAGCAAACTGCCACGTCTACAAGAGGCACTGCAAAACATCAAGTGCACCAGACTGGTGCTGCAGTGGATCCCTTCACACTGTGGCATCTTCGGCAAATGAAGAAGCTGACAGAATGGCAAAAGTGGGCGCAGAGAAAGAACAAGATGTGAAATGGAGTCAGCTTCACAGAGATGAAGACCATCATTAAGTCTGTGTACAGACCACCACAACAGCCCCTAGACAGTTACCATCAGCTGTCCAGAGAAGAGCAGGTCAACTGACCATCTTTCGTCTGAGGACCGGGCACAACCGACTCAATTTCCACCTGCACAGACGCTTCCACCTCGTGCCATCTCCCCTGTGCCCTTGTGGAGAAGCAGAGCAGACCGCAGAGCACATCCTCCAGGACTGTGGGAACCACCAGCCGCTGAGGGAGGAGATATGGCCGAAGCCCGCCACTCTACAAGAGAAACTGTACGGGCCTGTGGACGGAGGCGCTACAGAAGACCACAGATTTCATTTTGAGAGCCAAACTCCAAGTGTGACGGCGTTCGAGAAGAAGAAGAAGAAGATGATGTCACTGGTTCTACTTAAAAGGAAATAACAAGAACGAAAAAACTTGTCTGCTCGGAATCTCTGATCCTGGTGAGCTTGTAGCAGTTATCTCCACATTTAGATGAAAGACAACGCTGGTGTGGGTTCTGCTTCTCGACCTTTATTGCAGTGTATCCAGCCGAAACTATAGTAGCATATACTTTACTTACTTACACCTGTCACCCCTCCCCGGGTATAGGCCGTCGACGAGAGACCTCCAGCGACTCCTGTCCTGTGCTTCTCCTTCGATTCTACTCCAGGTGGTTCCCAGTCTCTTGATGTCTGCTTGGAGGTCTCAACGCCAGGTGTTTCTCGGCCTGCCTCTTTTCCTCTTTCCCTGGGGGTTCAATGACAATGCCTGCCTAGTGATACTGGAAGCTGGCTTTCTCAGACTGTGACCAATCCATCCCCATCTTCTTCGCCCAATTTCATTCTCTGCTGTTATCTGCTATGTTCTCTCCCAGAGTCTGACGTTGCTGATCTTCTCTGGCCAGTGGATTTTCAAAATTCTTCTAAGGCAACTGTTTATGAAGATCTGTACTCTGTTGACTGGTTTTTGCCAATCTCCAAGTCTCTGCTCCATATAGGAGAACTGCTTTTACGTTTGCGTTGAAAATCCGGACTTTGGTGTGTTGTGACAGCTCTCTGGAACTCCACACTTTTTTTCAACTGGAGAAAGGCTGCTCTGGCTTTACCGATTCGTGCTCTGACATCTGCATCAGTGCTGCCTTTTTTGTCTATGATGCTCCCGAGATAGGTGAAAGACTCCACCTCCTCCAACAAGCAAGACTGGTTCTTCCCTGGTTATAGTAGCATATGATATGAACTAATGAAGGGAATGTAGAGAAAGTAGAAAATGTCCTGCAACAGAAACAATGGAATCATAAAACCAACAGTCGCAGAGCACATAACTAAAAAATACTAGGCATGCGTAGAACACTCATTGAAACATGTAACTATGTAAACATTGTTTACCATCATCAACATGGCAAAAGTGTAAAATATTTGAAACTAATAACCAACTAATTCAGCTGGTTTGATGAATTACTGAAGCTGACAATAACCTAAAACCACTACCCTAGAAATGTACTGATATATTAAGCTGAGGTAACTTGAAGTTACAGTTAAGTCACGCGCTTCCACAAAATCACAAAATGATCAGCAAACTCGATCTTACAATGAAAAGAAGAGTGAAACTAACATAGCTTAGTTTCAAATACACAATTAAAGCAAAATATGAAATCATAAGTAGTTGTAGAAAATGTGGTTCTCTAACATCAAAGTATCAAAAATGCTGATACAGAACAAGACACTATAGTTTAAGTTGCTCCTTCGCCGGAAAGCAAAGGTAAAAGTGACACAAGGTTATGGCAAATAGCTAAACCGGGTTGCGTGAACACTGTTCATATACAGTACACAAATATATCTGGAAGTTTCTATGCTGAAATAAAAGAGTTCCAAAAGGTTAAGTTCAAAGGTCAAGGTTACAAGCTGACCAGCCGGTGAAACCAAGGGACATGAAACCTTATTCACAGGGCGTCCATTTTGAATCGCAAACGAGACTTGCTCAGCAAGCCCGCGATTCATCGAAGATGGCGACCGCTAGCATGAGTTCTTCCAAGTGGAGCGGCTGTTTATTGGAGGTTCCGCGTTTTTCGCAAGGCGATGTAGAGAGATGGGCACACCGTCACACACACACACACACACACACACACACACACACACACACACACACACACACACACACACACACACACACACACACACACACACACACACATGCACTGACAGACACACTAGCACTAACACACATGCATACACACACCTAGACACACACACACACACACATGTGTTTGAACTTCACTTTACATAATGATAATAAGGCAGAGGCTGAAAGTGTGAGGGAATTGGTATGGTGCAGAGAAGGCGAGAACCAACCGAGTGTTATGAGTGACTGAGTAAGAGAATCAACTGAGTGGTATGTGACAGAAGTTGATATAAGAGTAAGAACTTTATGTGAAACATATTTCAGTACAATTATTTAAATCAGTTTATGACTATTGACATGCTTTCCCATTTTGCAAATAGGGGTGGGGGAATAGTAGAATTGGAGATCTTTTGTCACATATGTGTGTGTTTGATTGATTGATTGTACATTGCTTAACGTCCAACAGCAACAAGTCTTTCTCAGGATGTGCCTGCCCTGCTTGTGAAAAAAAAACAACACCAGAATATTGAATGTATGTCACCAGCCGGTCTAATATGCTAAATAAATCTAAGACATTGTAGGAACGTTACACCTTCATGCTCATTTATCGTACCCTAGTTACAAAATAATTACAATTACAAAAAACAGGGAAATACAAGGAAATGATATATAAAAAATGCATCAACCACAAACGCATAACATACCATCTCCTAGGTGCAGCAGACCATTTAGCCACACTCATCCAGTATCAAGAGCAGGGAGAATGTTAAAAAAAGAAAATACAGGTGAATGGACCAAGGGTAGACAGAAACATGTGCCCAAGATGAAAATAGAGAAAAGCCCACCCTGTGTGGCTGATGAGGGTGACCCTGGGAACTAAAAAGTACGATGACCCCCACCCATGTCCCATAGTGCAGACCCAGGTTGGGGTTTCTGTGTGTGCATGTGTGTATATGTGTGTGATGTTTCTGAGGATATTCTTTTCAAAGTTTGCTTCAAAGCAAAATTTCAGAAAAATAAAACTAAACCACCTTATCAAGCAGTCAAGACAAACACATTATATATGTACTATATAAAAATCAGCCTTGTACCTAAGAGAAATAAGACTGACTTTGTCATTTTATTTTGAAACAAATATTAAACATTCTTCATTGTGCAAAAATAATCAAACTACCAGGGTAATGCTAAAAGAAAGTTATAAAAGTTCTTTGCGCTTACATGATTTTCATATTCCTCAATTAGTCCCTTTTCAGTGTGAGGCATGTGAAGCATGATAGATCACTAAGCCACTGAATTGCAGCTAGTCAGGATCAGAAAATTTGTAAATATTCCTTGTATTTATTCAGTACACTCTGAACCATCAAGTTTAGCTGCTATTTCTTTTAAGGCATTTTATTGTCACATGAGGGCTTTATTTATAAAAAAAACTTACAACCCAAGCATGTCTTGCTAGTGTGTTCAGATAGGCTTCTGACCTCTGCTGCCTTCTTTCTCGCATATTTAAACATTTATTTAGTTTCAAGCCACAAGCTTGACCATACATGTGTTTCTTCAAGGCATTTGTTATCTCAAAAGTCCGAGCAGAAGTCACTTTCACAAATTTCTTAGGCAGTATACTCATTTCGTACACAACAAAAGCCAAGACATGACAACTGAGCAGTTTCAAGCGTACACACGAGCTAAGTTCTGCATGCGACGTCACAGCACTGTTGTGGCAAATATGAAAAGTTTCCGGCAATCTTCAGAGCCAGCTGGAGTGAGCGAGGTGGAGATTTGTCACATTTAGAACATTTTGCTGCTAAATGGTACCACAAGTACATGTTGTTGATGGCTCTGCAGCATATTTGGTGTGTTCATTACTTTATTCAATCAATAAAAGTTGGGTTTGTGGTTTTAAGAGAGAGATATAGACAGAAATAGAGTGCTGCCCATTAGCGATGACCCAATTTCACCCAATAGTCTCATTTTAAATTTGTTAAAGAGAAAATTTGCTGCTTATGTACAAAGTCGGTTGACCCACATTTGAGTCCGTAATTTTCGTTTAATTCTCTTGAAATTTTGGATGTAGCTTGCTTGGTTATAGACATTGGATGAGTTAATTAGCCAGCTTTGGGACCTTTTCAACTTTTTCGTAAAAATAATTAATTCCAGAAATAAATAAAAAGTAAGAATTTTCTCTCTCTCTGACAGACTTGATTTAGGAAGACAACTCTATTTTTCTTATCTTGTAGGTCGACCTGCGGGCGTATTGTGCAAGAAGTGGTTAAATACATGCAAGTTCATATAGAAGAGACTGGGCTGGTTCATCCCAACTTTCTTAGTTTCTTAGGGTTTGTGCAGGTTTGAGAGGGCTTGTGCGGGTCACTGTAGGGTTTGGACGGACCCGTTTTTTGCGTATTGTGCTTGTCGTGGAAACATTCAGAAGGGGCCGTGGGTTGAATCAAAGGACAGGTATCCGTGTAAGGTAAGTGGTGATGCTATAAACGTATAATGCGTACACCCATTCGATTGTTAACTGGTTCGTGAAGGCGCTGTTTCCATGTGTCAAATCACTCCTGGCTAGACCTGTAAAATTAACACTAATTTAATGCACACGGTGGTGGTCACATGACTGGTCGAAATGTCAACAGATAATTTGCCAATCAGTTACTGGTGCGTTTAGTTAACAGTATTTTCTTCCGGAGTTGAATAACGACTAAACTGCGCCCGAAAGATTGAATTGTGTAACTCGAAGCAAATGCCTTATTATGCCTTATTATATAGATCTGAAGCGAAAGCATCCATTCAATCAGAAATAATATTTCGTACTATCTCTGATTTATCTTCCAAGACCTTTCATCAGTAAACACGGCTTAATTATTTTGCGATTAATTAAACAATATAAAAAGATAATTTGATAAAGTACACAAACATTGTTTCGGTGTCGTTTATGATAATTTACCAGCGAAATATCTAATTGATTTTCAGGATGACATGATTTTCATTGAAGGCCCACTACTGCCCTGACTGTTCAAATGTACGCAGATGGTTATGAAACGCAACACACACGTCTAGTTATGGTTCATTTAGACACAGGAGAATCCAGTTGAGCACACGCCATCGTAATATCAAATAACCTGATGACTGCACTCCGTTCTTTAATTACATCTGTATCAGTATGAGAAACAGCTAAAAATAGATTGACACGGTAACGGTTGCACAGAATAAATAAGTGTAATTTCGCATGTGTGTTTGCTGCATGTCCAAACTGCCGTTAAAATTCATTAGGTGTGTTGATAAGGCATAAGGAACACAAACGGTGCTGAAATGTGTCTTCAGATGTACGTGTAATGGTACTTTAAGCAGGTAGTGCAGAAAATACCTTTTATAAAGGTTTTAACTTACATCCATATTTTTATTTTTATTTTGAGAATTCCCAAAAATGTCCACAGTAGCAAATTCCCAAGCATTGTATAATCATACTTACAGTATGAACCTTTTTAATAAGGGTGTGGTTATGTATAAAATCTGGAATGAGATTCACCCAGAATATCTTTGTACCAGGTAAGCTCTTTAGCTTTACCAAGGCAAGTTCAGGTTATTCTACATCAAGATGAAACTTTATTACACCGCGCCCAAGGATAGGTCTATTTAAAAGCAGTGTATCTTTCTCATGGGCATCTTTCTGGAACAAACTGTCTCTTCTGAAAAATAGGAAAAATATTTTGCAGAAATATATCATTTAGTGTTACGCAAAGAAATGGTTTTAATCAACTCTAGGTGACCTGGAATCCACACATCAAAGAGCCGAAGAGGAAGGCCACAAGAAGACTGTCTCTCATGAAGAAACTGGCAGGCACCAAATGGGGAGCATCCTCGAGCAGGTGTACACAAGAAACATCCATCCTGTGATAGAGTATGGCTCAGCAGCCTGGGCCAATGCTGCCAAGAGCAACACTAGCAGGCTGGCCAGAATGCAGAACGCAGGCATGCGCATCATCACAGGCGGGCTAAAAACGACACCCATCCACACCTTAGAAACCACCACTGGTCTTCACTGCCTAGACAAAAGACGGGAGGAGAAGGTCCTTGCTCACAGTGAAAAGTTGCAGAGACCCACGAAGTCCCAACTCCAAGAACAAACAAAGAACAGGCGGAAGAGGAGCAGCTTCAACCACCTCACAAAACAACTCACAAGAGCTCACCAGGACACCATCTACAATGCCTCAAATGGTCGGGAACCTCATCAAGCTGCTGAGGACTGGAACGCCTCCCTGGAAAACGTGCTCTTTGTTACTGATGTCCCAGGAATAGCAGCCGTGAAAATGGCAAGTAATTACCTCGCCATGGCGAGTGATTTATTTTTTGGGCGAGTAAAAAAAAAAAAAATCCACTTGCCAAATGCGAGTGCACTTGTGCGTTTTCCAATCCATACTTTTTTAGTCCTAAATCTGAAAGTGCCTGAACATTCAACCTTCACTTCTCGTAATACTAAGCAAGCAATAGAGACAAGTTCTGCAAGAACATTTTTGGCGAGTGCGTTAAAACATTTTTTTACATTTGACAATTCAGACCTGCCAACCCCTACAGAGCTATGGTAGTAGAATTTTGGACAAGTGGTAGTAGTTTTGGAGATGTCGAGCGTAGTTTAGCACGTAAGTTACTGTTCACTCAACGCCGAATGCTTGATGCACGGAAATTTCTCAATAGAACACAACTTTATTGTCTGTTAGAGTCGAAACACGACAGAAATTTGCCTTATATATAGCGATAGGAGCTTTGGCTGGCTGGTACAAACTTTCTTCTTTTCAGGCGGTGCACTTTTCGATTCGGGGTCCTTTCTCTTCGGCATGGTTCAGACCGTTGTTTATCTGAACACTTTGTGAATGAAATGATGCACGCTGGGAAAACCGGAAGTTTGCTCCGCTCATTCTCATTGGCCCCAAACCGCATGCTCTTACTGACTACAAACCGAAAACAACAGTACACCAAAAAAGATTTTGGAATATTTTTTTCTTCAGCGTAGAATTTCATTAATGATCATAGTAGCGTAGTATTGGGAATGTTGGTGTTGGAAAATACGGCGAAATCGTAGTGGTTGACAGGTCTGGCTATTGATACGTGCGTTTTCCGATCCGTACTTTTTCAGACCTCAGTCCAAAAGTACTCTAACATTGGGCGTCAAACACTTGTGGTACATTATATTGTTGTGTTGGGCTATTTTCAGTAGTAAAATTTTCAGTTTGGCTAGTAACATTTTCAGTTTGGCTAATAAAACTTGGAAGTCACTAGCCAAAGGCTGGTGGGCAAAATTTTAGACTTGTAGGGCTGAATAGCCAGCAAAGAATCCCAGTCAGAAGCCATCCTCAGGTCTCTCACACTGGAAATGCTGGACCGGGATTACAATGCATCAGTCTGGGCACACGTTTTCACAGATGGATCCTCGGACGCAGCTGTCAAGAATGGAGGCAGTGGAATTTTCATCTGCTACCCAGATGGACACATCACATCCAAATCCCTGCCTGCGGGAAGACTGTCAACCAACCACTGGGCTGAATTCACTGCTCTATGAGAGGCTGCCAGCCTTGTTGGTGCAGGGGACAGGACTCGCACGTCGTTTTCCTGACCTACTGCAGATTCACCATCCAAAGCCTGCAGTCCCCCAGTGAGCAGCTGGAGAAAGAACCACTGCACCTGCTGGTCGCCCTCTCACGCCTACTGCTTACTGTGGACTATCAGGAAACGAGGAGGCAGACAGACTCGCCAAGTCTGGCAGCAAGCTTGAGCAGCCAAACCAACCAATGTCCATCCAGGAAGTCAAAACCCTCATTAACTCTTTGACGCACACAGTCAGAAAAACCTTGCCACTATTAAGCGCACGCCACCATAACCCCTAAACGCACTGCAGTTGAAGAGATGGCGGTGATTAAAGTGATAGGTTCTAAATATTATTTTTTTGCAGCTAGCCATTGACGTTGTACTAAAGTATATATATATTTCATATTCAGTAGTGGTTGGGCATTACTTCAAAAATATTTTGGGTACATCAAACGTTATTTTGATGTGCATATTTACCTGAAAAATGCGTATTTGTAATCAATTTAGGAGCATGCAAAGTGATTAGTGTGATTATTTTTATTTATGCACCAGTGCAAATTCTATTTTCCAGAGCTACTTTGCAGACCAATTTCAGCGATACCGTATTTCTTCATCTAAAAGTTAACTTTTCCCATTGTGATAAAACTCTATGCTCATGCATAGTGTTCACACAGTGTGGTAAAAATGCCGTGTATACGTTTTTTCATCGTATTATTTTTCTTTTCTTTTTTGTGTAGTCAGTGTGCTCACTGAGGCTTACTGCATAGTTCAGCTATTTTTGTTTCCTGCAAGCCTGACCGGAATTTAGTGTGTATTTACCGCCAGTAGTAAGAGGCGAGGCTGTGTAACACGGAAGAACGTTAGACAAAGGCCAGATGTTGTACTCAGTGACCGCACCTCGCCTAGGGTCGGTTTCTCCCTTCTTTTTAGAGCTCTGCTACGATGCCAGACAGCTGGTTACTGCGGAGTATTTTCCCTTGACAGGAGATTTGATTTGGGTTGTTAACTACGTAGTCTTGTAAAAGTACGATTTTTTATCTGCAAGAGGTTTTTGCAACAATATAGTGTTTGAAGTGCTCTAAGTGTTGGTAATAGTTTTAGAATTTATGAAAGTGTATTCAGCTAGGAAAGTAATGTTTTATCCCATGGAAAAGTGCTTCACCATTTTGTAACACGTAATGATTTTGGTCGGGCGAGCGACTTTCCGCTTCCCGTCAGCTTTTCGGCTAGCGAAAAGCTCCCGCTGCTGTCGGCCTTTGGCTTAGACGGCGGTGTGGTACCTGTTCTGCGGAGATAGGTGGATTTGAGCGGTTGTTATCCACGATCGCTTCTACAGTTGCTGTTTCGACTTTGCCGTTTTTCCAGAGTTCTCTACAAACCAGCATTTTGGACTCGTTTTTTTGTCATTTTTCTGAGCCCTCCTTTGAACGGGAATCCCGGACTCTATGTCGTTTTTTTTGGAGTCTTGGGACTTTGCCATTTTTCTGGCGGCTCTGCTTTGTAGCGGGCCTTCGGACTTTGTCATTTTTCCGAGGTTTCCCTTTACAAAGGGCATTTTAGACTTAGCCATTTTTTTTGGAGTCTTCGGACTCTGCCATTTTTTTCTGGTAGTCTTCCGTGTTAACAGGCGTCTCGGACTTTGTCGTTTTTCCGAGGCTTCCCAAAACAACGGGCGTTTTAGACTTAGCCATTTTTTTGGGAGTCTTCGGACTCTGCCATTTTTTCTGTAGTCTTCCTTGATAACGGGCGTCTCGGACTTTGTCGTTTTTCAGAGGCTTCCCAATATCAAAGGACGTTTTAGACTTAGCCATTTTATTTGGAGTCTTCGGACTCTGCCATTTTTCTAGATAGTTAGTTATAACGGGCGCTTCGGACTTTGCCATTTTTCTGGAGTCTTCCTTGATAACGGGCGTCTCGGACTTTGTCGTTTTTCCGAGGCTTCCCTTTATCAAAGGATCTTTTGGACTCTGCCATTTTTCTTAGATAGTTATCCTTTATAGCGGGCGGCTCGGACTCTGTCGTTTTCCGAGGCTTCCCTTTTACAAAGGGGCGCTCTGGACTTAGTCATTTTTTTTGTACAGGTCTTCTTTTACCCAAAGGCCTCTCTGACTTAGTTACTTTTATAGACTTTCTTTTATAAAGGGCACTTTGGACTTTGTCGTTTTTGCCGAGGCTTCCTTTTATCTAATGGCCTCTCCGACTTAGTTATTTTACTAGATTCTCCTTTGTTCGGACTTTGTCATTCTTTTTAGAGATACGACTTAGATATTAGTACTGTGCTGCGCTACTGTAGTAACGTCTGAGTACATTGTGACCAGCAGAGAATATATTTTTCTCAAACGGCCTCATGCCGGGGCATTTGTTGTCGCTTTAGCCTTATTAGCCTGTACTGCAATATATATACGAAGTGCGATCTTCGTTTCACATGTTTTATTGTAGTTAGTATCGAGTGCGAGTGACTGTCCTTGTGTGTGTGAACTTGGCATCCTGACACGAGCAAACATTTACATACACATTCACCGGTCACACAAACATTGCACACGGTCAGCGACGCTACAGATTTTGGTGTCGAAGGCTGGGGTGAGGCGACACTACATAATTTTGGTGTCAGAAGGGCGACATTACATAATTTGGTGTCAGAAGTGGGACATTACAACAGTAGGGTAAATACGGTACAGTTTTTGTTAACGGTTTGTTTTGTGCCGCTAGTCCGTGAGGCCCGTGGCCTACGTGAAACCTTTAAGACACAGTTAATACAGGGAGTTTTTAGTGAGTTCTAGGCGGAAACTCAGTCTGTCAGAGGGCTAAATACATTAGTGCGGGCTATCCTGTCAGCTTGGACAGATGTGTGTGAGATACCTAGCCCTTATTCCAAGACTCTGAAACCTAGAATTCAGGTATGTTTCTATATATGTATTATTGATAATTGCTTAGTTAACGACAGTATGCGTTGGTAAGAGTAATTTGGTTGTATAGTGTTGACCGGTTTGGTTCAGTTATGGAATTCAGTGAGGTAACCGGTGTTTTTTGAGATAGTTATTTACCGAGATAGATAACTAAAGGAATGCGAGGTGTGTATGTCTAAGTCATTGTGAAGGTAGTACGTGGTTAGTTAACCATAGTCTTTTCCAGTGTAGAGAATGGTGTATGGCGAGAGTGTTAGGTTATAGTCTGTTTCGGGGTGGTGACAGTTATGGGGGTGTTGCGTGGATAGTTCAGGTTGTGAAGCACGTGTGTGTGTGAATGAACGTGTGAGTTATTTGTATCAGCCAGGTTACGTAATGTTTATCATGTTATCCAATATGTGTGTGTGTTTAGCAAGTGTTGCGATTTGGGTCCTTGTTGTTTAGAGTGCTTGTCAGAGAGGGAGAGAGAGACGGACGCCGAGACGCCAGTCACCAGGACCTAATGCGAGGTCATCTCTCCAGCTCTTCACTCAGGGAGTGAGCGGCCGGTGCCAAGACACTGGGGTCACAGCGAAGATACAGTATGAGAAACGAGGACGTCCATGATACGAGAGACAGGACGACTCAAGGAGCATACGAGAAAGGCCTTGCACGCCTAGACGTGAAAGGACTGACAGTAACCAGGCGAGAACACCAAACAGGTTGGAGACTGTGAGAAACTAATACCTAGCCTGGCAATGATATTGTGTATGTGATGTTTGGATGTAGTGGGGAAGGTGTAGTCTGAATAGTTGATAATCTTTTTAAGCGTTTGCTCTATTTATTGTGTATAAAAATTCCGTTAGAAAGGGAGCCCGTGTGTTGAGTTTTTACCGCATGAATGCGCCCGTCTGAGTCAGTGGCGGTGTATGGGTCTGTTGTGCGAGAGTCTGTGCGTACGACTGGGGACAAGTCTGCGTGTGTTACAGGGGTGACCCTGTTTTAGCGGTATTTTAGAGTAGTACGGGGCTAGTGAGTAGCGATTTTAGAGTGATTGCTATGTGCGTGTTTGGTTGTTTGTGTTAGATTCCCTTCTCCAATTCTAGGGGGTAAGATCTGTTGTTTCTGTAGTTTTCTGGGTCTTACAAGGAGCTAGTTCTTGTTTCTTCCTTTTGTATAGGTAGTGTTCTTTTTCCTTGCTCTTCTTTCTATCGTTCTTATTTTTTTATCCATCTGGACGTCAAGGTAGGACACTGTTCTTTTGCGTAGTTTGTTGCTATTTTTGCCGTTGATTTGTATTTTTACGTTTTCACATTCGTTGGAAGTGTGGAGTCGGACCCGGTAGAGGCTTATATTAAGCAAGGTGAGAGGCTAGGGCATAGGGATGATAGACTGTTTGACTATATTGAGAAACATAAGGATAGGGCAGATAGGGAGAGGGAGAGAGTACTTAAGAAAGAGAAACTAGAGGTTCAGAAAGCCTTAAAGGAGAAGGAATTAGAAGTTCAGAGGGTGAAAGATGAGAAAGAGTTAGAGATTCATAAACTTAGAGAGGAGAAAGAGTTTGAAATACAGATACAGAGGGAGGAGAAAGAGCTAGAAATTCAGAGAGTGAGGGAAGAGAGAGAAGAGAAAGAAAGAGTATTTCAGAGAGAGAAAGCCGAAAAAGAACATGCCCTGAGAGTGAAAGAACTAGAGTATCAGAGAGAGAAAGAAGATAAAGATAGGGAGTCGAAAGAGAGAGATAGGGAGTTGCAACTACAGTTAGCTCGAGATGCGGGGTCTAGAACAGCTCCAGATAGTGATTCGGTAGGCCGGGGCATACGTAATTTTCCTAGACTGCCAATGTTTAAGGAGTCTGTGGACTCCATTGATGCTTTTCTGTGTCGTTTTGAGGCTCACGCGCAGGCATTGAGTTGGCCTTCTGCCAACTGGCCCGTTTTGCTTTCATCTGTGCTAGAAGGTCAGGCCTTGAGTCTTTTCCATAGCTTGAACGTTTCGGGGAACGTAGATTACGAGACTTTGAAGGAGTGTCTCCTACAGAAGTTCCAGTGTAGTGCGGAAGGTTTCAGAGAAGGCTTGAGAGCTTGTCGGCCAGAGACAGGGGAATCGTTTGTGTCGTTTGGCAAGCGATTGTCCCATTTGCTCGTACGTTGGGTCAAATTGTCAAAGATCGACCACACGTACGAAGCATTATTCGATCTCGTGTAAACGGAACAGTTCTTTGGTAGCGTTTCCAAGGATCTAGCAGTATTCTTGAGGGAGCGTAACCTCAAGACTAAGGACGAGTTAGTTTAGAACGCGGAGGCTTTTCGGCTGGCGCATCTGACGAAAAACCTAGCGCGTAGGACCGAGTCACCGCCAGTCAGGTTGGTCGCCGCTAACACGACTGGGGGATATCGGGGCGTCAATACCTTGCTTGGAGCCCAACTGGTTAACGGTAGAGGTGTTTTGCGTTCTCGACGCGGGGATAGGATTGACAGCAATGGCGGTCGCGATCCATATGCACGAGGGTATGGTTGTGGTCGTTTTGCAAATTCGGACACTCATTGTTTTGCATGTCGTGGGTATGGGCATTTCAATCGAAACTGTCCTTACAGTAGTTCAGGCGCGCAGTATGTTGGTTATCAAGAACACGGCCATCTGGCTCATCGATGTCCTAACAGTCCTGGGATGGTGGAGGGGGCGGAGCAGCCCACTCACATGGCCAGTTTTGCAGTCCCAGTTGGGGAGGAACCACAGCTGGGCGGAGTGTGTTCAGCTGAGGGAGGTGGTTGCCTACTGCTGGTGGATGTTGTTGTTAACGGATGTCTCGCTTCTGTTCTGCGTGACTCCGGTACAACGACCGCTGGGGTCAGACGTAGCCTTGTTAGAAAAGAGCAGTACACAGGGGAGACACAGAAGGTGGTTTCGTTCGGAGGGAAGATAGAAATTTTTCCGTTGGCAAAGATAGAGGTTGACACGGAGTTTTTCTCGGGTGATCTGATTTCGTGTGTCATCGATGAGCCAGTAGTGGATTTAGTTTTGGGTAACATGAAGGGTGTGCTGCCAGTCATTGGTAGGGTTGAGGCGACGAAGCGAGCTCATATTCCTCGCGGTGCAGTCGCAACGGGTGCTCAGAGCAAGCGTTTTCGTGAGCAGATGGACCATGTTGCCGCCCAGAGTCAGGGGATCGGTCCGTGGGGGTGGCCCACCAGTCCGGTTGGCCAGAGACGGCATACTTCTGTTGCGGACAAAAATGCTGCTCACCACCCCGACTTTAGGTAGGTCGGTGACTGTTGAGTCTCGCGTTTGTGTGGGCAGTCGTTGGATCGTTTTCATTTCTGGAGCTTTTAGTGCGTTAGATCTGATTTTGCGTTCGCTGTGCGATCCGAGAGTGTACGTTGAGGTTTATGGCTGTGTTTAGTTTTTGGGTTGTGATAGGATAGTGTTTTACGTCGAGTAGTCTTAAAAAGAAACTCGGTCGTTTCTTTTTTTCTCAAGGAAGGGGGAATTTGTGATGAAACTCTATGCTCATGCATAGTGTTCACACAGTAGGGTAAATACAGTACGGTTTTTGTTAACGGTTTGTTTTGTGCCGATAGTCCGTGAGGCCCGTGGCCCACGTGAAACCTTTAAGACACGGTTAATATGGGGAGTTTTTCTTGAGTTCTAGGCGGAAATTCAGTCTGTCAGAGGGCTAAATACATTAGTGCGGGCTATCCTGTCAGCTTGGACAGATGTGTGTGAGATACCTAGAAGACTCTGAAACCTAGAATTCAGGTATGTTTCTATGTAGTTAACGACAGTATGCGTTGGTAAGACTAAGAGTAATTTGGTTGTATAGCGTTGACCGGTTTGGTTCAGTTATGTTGGTTTGGAATTCAGTGAGGTAACCGGTGTTTTTCAAGATAGTTATTTACCGAGATAGATAACTAAAGGAATGCGAGGTGTGTATGTCTAAGTCATTGTGAAGGTAGTACGAGGTTGGTTAACCATAGTCTTTTCCAGTGTAGAGAATAGTGTATGGCGAAAGTGTTAGGTTATAGTCTGTTTCAGGGTGGTGACAGTTATGGGGGTGTTGCGTGGATAGTTCGGGTTGTGAAGCAATTGTGTGTGGGAATGAACGTGTGAGTTATCGGCCAGGTTACGTAATGTTTATCATGTTATCCAATATGTGTGTGTGTTTAGCAAGTGTTGCGATTTGGGTCCTTGTTGTTTAGAGTGCTTGTCAGAGAGAGAGAGAGAGACGGACGCCGAGACACCAGTCACCAGGATCTAATGCGAGGTCATCTCTCCAGCTCTTCACTCAGGGAGTGAGCGGCCGATGCCAAGACACTGGGGTCACAGCGAAGATACAGTATGAGAAACGAGGACGTCCACGATACGAGAGACAGGACGACTCGAGCGTACGAGAAAGGCCTTGCACGCCTAGACGTGAAAGGACTGACAGTAACCAGGCGAGAGCACCAAACAGGTTGGAGACTGTGAGAAACTAATACCTAGCCTGGCAGTGATATTATGTATGTGTATATGATGTTTGGATGTAATGGGTAAGGTGTACTGTGAATAGTTGATAATCTTTTTAAGCGTTTGCTCTATTTATTGTGTATAAAAGTTCCGTTAGAAAGGGAGCTCGTGTGTTGAGTTTTTACCGCATGAATGCGCCCGTCTGAGTCAGTGGCGGTGTATGCGTCTGTTGTGCGAGAGTCTGTGCGTACGACTGGGGACAAGTCTGCGTGCGTTACACCCATTCATCCCTGAATGGAAAAGGAAGAAATAGAGGTACATAAGGACTGGATGTATCACTCTTCAACTAATTACCCCCCTTATCACATTAGAGAGTTACACAACATAACTGAACCCACCACTCTGGTACTGTGGGAAAGATACAAGCAAGAGTATAAGTAGTGATGAGCTACATTGTAGCGGGCAAGGGTTTTTGCCTGCGTGCGCTTATTAGAAGTCAACAAAATTTGACCCTGTGTGCTTAGGGGGTTCGCAGCTGTGTGTCGAAGAGTTAAGCGGCAATATCATGCAGACTGGCAAACCCAACACAACCCACCATCTGATGACCAGTTAAAACCCCTCCAGCACCACCAACAGACCACCATATTCCGTCTAAGGACTGGTCATTACCGACTGTGTGCACACTCGTACCGCCTTGGACTGACACACACTGCAGACTGCTTGTGTGAAACTGGTTTACAGACCCCAGAGCATGTACTGCAGTCCTGTCCCCTGTACCAAAACGCCAGGATACAGCACTGGCCAAATGGAGCGACGCTGTCAGAGAAACTCTGGGGCACCATTCAAGACCTACTGCAGACCACGAACTTCATATCAACAACCAATCTTGACATCTGAGGCAGAAACTTGGGAACGCTGAAGAAGAAGAAAAAAAAAAATCAACTATAGGTATAATCTAACCTATAGTTTAGGCAAAATGAAAGAATTCGACATCACATGTCACAAGACACTCATTTTACACCTCTAGCTTTAAAATCGCAGTTTCTCATAAACCACTCATAAAATTTAAAAAAACCCAACAGAACTGAGTAAGCCAAATGATAAACAAACTCAGAAAATCTTGTCAGGTTGTTTTCAACCCATGTTTATTTTTTATTGTCTGCTTGGCACCTTTTGAGAGAGAGTGAGTCAAATAATATGTCTCTGCATGATTCATTCTTGTGTGTTGAGCAAGCACTCTTGTATCATACAATTTTTCATGTCAGAACAACTCACAACTGTGCGCGAACTGTATAGTAAGTATAGTTAGGCAAAATGACACAATTTGTCGTCACATGTCACAAATTTCCTAATTACGTGCAAAATGAGAACCCATTTGCGTCGGTCATAGTCGACTCTTTTTTCACTCTCACACATTTGCTTTGACAAAAGGAGTATCGTGATATTCAGATTATGACTTTGTCTACATTGATAACTCGGTGTAAAAATAAAGATGGAACTCTGAAAACAAAGTCAGCAAACTTCTAAGGCCAACTTTTTCACATCAGTATGTTACTTGTGACAAAAGATGATGTGTGACAAAAGCTGACTCGTCACATATCACAAGTAACATGTGATACCCAACAAACCTGGATCAAGCAAAATATTTTGAACTCATTGAAACGGATTCATTCTGCAATGCTAACGCAAATTGACACAAAAGTTTCTGTGTAGGATGTGAACAAAATGATCATGACGGAGATGATATGGTAATGTCACTCATGACTCATTTGAGCAGCGACAGTAAGGTTAGTTTTTGCTTGTCACGGGAAACACAGCGTGTCACAACTTACTGGATTTTGTTTTCAAAAGGTATTTCATATCTCTTTTAGCAGTTATCCAAGTGGCATTAAGTTATTCAGGATACAAGATTACTCACAGTAGCAGAAAACTTGGTGAGAAATGATAGCAGTAGCACCACCACCACAACCACCATCACAAGAAGGAGAAACTGAAAAAAGGCACAAGTTAAATTTCTTTGAATTTTGTTTTATTGTTAAGAAGCTGTTTTTTTTTTTTTACTGTATGTTCCAATGGTAGGCTGATGAAGACTGCAAGATGCTGTCAGAAAGTACCTAGTATTATGTAAGTGAACCGGATTAAGAATGTCTTACAGTGATAGTGTGAATCAAATTTCAGCAAACCATGCCAATTGTCACCAAAGGTAGAGTTAACCACACAAAAATATTGTTTTCTTTGCATTGAACTTCATCAATGGCCAGCAGCACTGATGAGCCCTTGACTAAGGCTGCTGGTTCCCAAGAAGTATCTTGACTTGAAGGCCAAGTGTACAGCTCCCCATCTTGCCCCAAGGCTGACATGTATCAGTCCCAGCATGCTTTCACCTACCAAAGCAGACAGAACAAAAATATTTACCGGATATTACTGTGAACCTCTTTTGAGCAGCTATCCTCATAACAGCTCCGCAGAAAAATATGCAGGTATAGAACCAGACGATCATCTACATCCCTAGAAAGGATGCATCAGGTCTAGCCTATAACCCATGTCTTTTTCTGGAACTTAGGAAGTAGGCAGGAGAAACACACATACACAAACAAGAAGGTGTATCGTTACATTGTTGTGTATTGTCTTGTGCATCTACTGTGGGAAATCAGGGTATTTATTTTTTGATACCAAAACCGCGTTTCTCGTTTTTTGCTCCGCCATGTTTGTTCTGTTGCATAATAATCAAATTGGTTCGACTTCCCACTAAACTGATGCACAAACACGCGCAGTTTTGAAAAGTGCTTTTAATGCTCTTTCCAACGATACCCAATTTATCAATGGTTGTTAGTTTGGGAGGCTGTGAAAATTAATTCAATCTACCCCAAAAATATACGTCACCAGGGAACACACGCCCTTTTCCTGCTATGTCTGCAAGGAACTGACTCGTTGAGGATGTTACGATGGGAAAGAGTTAATCAAAAAGTTTAAAAAAGGTCCTGAGATAATTCTTTTAGGGACATATCCTAAAATTTCAAGCTTGTCCATCCTCAAACGCGGCCCTAGTTGCTGTCACATACACACACACGCACACGCCGTTTGGCGCTAAAAAGGCGTTTTCTAGCAAGGTTTGCGCAGCTAGACGTGACGTCATTTTTATCTTGTTACTTCTTTGCCCAAATTTCTGCGCCGCACGCCAAAAACGTTGTGCATGCTCCTGAATGTGCTCCGACCAGCCCCATTTTAAAGTCTAAATACGGTAGACAAAAACTAGCACGGGGGTGTATCCACATAATGATTTTACAATTATTTCATGAAACGGTGATGTAAATTATTAAATTATAATGAAATATGTCAGCCCAGTACAGCTTCGAGATATATATGACTAAGTGCCAAAAGTTGCGCAAGAAGTTGGTGACCTCTTTTGACGGAAAATAAAAAATGTAAAAAAAGGGGTATGTGTTGATGTTGACATGTGAAATGTGTGTGTGAATGATGGAAGATATAGCAGAAATAACTGCTCTACCTAACAAGCAATGTAACAAGTGGCATCAGGTCTAGCCTATAACCCATTTCTTTTTCTGGAACTTAGGAAGTAGGCAGGAGAAACGCACATACACAAACAAGAAGGTGCACTACTAAATGTGGTGGGGTAAATACCCTGATTTCCCACAGTAGATGCACAAGACAATACACAACAATGTAACGATACAAGTTTTGCCTCTAGTTATAGAATACTCACAAACCAGATAGGTGAGGCTAGCGCTGCTAGAATTGTACACATACCAAGGGGAATTACTCTATCAACTTAAGACCCTTCTCTTAGTCTAGCTGGTCAGGCTTTTACCCTTCCTGCCATGAGATAGCCTTGATTGCCTCCTTGGCGCTTAAACCTAAGAACTAATTAACCCCTTTTTATTTATATAATTGATGTTTTATTTTTATGCACCTGTTTCTGTTGATGAATTTTGCAGTGAGACTGAATGCGGACTACAAATCAGTATGTCAACGGGAAGCAGCATTGTAGTGCCAATGGTGCTGTGGGGCCATCATGCTCCCACTCACTGTATTTCCACAGTGCTCATGACGCCGGACATGAAAAATGTCATCACTGGCTGCAATGATGGTCAGATCTGTGTTTGGGATGTAACAGACAATTGGCAGGTTAGTTGCAGTATTTTTTAAACAAACACATTTTTTCATTGTTGCTGGCAGAAGAGACACTAGTCTTAGTGATCATTGTTGTTCCTATTTATAAAATAGGAACAACTTACAAACGCGACGCGGTGGAGCATGCTTGGTAGCATGTGTGCCCAATGCAAATGACATGGGAGACATGGCCTGTTGCTTCTTGAAATGGTGAGAAATGACATCATGTCATGGTATGCTTGTCTATACTGCTATAGAATGTACACTTGGCGCCAAGCACTGTGTGTTAAGTGTGTTTGTGCATATGTAAACACGGATATCTACGGTGTTTGTGGACATACAAACCTTACAACTTTAGGATATTTTCCACTAGTGTAGGCAGTACTGCCATGAAAAGGGCATTATCCTGCAAATTCAACTTACGGGCACCAAAATTTGGACACAGCTAGTCGTCAATACCCTATTGGTAAAACCGGTAGGATGTCATTGAGATGCCAATAATTGTAGTTATACTCACCATGGCGAATTAATTACTTGCCATTTTCAGGGCTGCAATAGTGCACCCTTCTGTTATAGAAGATGGACTTCGTTTTGTTACGGCGGTTGATACTCAAAGATCTTGACCCAACACTCGGCTGCATTTTTTTTTAAAGGTCATTCATTAGCATTATTTGTTTGAAGATTTAAGCAAACTCAGTGTGTACAGAAGCGTCCATGAACACGATTTCTGGTAGTATGTGTAAAAGTAGTTCGTGCTGTGTGTAAGCACTGTACGGGAGAAAAAATGTGAACGGTCTGAGTTTGACCCGACTGAAACAACCGCCGTACAAAAAGTTTCATGCAATTAAAATACGTAAAATCGGCTGCTAGATATAAATGTATGAATGGTATTGTGCAACAGTGTTTATATAACCGATCAAAACAGTTTGTTAAATTTAAAGCAGTGAATTTGTCTGATCAAACAAGTTGTTGTCAAACACTATGAGCCATGTCACAAATCGGCCTCGTTCATTCTCAAGCTTTTAGGCATAAAAAGGCATTAAACTTAAGATAAACAAAATGCAAAGGTATGGTTTTATGCATGCTATCCCCTTACTACCAGAAGAACAAGTGTAGCAAATAAAATGGGTAAATATGTAAACACAAATATTGATTTTGATTGCTCAAACTGTTGCACCCTCAGTTGACCACCTTTACAGAGAATGACCCATATATACTGAATCCCAGTAAAAAAAAATTTGCGCACTGAAGCCTTAAAAATGGTAAGTTGTGTCCCTTTAAGAAAAATAGCTTCTAGTTTCAGTATTGAAATTTTCTTGAAGAGTATCGGTGTTACAGGAGATCTGCCCTTTTTCTGCATGTTCTAGTGTTACTGTGTGCAAATCAAATAGCAACATCAGATTCAGAAATGTGAATTAATTCAAGTAAAATAACTTTTTTTTTTTTGGGGGGGGGGGGGTGGGGGGGGTGGGAGGGGGGGGGGGGGGGGGAAGTGGTTTTCACATAAAATGGAATATTTAATGGTGCTGTGTGAATTTATTGTAAATTTGCAACAAACACGCATACAAAAGTAATAATCTAAACATAATGTTTGCACACTTTTTATGCTACTAATGGTAATATTCTAGCTGATTTTCACACATAGAACTTTACTGTTTTAGGTCACAATTTGACCTAATCATACCTCAGGGTATGTAGACAGGACTATGCCTGTGCACGTAGCGGAAGTAAGGACTACGTCCCGTAAGACCCACTAGGCTGCAATTTATGCTTGGATCACGATGCGAGGCACACAAGACGAGGCACACATGCCCAGGGGGATTGCCTCAGCATATCTCACATTAAAGATAAGATATCTTACATTAAATAAAATAATTTGCCCCGAAAAATAGGTTCCACATTTAATTATTACACAAGTTTGTATTATATTAGTGAGCTTTGGAAAACTGTTGTGTCAGTCTTAAAAAGGTCTTTAAAAAGTATGGAATTTTTTTCCACCAAACTTGTGGGAACCCTGCAGGCAAAATGTAGGTCAATATTGTTCCTTTTAAGCATCCTCTAGCTGCAAATAGATTGGCGCACGTGTAGCTAGTTGCAGAGGTAAAAAGTGTGGCCGCAAACTGTCATAATTTGACAAAATCAGTGAGGTTTAAATGTGCAAAATTTGATCGATCGCGTGTCCGATTCGTCAGGCCAGATTCTGCTGCTTAGCTGCATCTACACTACACTAAATACAGGTGTCAACATACTTGTACAAATCACAATAAGTGGTTAGGTTAGGGAATTTTAGTGTCCTTCGAACTGAAAAAGGTTATTTGATGTTGGGACTATGCTGTGCAAAAGACGATCTCGGTTGTTCAGAAATGGCCTATGGTGTGAAGGATTTGGGACTACACTGTACACATGACGAAGTACAACCACACTGATATTACATATAATTGACAAAAGAGCCTCTTTGAGAGCTGTAGGAAGTAAATAAAACTCTAGTTTTGTAATTTCATGCGAATGAAACACTATCACCATGTTAAGGTGAGCTAGGACACCTCCAATGTGAAAAAATCTGTCACTTTGGCTGTTTTGGGTTTCCCGTTTTTCTGCAAGTTCTGAGTATCCTCTCTGCGGAAACATACTCATTTTTTTCTCAGAGCTTTTATTGATGTTGATGCTAAATATATTGTTGAAGACAGAAAAATGGTTTAGAGATCCGTCAGCTTTGAGGAGTATTGCTGTTCCTGAAGCATCAGAGCTGCAATCTGGTTTGTTACATTCCTCTGCACTGTGTGCATTGCATGCACAGGCCATAGCCAGTTGTTACATTACTTGAAATAGGAGAGACTAAAGTCGTAATGAAAACATCGTGATTTACCACAAGTAAGTAAAGTATTTAAACATCTTGTATGTCTGACAATATATAAATCGGTTAGTTCATGAAACGCACATACAGCTTTAAAAAAAAGTGTCCTGTTCACATCACACCTCACACACACCCATTGCATCCTCATAGTCACTGCTGTGGAAGATGTAAAACGCATACCATACTAATGAGGCTGCATTTTATAATTTGGACCATACTGGTTTACTGCAGAATCACACCTACACCATCACAATGACAGTTGCATCTTTCCTGAGTTCAGAACTTTTACAGTGCACTTTGTAACCTCTTTAACTCAGGGAAACAAATATGTGTATGATGTACATCGATCTTTTTACGATGGTTTGCTTGTGCATATGATGTTGGACTATCATTCCTGCAAACACGAGTTTTGGGTGACATTTATGAGAGACATAGTACTGCCTAAATCCTAACACTTTCTCGCTACGAACGGACCTGTGCACAATGTTCATTATCATTATCAAGATCTGTGTTTCCTTGAGCTGGCAAATTCCTTTCACGTATGCAGTGATCAGAGTGTCTCACTATGAATGTGCAGATGGTTTCTGATCGACTGAAATACTCAGATGTTACAACAGGTGAAAGACATGAGATTCCTGAATCTAAATCATTCAGATCTACAGTGCTATATTTAGCGCAGAATGCAGAATTTCGGATTTCTATGAATGCACACTTCTGCTCCAAGGTCAAGTAGTTCACAAACAAATCATGAAAATCTTTGACCTCGCCCTTTGTATCTTTGACTTTTGCACGTTATGCTTTGCCAAATCGCTAGAGCACATACATGCAAAAATCAACAGGTCCTTTCGAAATGACTTGCAGCTGCAGATGATGTTTGTGTCTATTCTGGACAGGGGCAGTGACATTTTCTTGTATATTACGATTATACGAGTTCTTCAGTCTCACTCTGTCTGTCATGTTGACTAGATTCCTCTGCGGATTTCTCAAAACAACGGCGTTTCAGCTTGCAATCTGTCGGAAAAAAAAAACATGCTTGCAAGGTGTGAGTTGTATCCGACATGAAGTTAGTCGAACAGACTCGCAAATACATTTGAACCAATCAGAGATGCACATTTGAAATCGTCATAAGACCAAACTTGGAAGTTATTGACAAATTCCTGGAGTTGCTGCAGGCAGTTTTTTGCCGTTGATTGTTCGATTAGGCAAGGGTGAAGGACAAATTACTGCAAGGGAAAGAACCGTCTTTCAAACGACATAACTTTTTAAATGTGGTATGAAGAATGTGCGCTTTGACCAGGTTTGAAAGTAGGCAAAATGCACATATTTTCAGCAAAAAAAAATGTAAACAAACTCCGGGTACTCTGTTTATTCACCATTTACGGGTTGGTCTGAGACGGCATAGTTCTGTTGCGGATAGAAATGCCGCTCACCACCCAATATGTAAAAGAAAAACAGAAGATAGTGGTAGAAAACCCTTTAAAATAGAAACAAATAACGACGTTTCGGATCAAAGATCCTTCCTCAGGTGACATGGAAACAAACGTAGAACAGAAAAGAACACGACAGAAAGAATAGACGTCATCCTGTATAGAGAGAATTTAGAATGACGTAAAAAAAAAAAACAAAAAAAAAAAACACACACACGTACAAATAATGACGCAAATACACATGCACAAAACACGTAGCACAAAACTTACGTCTATATACATACACGTCACTGCATACATTCGCATTCACTCGTGCCTGCTGCAGCTCGCGCACACACATACACACACACACACACACACACACACACACACACATACACACACACACTCAAAGGTAGCATCCAGTATCAACAGTGAGGTCAAGTCTGGCACCAACTACCCATCAGGCCGAGCATACATCCCTAGGGGCGAATGTTCAAGCCGCGCGGATGGTAAGTGCCAAGCCTGTCCGCGAAAAAGGATTCTGTCATTTTGCGGCGGATGAAGTGGGATGTATTTTGCCAAAGGATGCGTATGCTGAAATGTGTGAGGCTATGAGGAGGTTCGTTGAAATGAGTGCTTGACATATTATAGTAGGTTGCTTCCCTGAGATCATACTGCCGGTATTGCCTGTTATACTGGTATCCAGTGCACAGATGTGTGCGCCTCGTCGGCAATGGGAAACAGGGCCAGCGCACATATGTGTGCGTCCCGTCGGCATCGGAGCTTTGCTTGGGGCACACATATGTGTGTTCCGTCGTCAAAAGGTTAAAGGGCTGGCTCTGAACCTGCGGGAAAAAAATACTTTGTTCACACTCTTGACAACCTCCCATCACCCTTGACCTTTAAAATAAGTTAACCAAATTAGTATACATAAAAAGTTCATATATCATCAGCTGTATTATTGCAAGTATGGTTAAAAATGTTTGCAAAAATGCTTATAATGGTTAAGAAAAATAATTCTAAAAAATCTCTTGTGACCTTGACCTTTCTGAGGGGCCATGCAAATTAGCATGCATACATGGGTCCTACCATCAGGTATGTCTGTATTGGGTTTTGGATGGTAGTTGAAAATAGTATTGAGAAAAACATTTTTTGGTAAAAAATGACCTATTTCTTGATCTCTTTTACCTTGACCTTTCTGATAGGTCATCCAAATAATATGCATAGGAAGGTCTTACCATCAGGTATCTTTGTACTAAGTTTAGGCTTCGGGTTATGAATTACTTACTTAATTACTTACACCTGTCACCCCTCCCAGGGTATAGGCCGTCGATGAGAGACCTCCAGCGACTCCTGTCTTGTGCTTCTCCTTCGATTTTACTCCAGGTGGTTCCCAGTCTTTTGATGTCTGCTTGGAGGTCTCGACGCCAGATGTTTCTCGGCCTGCCTCTTTTCCTTTTTCCCTGGGGGTGATTGTGTCCCTGGATAGAGAAAGGCGGCTCGGTCATGTGGCTTCCGAAGACTTCCGGTTTTCACCACATGACGTCATAAATCTCTGGTAGAAGAATCTTTCTCTTCCAGGAAAGGAATTGCTGTTTGTCTATTCGTCGGCGTTTCTGTAGCTATTTCCTTATTTGCAGGGTGGGGAAGCTACCTCCACGCCCAACCCCCTTACTAGGAGGACCAGGGGTTTTCTTTTGAGGTCTCCTTCCCTTAGTCTATGTTGGTTCACGGCACCTGATTTCATTTGGTGCACCCCTCTCACGAGGGCCCCCCTATCCACCACTCAGGGGACGCGCCTCCATGCCATATGGTCACAGCGCGAGGTTCGGGTTATGAATAGTATTTTTTTAATAAAACAGGTCTTTTGTCAAAATATTGCTAGTTTTGACGTATTTCCTGATCCCCTGTGACCATGACCTTTGAGAGAAGTGACTAAAATTGGTACGTTTAGAAAGGTCTGGCCTGGGCCAAGTTTGATGTCTGTGGCTTAAATGGAAAATACCATCATTGAAGTTTACGATGGACGACGGACAGATGACCACTGGCCCATTTCATAGACTTTTGCTATCGCACATTTTATTCAGACGTAAATAGAATATATTCCCACCATAGTTTGAGGCTTTGAATCGTCTTATATTCAATTCAATTCAATTCAATTCAAATACTTTATTGTGTCAGTCTAGCCGACAAATTTTCTTTCGTTGGGATCACATGCGCGTGTAGGGTTTTAGCCACATTATGACAATGGTTAAAAAAACAATAAAACAACAACAAAACAACAACAACACTACATGACCACAGTGTTAGTGGTATAGGGCAGTTTGCAAGATGCCACTGCGACATCTGAGGTGCAAGTTCCTCGACGGCGTCAACAAGGAGAGAGAGAGATACGCTAGTTAACACACTCTTCATTTAGGAGACGGATGGCCGAGGGTACAAAGCTGCCCTTGTTGCGTTTGGTTTTAACAAGAGGAGCCTTGAACCTACGGCCAGACGGGAGCTTTTGAAGGTGCTTAGAAAGGCAGTGGGAAGTGTCAGCTGCCTGCCTCAGGCCCTTGCGTATCATTCTCGTCCTGTAGAGGCCGTCAAGGCTCTCCATCCTGCCCCCAACGATTTTCTCACTAAGCCTGATTATCATATATGATATCAGTTTACCATATAAAAATGTTTCAACAAATTTTGAATAAAGTTGTTTTCAGACTTTTTGTCTGAAATTTCGTGCAATTTGAAAAACAGTCATAGTTCAACTTCAAGGGGGACCTAAATATGAGTTAGTTACTGCAGGGGTTAGGTCAATGAACATCCATAAGTAACAGAAGCTATTGTATGCAGCTGACATGACTAGGGTGTATCGTGCATTTTGTTCGTTGTTCCCACAAATGTTCGTGTTGATCAGCCTCATATAAAATAGTCAACATTCCAGCCAGGGTATTTTAGTAAAGCCAAACGCATTCTGTCATAACAGACACTTTTCCTTTGCTTCTATCATATTTTTTTCTGGCATGTATCTTTATTACACCTTTTAATGGAATTTCAACTAGTTTATTGACAGTATTTTACTGTATATTAAAATCAGACAGCTACATAATGAATGAGTGTAACAATTCAACGTAGGCTGGGAAGGGCAGCGATTTTTGCACAGTGTAGTCCCACATTCTTCACACTGTAGGCCATCTTGGCACAACCTTGACCATCCTGCACATTGTAATCTCAACATCAGACACCTTTTTAGCTGGAAAGAGACTAAAATTCCCTAACTTAAACACAGAATACCACTGTGTATTTTAATTCGGAATATACAGTAAGCATAATACGAACATTGTAATTGTGTGTGTGATTTTTAGATTTTTCTTGACTGCACGTTTGAAAATTCTACTAATGATGATGGTGTCATTGTTGATGACGTTATTATTATAGATATTTCATTGCGTCATTTCTTCCTCCGCACACTGCGTGTCAATACTAGTGTTTCATAAAAGTTTCATGTCATCAGTAATGACGCACTAATATCATGAACTTGTGCACGTGCTTTTGTACCTTAGTCTATATATGTAAAAGTATTACGATAATTTAGAATTTGAAAGTGCATTCTGTATCTATTTTGACGCTCTACATTCTCACACGTAAATTATGTTTTGTTACCTAGTTACCTGTTACCTGGGCATTCCCCTGAAGAAGCCCTCGCTGAGAGGGCGAAAATTTGTGCTTAGATTAAAAGTGTAACTCCTTCTAAACTACGTGGTGTTTGTGGATCCTTTCTTCATATTTTAAGTATATATATATATATATATATATATATATATATATATATATATATATATATATATATATATATATATATATATATATATATATATATATATATATATATATAGAGAGAGAGAGAGAGAGAGAGAGAGAGAGAGAGAGAGAGAGAGAGAGAGAGACTGTAACATCTGGTTGAAAGACACAATTCCCTATACTAAAGAACATTGACGACCACAAAATCCAACCTCACCAACAGAGGTCCCTCAGAAAGTGATGGTGCAGGATTTAAAAAAAAAAAAAATCACACACATCACAAAACACTACAGAAACTAATCTCGATCAAAATTCATGCAGTACCTAAATTTCATGTGGTTACTCATCCTAAATCAAAACCTCTGAAAAAGATAACTATAATTGTGAAGATATACAAAATTATTCAACATTACACGGACCTGTAGCTCACTTCATCAAGTGTATGTGTCTCTTGATGACTTCTCTGAAAGAAAATAAACTACATTCTTCAACTGATCCACATGTACCACATGTGTTGTCTGATCTGTATTGTTCTGTACCAGACAGTTCACTGGAGTGGGGCACTCAATTATCTTGGATAATAATCTCCATCTTGGAGCTAGCTTAGTACAGAAATTCTTGTCTGCCGAAGACGGGATGAGTTTTGACAAGAACTGTGCTACAAACAGTAAATTTTGAAGCTCGATGGCGTTTGTCATAATACTGCTTCTGTTTGCTGGTTTCTGCCGCTGCTTGAACCTGGGCCTTCTCACACTGGGAGGACATATCCAGAGTTTCAAGTCAGTTTTCATCTTCTGGAAAAGAGGGGTCTACAAACCGCAACCAAAGAACAAGTTTGCTGGCGGGCCCCCTGTAGAGTCCTGCTGTGTGGTGTTGAGGGCAAGCGTGGACTCTGCAATGTGAACATCCAGGGTGTGGTGATCTCTATTAATGAACGCCTGCATCACAGGTTCAGGTTCCTGTTCACTCTCTCCACCCAGTTGGTTTGTGGGTGTTATGGGGCAGTTAACTTCCTCTCAACTCCCCAATCAGAGCATACAACAAAGACAATTTGGATGTGATATTGGTACCATTGTCCGTCAGAATGCAGTTCAGAGGGCCATAATGACAGAACAACTGGTGTAAGATGCCAGATGTAGACCATAATGGGAAAGCCTCAGTGAAGAGGGAGAAATGATCAACAACCACAAGCAGAAAAGTGTAACTTCTGGGAAGTGGTCCTATCAGGTCCATGCCGACCACATCCCAAGGATACCTGGATTTAGCAGACAACATTAACCCAGGAGGCTTTTTGAAGATCCATTTGGAGAATTGGCATCCCTGACAAGCACGTGTGTAGTCACAGATGTACTGTCTCATCCTTGGCCACCACAATCCATGAAAGCACTCGAGCAAGTCTTCCTGCACCCAAGGTGACTAGCAGTTGGACAAGAGTGACATTCTCTGAGAATGACAGATCACAGACTGGTAGGAGTAACCAGCAGATATCTACCATTGCTCAATCTGTAATTCATAGGTATACCTGTGTAAGTCTTTGATTGCCTGTGTTTGACCCTGATTCAGGGTAGCAGTATCCCTTTGTAAGAGCTGTGGAAGGGTTTTAGAATGGCATTGTTTGGCAATCTCCCTCGGGTTCAGCAACATGTGCATTGTCTGAACTAGACGGGGAAGTATTAGTGGCTAACTGGACACTAACGTCTAGGACATCATTTGTTGGCTGGACACCAGGATTATGGACAGTCTGGGTGGGATCTGTGGCAATCTTCCAAGCCTGAGCACAAGTTGTCACCAAGTAAGGCATCAGGAACAAAGTGAACACTGCCAGGCTTGTATACAATCACAATGTCAAAGTCCTGAATTCACATAACCCAGCAAGTGAGCCTCCCACTCACTGCCTTCTCGTTTAACAACATGCAGAGGGCTTGGTGATCAGTGACCACCTTAGTCTGTTTGGACTTCGATGAGAGAATGTTGCTTTTCTAGTGCCCACACAACAGCTAAGCATTCAAGTTCTGTGGCACTATATTGATGATCCTGAGCATTGAAACACTGCTTGCATATGCAGTAATCACCAGACTTGAGTTTTGTCACAGGATAAGAGTTGCACCAAGACCCACAGCAATGTCATCTATGTGAATCTCAAAAGAGGGGGGTAAAGGATTATTTAAGTGCACCGTGATCGGTACTTTTTAATTTACTGTGCACATATTTCCCAGGCATTGTGCATGACATATTTACTGTGCATCATGCAGGCGATACTGAATTCTTCGTGAAAGTGCAAGACGTGCTTATTTATTGTTTTCGTGAAACGATATTTCAGCAACTTCTACATTTTTCTGCCTCGCTCACAGCGCAGGAGTGGTCTAGGTCCCTTGACCTGCCGTGTTGTTAAAATTTCCATGGTGCTGCTGAACGGTCCAGAGAAGAAGTACCCAACGGAGAAAGAAACACGCTTAGAAAAGACAGTTACAACACAATTTATTAATATTTCAGGTAAATACCCTTTGACAAAATAGACAAACAAATAGAGAGATCAGTCGCTACTTATCTTCTTTTCAATCGTAGAAGGAATGTGGCAACTGAAGGATGTGACGTAAAAGAAAAGATAAACAAAAGTGCTTAAAAAAGAAGAAGTAAAATAAAAATAAAAATGACGTAAATGAAAAACTCATAAGAGAGAGACTCAGAGAGAAACTGAACATGAGATACAAAAGCGTGTGTAAGCGTGCGTGCGTGAGCAAAAGTGAAAGCATGTGCGTGAGGCCAGAGAGAAAGAGAGAGAGAGAGAACGAGCAGGGATTACCCTTGGGCCCGAAGTAGGCGGAGTGTCTAATACACAAAGCCTGCTAAACACCAACCCGAAGGCAAACTTTATATCACCTTCAAGTTGAGGACTACCCTGGAGAAAAACGGGAGGGCCCAGGAAAAAAAAAAAAAACTCCAGCATTTCACGGTACGCAGCAAGTAATAATTAATTGAATCAAAGAAAATTTTCATTTTCAGTAATAGATCATCGGTAGGAGCGGAGAGAGTTGTGAAACCGTCTTCAAGGGTAACCCCAAAATGGCAACAAAAAAAAAAAAAAGAGAAAAAGAAAAGAAGATAAGACAGATACTTCACGTGTCAAACTACCAACTTGATTTATGTGATCTCCTGTGTGAAATGCGGCCAACTATATATTGGAGAGACAGAAAGAACCATCAACGAACATTTCAAAGAACATCTCCAGTCGGTCAAATACCAATACAACAGACCGGTCGAATGACATTTCAACCAGGCCGACCACTCAGTCTTGAACATTCGGGTTAAAGGCCTCTTATGCTAGCCAGCAATATCTGGGCCAGGAAAGACAGAGAAAAATTTCTGATTCATAAACTGGGCACTGTGGCACCACTTGGGATGACTATGAAAGATTAACAATTTTGAACTTACCTGTGACATTCTATTCTGCTAACTGTACTTTTACCTTACTGTGTCGCTTCTGTTTTAGTGCGCTTACATTCCTTCTTGTTCTTACTGTCCTCTCCCCTCCCTCTTTCCCTCCCCCCTCCTTCTAATTAGACAGTGTTAGGCAGGCCCTTTGGGATGCCTTTCGGTAGTATCTTTTTCCTTTGTCCCTCTTTTTCTTCTCTCTCTCTCCCTCACTCTCTCTTTCTCTCCCTCGCTCTCTCTCATTCTCTCCCTCGCTCTCTCTCATTCTCTCCTTACGCCTTCCCCCACCTACCCCCTTCCTCTACACATACACCACCACCTTCCTCTCCTCACCCCCTTTCCTCTTTTTTTTTTTTTTGTTGTTGCCATTTTTGGGTTACCCTTGAAGACTGTTTCACAACTCTCTCCGCTCCTACCGATAATCTATTACTAAAATTGAAAATTTGCTTTGATTCAATGAATTATTACTTGTTGTGTACCGTGCTAAATGTTTTTTTCTTCCCCTGGGGCCCTCCCGTTTTTCCCCGAGGTAGTCCTCAACTTGAAGGTGATATATAAAGTTTGCCTTCGGGTTGGTGTTTAGTAGGCTTTGTGTATTGGACACTCAGCCTACTTCGTGCTCGTTCTCTCTCTCTCTTTCTTTCTGGCTGACGCACACGCTTTCACTTTTGCTCGCGCACGTGCCCTTACACACACTTTTGTATCTCGTGTTCAGTTTCTCTCTGAGTCGCTCTCTCTTATGAGTTTTTCGTTGACGTCATTTTTATTTTTATTTTACTTCTTCTTTTTTACGCACTTTTTAAATTTTTTAAATTTTTATATTTTGCATCACATCCTTCAGTTGCCACATTCCTTCTACGATTGAAAAGAAGATAAGTAGCGACTGATCTCTCTATTTGTTTGTTTGTCTATTTTGACAAAGGGTATTTACCCGAAATATTAATAAATTGTGTTGTAACTGTCTTTTCTAAGCGTGTTTCTTTCTCCGTTGGGTACTTCTTTGCATTTTACACGCTTGGCAGTCACCTTTTTGGTCTGGATTGAACGGTCAGGTTTGGCTCCCAGAGCTACAAACTCATTTTGAGGAACGGTATGAGCGTGATTAACACAAGACAAGTAAGATGCGTAGATTTCTTGAATCCCTCGAGCAGCCATGGGTCATGAGTAGTATGCACTACATGTTTGTTTACTTGTACATGGACAGCCGCTCGAGCAGCCATGGGTCATGAGTAGTATGCCTCTTGCACTACATGTTTGTTTACTTGTACATGGACAGCCGCTCGAGCAGCCATGGGTCATGAGTAGTATGCCTCTTGCACTACATGTTTGTTTACTTGTACATGGACAGCCGCTCGAGATAGGGACAGCATTGACACCTGCTGTTGTTCTGACTCTCTCCTTTTAGGATACACGCTGGCGAATACTGCGGCAAGACTGAAATAAGATGTATATTATACTTGTGCAGTCTTTACAGGACTAAAGCGATCTGTTCCAGTGCAGCTTTAATTAATGGCAATAGAATTTGCCGTTACAGTGGGTCAGCTTGATGTTGTCTTGCCTCAAGTATGAATTTTCTACCCTTCATTTGTTTCACTATTATAATCTATGTGAGTAACCATCATAACAGACGTTTTATCATTACCACATGCAGGCCATTTTCAGGCCGGATGAAAAAAATGAGCCATTTACCCAGCATTTACCTTACTGGCATCACCAGTCTCTTCGTCTGCTGTCCTCTGCCTCCTGTTCAGAGCAATCACATGGTCAGGTGGTTTGCATTATTTGCACTATTTAATTCTAGACACTAGACACTAAAGATCTGTCACAGTTTGACCTATATATTTGTTGCCACATAGGCACACTCGGAAGTTAATGAGTAAGTTATTTGGGTTAAATGCCGAGCTGGTGACTAAGTCCATTTCACGATGGTCGGGAGCTATTGGAGGTGCTTGGTCCCATGCTGATGGCGGTGTCATCTTTGAAAGATGTTTTACCCCAAAAATAGTAAGTACAAGGAGGTAATCTGGTTCTCCTGGGTTAGGGAAAATTTTACCCTCAGGTATGTTTCAATTGTAACGCTGAATGTGTTACTGCATGACCGTGATGACAGACTTGTCAGCCACTCAGTTTATATCTAGGTGTTGCATTGATATTATAGGCGCCGGCAGGCTGCAGGTACTCATATGGATCTAAGACACCATAGGTCTGTTATATCATTATAATTATAGTTATAGACTTGAAGACACTTATTGACTCTTTAGGAACCCTTTTTTCCGTTATGTAAATCTCTCACTCTCTACCTGTCCGTCCACCCCAAGTTGTTGATGTCATCAAGATGATGCATTTTTTGGCTCACATGTGAAGCAAAAGTGAGGCTATGTTTTGGGCCAGTGGTCGTCCGTCTGTCGTCCGTCGTCCATGGTAAATTTTAACATTGGCATTTTCTCGGAGACTATGCCACGTTCTTCAATCTTCGCCCAAGGATACTTTGTGGTAAAACCTTTCTAAACACACCCATTTCAGTGACCTCTCACAAAGGTCAAGGTCACAGGGGATCAGGAAATAGGTAAAAAATAGCTATATTTTGACATAATTTATGTTTTCTCAAATACTATTCACAACTTCATACCCAAACTTGATGGTAAGACCTTTCTATACATACTAATTTGGTTGATCCTCGAAAAGGTCAAGGGTCAAAAGAGCTTAGAAAATAGGTGAAAAATAGTCATATTTTGACAAAAGATGATTTTTCTCAAATACTATTCACAACTTTAAACCCAAACTTGGTACAGAGATACCCGATGGTAAGACCTATCTATGCATACTAATTTGGATGACCCCTCAAAAAGGTCAAGGGTCACAAGGGCTCAGGAAATAGGTCCAAAGTAGCCATATTTTGACAAAAGATGTTTTTTTTCTCAAATACTATTCACAACTTTAAATCCAAACTTGCTACAGAGATACCTGATTGAAGACCTTTCTATGTACACTAATTTGGTTGATCCCCCCCCCCCCCCCCCCCCCCCCCGGAAAGGTCAAGGGTCATGAGAGCTCAAGAAATAGGTCTAAAATAGCAGTATTTTGACAAAAGATTTTTTTTTTTTTCAAATACTAGTAACAACTTAAAACCCAAATTTGGTACAGAGATACCTGATGGTAAGACCTATCTATGCATACTAATTTGGATGACCCCTTGGAAAGGTCAAGGGTCACAAGAGGCTGGTGTGCCGAATGCTGATTTTTGATAAAATTGTAGGTATTCCCAAATTTTTTGCAAAATTTTCAACCAAATTTGGTACAAAGATAGCTGATGATAAGGCCTTCCTATGCGTACTAATTTAGTCAACTCATCACAGAGGTCAAGGATCACAGGGGGTTGACAGATGTGTGAAAAATGCTTACATTTTCAGAAAACATGGATTTTGCTTCTGTAGAAGCCAGTCCTTGTCACAAAGGTCACACATGTAAATCGGTCATACACGTGAGCCATAATGGCTTTGCCTTTCTTGTTTTCTTTTATTGCTGTTGCTTTTGTTGAGACACCACTGGCACAAAGAAAGCTAATTTGACATAACAATCAGTCTTTTCCTTGCTGTATTTCTTTCTGTCTGTCTGTTTTTCTGTATCTCTTTGTCTGGTTTCCTCCAGTCTCTTTGTCCATCTGTCTCTCTCTTTTCCCTCCAGCCTACCAGTAGGAGCGTTTTCTTTATTTACTGCATAAAAGACCTTTGTTTACCGACAGTGTGCTCACTCGAAAAGAAAACAACCTGACTTTCAGTACCCATGGTTTCATCTGTGCGACTGTGACTGAAGTAAACCAGAATTTAGTGTAAAAAATGACGCTACTTATCAAAGTCAAAAGGAGGAGAAAAATAGAAAAGTATGCAAAAAAGAATGAGCACAATAACATGGAAACCAGGGAGAATATTACTTGAACTTAGCTTCAGAAATCTGGCAACAAAATATGCATGGTTATCTAAGTTCGGGATGCCAACATTTGGCCCCTAGGAATTAGAAGGGAAAAAAAAAAACATTCAGCAAACATTCAGTAGTATAGGACAGTCATTATGACACTGTCTTACAATGACTGGCAGTGGTCTGAAAAAAATACCAATTCCTGACGGAACAGACACTTTAGCATTGTCAGTATTGAGGTAACATACTCATGATGCAATAAACATAAATCCACAGCAGACAAGAACAAAAACAAAATAATGAACTGGGGAAATTCAATCATATCGCATTTATACAGACTATTGACAAACAATCTCTTGTGAAGTTGTGAGCAAGAACTAAACTATCACCAGTTTAAAAGCAATTAAACCCTTCTGGCATCGAGCTTCAAAACAGCATGTTTTGAGGGAGTAACTTCAGCCATATATATCACTGTGATGGCTTTGCTGCCTGAAAATGCTCTTGGACTGAGTCAACAAAACTGTATGCCAATTTTCTGTGTCCACCGTGTGTAGAAAATTGTATTCTTCATGCACCATGTTTTGCTGAATTTATTTTCAGTGCATCATGATGTAATCCCCCCCCCCCCCCCTTTTTTTTTTTTTTTTACTCCCCTCTGAAAAGGTTTACAAGTTAAGCTTGCTTTCTTATTTACAGCGCTATGGCTCCAGTGCCCTAAACTTTCAACCAGTTGACCCTAAATTTTCAACCAGGCTATGATTTCAAGTGATCAGTATTTTCAAAATGCCTTTACCAGAGCTGAAAAATAGGAAAATATGCATATAAAAAGTGGTAAGATATTTAGGGTATGTGTACTCTAATTAATAATATATAAAAAATAACCTCGGGAGAATTTCTATAGGGAAAATAGGCAGGAGAAACACACATACACAAACAAGAAGGTGGCACTACTAAATATGGTTGGGTAAATACCCTGAAATCCCACAGCAGTTGCACAAGACAGTACACAACAATGTCATGATACAAACTTTGCCTCGAGTTATAGAATGCTCATAAACCAGATAAGTGAGGCTAGCACTTGCCCCTCCTATCATGCACCCAATCGCCAGCCCACAGAAAAATATGCAGGTAAAGAACAAGATGATCATGTACATCACTAATAAAGGATGCACCAGGTGAAGCCTTTAACCCATGTTATTTTCTGGAACTTAAGAAGTTCTTTCCCTGCATATTTTTCTGTGGGCTGGCAATTGTATGTCCAGTGCTGAGTAATTCCCCTTGGTATGTGTAATGTGATAAAATAGCATTGCAAAAAGATGGGATTTTTAAAAACGGCTGTTGAATTTCAGCACAAATAGTACAGACCTGCATATACCTTGCCTTGTACAGGTTCTTGGTCTTTATTGGAATATATCTAAAGAAGTATTTTTATAGGTTAATTAGTTCGAGTACTTTGAAAAAGTTGGTAGCTGTGCCAAACATCTATGGAACCCTCTAGCAGATCCTATTTCTATAGCCAGGACCTGTAAATGTGACAAGCTTCATCCCAATGTCAAAGTAATTGGAGTGGTATAGATTGTTATTTTAAATTTCTATTTGAAAACCCTACCCCTGACCATCATCACATCCATTCTATTATGGTAGCTTGGTCAAAATTTGTTCAGACCCTATTCGGTGACCTGTCTTTGAAATCATCTTCATGGTGGACAAAAGACGTTAAGCCCTAAATATTTAATGTTTTTTTCTATTATCAAATATATACAGAAGGTGAAGGCCGAGTGCAGAGCTCCTGATAATGCACACATGTGGGTATGTGCTCAATGTGCTCTTGAAAGCAATGCCTATGTTACATCCATCCAGTTTGTTGTGATATGTTTACGTTTGAAAGATTGATGGACTACCAGTATGAACATATTAATGTAAACCCTGTTTTTTTCCCCTCAGATCTGCCCAAGAAGCCTGCTGTTTGGTCATTCATCTGCAATCACTTGTTTGGCTCTTGGAAGTGATGAACCTGACCTGCAATACATTGTTAGTTCATCTGACAATGGGTAAGCTGTGGTTTTTAAAATGTATGGGAGTCATCAGTGCGGGTTGCACCCATGACACATGTTCACTCACACAGCAAAGCACATGCACTTACACTTATGTAAACAAATGCAACAAGGCTTAAGTTGCTGTCCTGAGACTTCTCAGCAAACATTTGCAGTATTGCTATGTCCTCTATCTGGTCAGATTTTTTTTGATGAACTATTGAACTGTGGCCTCATTTGTGTGCACAGCACTTACAAAGTTCGTACAGAGGGCTGACACATTCTGAACAAGACACGCCTCTTTTGATAAAGGCCTGGACTTATGTTTAGACAGTCTGTATGGGGAAATAAATTGCATGTGTGTTATACATTTTGCTATTTCATGGAATATCATGTGCCTGTAGGGTGTTACTCAAAGCTTATGTAGACGTAGGGAAACTGGATTCCCCCTTCCCATGCATGAGTGATTAAAAAAGACATTTACAACAATAGCGTAAGCATTGTCGCCATGAAAAATGCATTATCCTGCAAATTCAACTTACGGGCACCAAATTGTGGACACAGCTAGGTGTATATAATTGGTAAAACCATTGGTGGAATATGACTGCGATTTCTGACATGAATGCCAATGACACATGCCTGCCATTTTCAAGATGGCGCCCACATATTGTTAGAGGGGTTTGTGGGGTACCGTCGGTCCCACTCCTCACTGCTAGTTCTGCAGGTTGGAGCAGTCGTGGATGTCAGTCGCAACACTGCTGCGGTCAGTCAGTCGATTCACGCTGCCGCAGTCTGACGTCAGCAACTTTGGCATGGTTCAGCGCCTCTTCTCTCCCTCCAGCACAGATGATGTTACTTAGCTGGTTCAGCAGTTCAGCTCCTCTTCTCTGCTTTAGCAAAGAAGATAATTGGGTGCTATTGTTGCAGAGGGGGGTGTAGGGTACGGTTCGCACGCAATCACACAACTGGGGTTCGCTTCTGTGCGGGCAGATTTGAGGCGCAACTTCAGGAACATCTTTTTATTGCAGTTTTAAGTAACACGTCAAGAAGAGATGGACATAATGACAGGACTGCGACACTATTAAGACAATGACAGAGTTAACCCTTTAAATATTACTTTTTGGGACATCGCCGCCCATTTACCCACCACACCAAAAACAGAGATGATTACTGAAGAATCAACTTAAACTACTTAAAGAAATTTCAACCCCAGCTGTATCAATAATGCCGCACGAACCTATTAAACAAATTAAGCTAATTAAAATATCAATTCTGTAAGTCTTATATTTCCCAAATGCATTCAAATCGGCAGCGATCAGCTGTTATCGAGAAATGACTAGACTAACCTTGTTTGCTTACGGTATTGTGGGAATTCCCGATAGACATAATAAGACTGGGAAAATCATTTATTAACTGCTGGCAACACTGAGTCACACACACATACACGCGCGCGCCACGTAGTCAGATTCCAGAAAGTTCAGAAGACATCGGTGCCACTAATAGAACCCGTCACGTGACATTTTGTCAATATACACTACATCCAAACAGTTTATTACGCATTTCAGAAATGAATTGGTTTGAGGAAGACGTGTTGATCTTACAATCTCATGGAGAATACCATGAAAAAATGGTGGCTTATATAGCTTCTCTTTTATCTAAATCTCTGAAAGATTGGTTGGAAAAAATGAAAACAACACCCGATAATTTGGATGATGTAATCGGTAACAAAAGCAAAAGGTGAGTGATTTAAAAGATCTTCATTTGTATTTAAAAGAAAATCTTTTGGATGGATCATCACCTATTCAGGGTATTTCAGTGCCGAGTGCAATCGTGATCATTTGTCAGCACTTACATTGGCTACCTTAAAACCATTTTTAGTAGACAGTTACAAAATAATACTGAACGAAAAATCTTGTCGTCCGCTATCTTGTATGGAGAGTGGCTAATGGTGGGAGCTGTAATTTACAAAAGACAAAAAATTCAGAATGAAACTAACTTGAACTGGAATGATTGGTCAAATTACATGTCAAAATTTCAAAGTCGTATGCTCATCAGTTGAGTGTTTTATCCAGGATGCTACGAGAGTATCCTAAATTTCATTTTCTTGCACTGTCTTTTCAGAAGGTGTTTAGTTTGCGAAAACAAATTGAAAAAATGTTGGAAGAACAGGAAATATAAATGTTTGGAGAGAAACCCCTAACGCCGGTGCATAACTAAATGTCTTTTGTTTGTTTGTTTGTACAAAGGCTCTGGCGCGACTTAACGGCCTTGTTTGAAAGACCTCTGGTGACATTTTATCACTTTCGTTTTGATAACTGACTGTAAGTCCGAGTGTGATCTATCGCCGAGCAGGCCACAAACAAGAAAAATGAAAATGTGTGACTTTAAGTCCGAGTGTGATCTATCACCGAGCAGGCCACAAACAAGAAAATGAAAATTAGTGACTGGAAGTCTGAGTGTGAAAAATCACCAAGCAGACCACAAAAGAGAGAGAGAAAAAATAGTGGCTGTAAGTCTGTAAGAAATCGCCGAGCAGGCCACAAACAACAACAATAACAACAAAAAAATGGAAATTAGTGGCTGTAAGTTTGAGAGTGAGAAAATCGTCGGGCAGGTCACACGTAAAGAAAAAAAAAATAGTGGCTGTAAGTCTGAGAGTGAGAAAATCATTGAGCAGTTCACATGTAAGAAAAAGAAAAACAAAATAGTGGCTGTGAGTCGGAGATTGAGAAAATCATCGGGCATGTCATAATGGATGGAGTGAGATTTTCATCTGATGTGTGACAAACACCATAATGGCCAAGCTGCACCAGAAGCTCATGTTTGTATGTTTGTATTGTCTTGTCCTAAATGTTGTGAGCCAAGTGTGAGGTGTTCCCGTCGCGGCTCATGTAAGTAGCTCACTTTTTGCTAGTGAAACTGACTCACACAGGTGTTAACAACGGGCCTGTCGGTGGCAGACCGGGTTGTTAATACCGCCAAAATGGCGCTCAAATCTGCTGCACAATAGATCTGACGCCGTCGGACCAATTGTGTAGCAGATTTGTCCGCCTTCAAATCTGTCGAGTCACGACAAGCCGTCAGCGGTGCAAGCGTGGTGTCTTATGTAAACAGAGAGACCTGAGCCAAAAATGGCGCTCAGATCTGCTGCAAATCCCATGCGTCGGACCACTCTTGCAAGTGATCCAGATCATACTGCAGCGCGTCTTTATTGATCGTTTCATTATAGATTTTAGTATCCTCTTATTAACACACTTACTTACTTAAGCCTGTCGCCCCTCCCAGGGTATAGGCCGTCGACGAGAGACCTCCAGCGACTCCTGTCCTGTGCTTCTTCTTCGATTTTACTCCAGGTGGTTCCCAGTCTCTTGATGTCTGCTTGGAGGTCTCGACGCCAGGTGTTTCTCGGCCTGCCTCTTTTCCTCTTTCCCTGGGGGTTCCATGACAATGCCTGCCTAGTGATGCTGGAAACTGGCTTTCTCAGACTATGACCAATCCATCCCCATCTTCTTCGTCCAATTTCATTTTGTGCTGTTATCTGCTCTGTTCTCTCCCACAGTCTGACGTTTTTGATCTTCTCTGGCCAGTGGATTTTCAAGATTCTTCTAAGGCAACTGTTTATGAAGATCTCTACTCTGTTGACTGTGGTTTTTGTCAACCTCGAAGTCTCTGCTCCATATAGGAGAACTGCTTTTATGTTTGAGTTGAAAATCCAGACTTTGGTGTGTTGTGACAGCTCTCTGGAACTCCACACTTTTTTCAGCTGGAGAAAGGCTGCTCTGGCTTTACCGATTCGTGCTCTGACATCTGCATCAGTGCCACCTTTTTTGTCGATGATGCTCCGCAGGGTCCACTGTATTCCACTTCTTCTCTCCTCTGTGGTCCTCTTCATGACCCAGTCTATGGCCAGTAGGAAGAGGAACCGAGACAGCAAACACCCCTGCCTGACGCCGGTTCTGACCTGGAGCTCCCTGGTGAACTGCCCTTTTTGGTTAAAAGGTGTCTGTACATCGCACACCACTATGTGATGGCTTGATGTGACCAGCCATATACCCTTATGACATTTCACAAATCAGTCACGTTTTGTGTTAGTTGTCAGGTGTATTTCGGGCATGTTAAAGCCTTTATTGGCTAAGGGCTGCCTTCATCAGCGTGCTGACCCTTTTGTTTTTGTTGAGTAAACCTTTGTTAGGTTTTTATGGTAGTTTGTTTTTGGTTCTTTCTGTATTGTTCAAGTAGTTGATGTATTCTCGCTAACGTCACTGCCAATTGAAAGGGCTAGTGGCAAGTAGAAGATAATGTCAGTCGGGGCGCAGCCACTGCTTATTGTATGAGCTAGTGTTGCGTAGATGGCTTCTTGGTTGTAGTTCAGTTTTGTTTCCACCACTGCCAATTGGTAGGGCTAGTGGGGAGTAGAAGAGCTGCTCTGTCGAGGCGCTCCCACTGCTATTATTTATCTTTCGGGCAGTCTCCATCATGCGTCGACTGGAGACCCGCCAACAAATGCATGTTCTCTTGGTGGGCTCGGTGGTGGGCGGGGACCCCCCGGGGTATGAATTCTTTCATGATATTAGTTATGGCACAAAACAAAAAAATTAAGACTGGTACAAAACGACACATCAACACTGCCTTTGAACACGACTGTGAGGAAGTGACGCCTCAGGCGTTGGCTGTCTAGCCTCGCTTCCTCATTGTCCTTAGCAAAGTCAAAGAGAAGCCTGTTTCTAAACTGCATCCTTTTCTGGTGGGGGGGGGGGGGGGGGGAGGATCAGGAGCCGTGTCAGCAGGCCTGATGCCCAGCGCCTCAGGTCTGGTGACTTGCTGGTAGAGTGCTGTACCCGGGCACACTCCAATGGGCTACTGAGGCTCTCTTCCATCGGAGACACTCCAGTGGAGGTCACACCCCACAAAACGATGAATTCTTCTAGAGGAGTGATTAAAGATCAAGCATTGGCAGAACTGTCAGAAGATGAACTTGTACAGAACCTTAAGTCACAAGGGGTGACTTATGTCAGGCGCTTCGCTTCCAAGCGAGGTGGGGGGGGGGGGGGGGGGAGATCCATCTCCCTACCATCATCCTGACGTTTGGCACCCCCACCCCTCCTACTACCATTTGGGGAGGTTATTGCTTGTTGAAAGTGAAGAAGTACATCCCTCTCCCACTCCACCCCCCACCCGGGTCTGCCCTGGGGGACTTGGGTGGGGTTAGGTATTTTTTAGTTCCCAGGGTCACCCTGGTCAGCCCCACAGGGTGGGTTTTTCTCTCTATTCTGGGGCATGTGTTTCTGTCTACCCTTTGTCCATTCACCTGTATTTGCCTTTTTAAAACTCTCCCTACTGTCTGCACTGCCTGTAGCTCTTGATATTGGATGTGTGTTGCTAAATGGTCTTAGCTTTATTTAGGCCCCATGTGTTAGGTTTATTTAATGTATTTGACCGGCTGGCGACATACATTCAATGTTCTGTTTAGTTTTTTTTTCACAAGCAGTGCAGGCACGTCCTGAGAAAGCCTTGTTGCTGTCGGGACGTTAAGCAATGTACAATCAATCAATCAAACCCTCTCCCACTCCGGTGCTTGAAGTGCCAAAAGTATGGACAGAAGGCAGAGGCTTCATGCACCCGTTGCACTAAGCCTGGACACTCTGCTGAGTCCTGCACAGCCACCCCTTTGTGTGTGAATTGCCAAAGGGTGCATATGGCTTCGGATAAAAAATGCCCTCATTGGATATCCGAGTGCATGATTCAGCAGGTGCGTGTGGAGAATGGGCAGTCCTTTGCAGATGCAAAAAAACTGGTTGAAGGCCCTGGTGCAGCTGGGGCTGCCTCAAACTCTAGCAACACCTCTATGTTTACATTCAGTGCTGCGGTGGTAGGCAAGTGCCCCACCAAAGATTTCTCATGTCAAACCCCAACTTCTTGGTTGGGGACGGTGCCTCGGCTCCTCTCACCCCTGGAGAGTAACCCTCCTCCAGTGGTGACGAAAAGCCAGGGAACGCAGAAGGTGGATGCTACCGGTCCGGTAGCACCGCCTTCTGTTGCCCCTAAGCCTCAGCCCCCACCCAAGCCTGTCAGTTTGTTTACTCCAAAGGCTTCTGGCTCTGGTCAGCCTTCTAAGGCCGCTAACTCTAGTGGCAGGAACGCTGCCCCGAGCCAGAAGTCTAAACAAGCTACAGGACCGTTGTGCGCACGGGCCCAGAAAGGAGACACTGATGTCCCCCTTCAAAACAAATATGCTGCATTGGAGGAGCGGATGGAGGGAGTGGAAGTTGTCGTAGCGGGTGCTGCGGCAGCTCCACTCTCTTCATCTCCGGAGAACCAGAGGAGGCCCAGGAGCCGACCCCCCTCTGTTTCTTCGACTCCTTCCAAGGCAAAGGAAAAGGGGGGAAGAAACTCTTCACCCCCACAAGTGAGCGTGACCGTTAAAATCTCCCATGAGAATAAAGGGAGGGGGCAGCTGATCTATTAAGTTAAAAATATCATTACTACAGACCCGCAGGGACGGTAGGTAAATACTACATATGGTAGTAACCCGAGCTGCGACAGCCTGAAAACAGTTGTCGATGCTAATGGGGCTACATAAAATTTGGCTACTAATGAGGAGAGCCACTCCAACCGAGAGCCTCTCCGAATCAGAGCCTTTATGGATAGCGTTAAAACCATTAAAAGAGGCAGGGTCAGAAGTCTTTAGGAAAGTCTCCTGAAGAGATACTACAGAGGGGTTATAGGACTTGACTAAAAGACATAATTCCTCAAAGTTAGCGTGAAAACCACAACAATTCCACTGAAGCAGAGAGTACATGATTATGTCTTATGTGGGGGTGAAGAGTTTCTTCCCCCCTTTTCCTTTGCCTTGGAAGAAGTCGAAGAAACAGAGGGGGGTCGGCTCCTGGGCCTCCTCTGGTTCTCCGGAGATGAAGGGAGTGGAGCTGCCGCAGCACCCGCTACGACAACTTCTACTCCCTCCATCCACTATGATGGCAGAGGTCAGATGTTGGAAGATGTTTTTTCTCAACTTAACGTATGTGTCTTTAATGATGGCTCACCTACCTACTATAACCCAAGTTCAGGATCTAGTTCTGTTCTAGACCTCACTGTTTTTGATCGTTCTTGTATGCTGGACTTTGACTGGAAGGTTCACGACGACCTGTGTGGTAGTGACCACTTTCCAGTAGTCCTGTCATCGGTCAGCTGTGAGGAGGATCCGCCGGAGGGGAGCTGGAATCTCAAGAAAGCTAACTGGCCTCTGTTCGCCTCCCTCTGTCAGTCTCGTCTTACAGAGGAGGTGGTCATGTCAGTTGATGAACCTGTTTGTTATTTTACTTCTATTTTGTCGGACGTGGCAGGTGAAACCATCCCTAGAACTTCCACATCAGTCCCTCGGAAGCCGAGAGTACCATGGTTAATTGAAGAGTGCCTCACGGCCCAAAAAACGCGCAAATCTGCTCAGCGACGTTCTTTTCGTAATCCGTCGCAAGCGAATATTTTAACCTTTAAAAGACAGGGCAAAAGCCTGTTACATTTTTAAACATGAGCACCTTGCTTCCTGGAGACGTTTCGTCTCATCTTTATCTTCTAGGACTCCGTCCCAGTAAGTCTGGAAGACTGTTCGAAGAATTAGGGGCAGGGGTGGCTCGGCTTCTGTTGGCCATCTTAGAGATGGTGCCAGTTTGGTCACGTATAAAAAGGCTGTGCTAATTTTCTTGCCTCCACCATTGCCCATAATTCTTCAACAGAGTATTATTCACCCTTCTTCTAGAGAGAGAAGGAGAAGCGGGAGTCTTGTACTTGTGATTTTAAATTGGATAACTCAGAAGACTATATTGCCCCTTTTACATTTTCAGAATTGCAACAAGCCCTGCAGAAATGTAATGACTGCTGCTGGACTAGATACCATCCACTATCAGCTCCTAACACATCTGCCTGAGGATTCACTCCTTGTACTTCTCAAGACCTTTAACTCTTTCCCATCGAAACGCTTCCGGTTTAGTGTTAGCCCAAACAAACCCTTAGCCATCGAAACGCTTACGTTATAGTGTTGTGCTCGTTGCCGTCTATGGACAAGTCACTAGTATTCTAGGGTTGGGTTTTTACAAAAATCGCATGAAGCACAGCTATCGGTCTAAGGGAAGCAACCACTATAATGTTTCACCAACCATTTCTAAAATATCTAAAAGTGTCAGATGGTGTGGGAACAAGGCCAAAGTAGCTGATAGTGTGGATCGTCTCCATCGATGAGCTTGTTTGATCCACATGAGTGTGGTTTCAACAGTGATTTTTAGCTCGTAAAATTGTGATTCAAGAAGGGACAGATCTCTTGTGTGATTTCTTTGCTTGTGGAATACATTTTTCTGCCATTTTGGTGAGTAAATCTGGGTTTTTCATTGCATGTGCTTACACTGTTGCTACCAAAACCACGTTTCTCATTTTTTGCTCCTCCATGCTTGTTCTGTTGCATAATAATCAAATTGGTTCGACTTCCCACTAAACTGATGCACAAACACGTGCAGTTTTCAAAAGTACTTTTAATGCTCTTTCCAATGCTACCCAATTTATCTATGATTGTTAGCTTGGGAGGCTGTGAAAATTAATTCAATCTACCCCAAAAATGTACGTCACCAGGGAACATGTCCTTTTTCCTGCTACGTCTGCAGGGAACAGACTCGCTGAAAATTTTACAATGGGAAAGAGTTAACCATTAACCAGTCATTTTACGCCATCTTGGCGCCAGGCTGTGGTTGTGCCAATCCCCAAGCCAGGTAAGGATCCTTCCGACCCGGGCAACTACTGGCCAATCGCTTTGACATCGGGTTATGTAAAACTATGGAACGCCTGGTCAACGCCCGCCTGGTGTGGCATCTTGAGTCACAGGGTCTCATCACAGACCTCCAGTGCGGTTTCTGGCACTTCCGTAGTACAACTGACCATCTAGTCCGCTTTGAGTCGTTTATCCGAGATGCTTTTGTCAACAAGCAGCATGTCTATGCAATTTTCTTCGATCTTGAGAAGCCCTCACCCAGGTCTGCCCTGGGGGACTTGGATGGGGTTAACTACTTTTTAGTTCCCAGGGTCACCCTGGTCAGCCCCACAGGGTGGGTTTTCCTCTCTATTCTGGGGCATGTGTTTCTGTCTACCCGTGGTCCATTCACCTGTATTTTCCTATTTTAAACTCTCCCTACTGTCTGCGCTGCCTGTAGCTCTTGATATTGGATGTGTGTTGCTAAATGGTCTTAGCTTTATTTAGGCCCAATATCGTAGGTTTATTTAACGTATTGGACCGGGTGGCGACATACATTCAAAATTCTGTTTAGTTTTTTTTTCACAAGCAGTGCAGGCACGTCCTGAGAAAGCCTTGTTGCTGTCAGGACGTTAAGCAATGTACAATCAATCATACAATCAATCAATCTTGAGAAGGCATATGACACTACTTGGAAGTACGGTATAATGTCCGACTTGTTCGACATGGGTTTTAAAGGGCTCTTGCCCGTTTTTATTCACAATTTTTTGCCTAACCGGTCGTTCCATGTCCGTGTGGGCTCCACCCTCTCCGACTCCTTTGAACAGGAGATGGGTGTCCCGTTTTATTTAGTATTAAAATTAATACCATTGTAAAGGCCGTCAAGGATGATTCTGAATGCTCTTTGCTTGTTGACAGCTTTGCTTTGTGCGCACAAGATCAAGGACTTGCGTCTCTTGAGAGGCGCTTGCAACTGTGCGTTGATCCAGGGGTGGGTATCTCTCAATGGATTCAAGTTCTCGCCCTCTAAGACAGTCTGTGTGCATTTTATTAACCAGACGAAATTTTTTCCAGAACCTAGCCTGAGCCAATTAAGATGGCCGAGGCGGCAAAGTTTCTGGGGGTCATCTTTGACTGACCTTCACAACCATATTAATTACCTTAGAACCTCTTGTCGGAAGGCCCTCGACGTTCTTCGTGTTGTTGGTCGTACTGACTGGGGTGCAGACCACGCTGTCTTACTTTGACTGTACCGGGCCCTTGTTCAGTCCAAACTGGATTACGGCTCTGTGGTATATGGCTCGGCTTCCAAGTCTGTTCTACAGCATCTGAACACGATTCACCGTCAAGGTCTGCGGATATGTCTGGGGGCCTTCATGACGTCTCCAGTCCCTAGTCTGTATGCCAAGGCAGGGGAGCCTTGTCTTGAGCTCCGCCGCATCCGCCTCATGCTCAGCTATGTTCTGAAACTGAAGGTCCATCCAGACAATCCTGCCTATGATTGTGTTTTTAACCGCCATTTGCAGAGATTTGTGATACCCATCCGGGAGCTCTCTGTCCACTGTCCTTCCGTGTCCAACCTCATCTGCAGGCGGCCGGAGTGGACCTGGACAGAGTTTCGGAATCTCTGCAACACATCACTCCACCTGACATCTTGCTGGACTTGACCGCCCACAAGAAGGACTCTACCCCACCAGCCATATACCAACATAGCCTCAATGAACTCCTTTCAAATTTTCCTGGCTATTGTCGTATCTATACGGATGGTTTGGTCTGAGGATGGGAGAGTGGCTGTGGCCGCAGTGTCCTCTCACACCACCTCACGGACCACCCATCTGTCTTTAGTGCAGAACTGCAGGCAGTTCTGCTGGCACTCAGGCATGCTTATCAGTCTAGAGAACTCAACTTTCTGATTCTGTCTGACACTCTTTCTGCCCTGCAGGCTCTTCAGGGCGCAGGAACAGACCAGCCACTGCTTGTGCAGATTAGAGAGCTCTACGCAGACATGATGAAGGAATATTATAACATCTGACATCATTTTTATTTGGGTCCCAGGGCATGTGGGCATCGAAGGCAACAGGATCGCAGATTCTGCTGCCAACGTTGCCCGCAACGACCCTGTTCCTGATGCACAGACTGTTCATAGTGATTATAGACCTGTGATTAGTGCATACATTGCCTGTGAGTGGCAGTCCGAGTGGGACAAAGAGGAAGCTAATAAGCTGCATGAAGCTCTTCCTAAGGTGTCCGACAGTCTACCTTACCGCTGCGGCAGGGGCCGTGAGGAGACTGTCCTTGCTCGGCTCCACATCTAGCACACGTATGTTACGCACTCTTATTTACTAAACCAGGAGGAGCGTCCATGGTGTTATGCCTGCGATGAGCAGTATTCTGTTAAACACATTTTGCTGTCTTGTGCCGATTTAATTGACACAAGATATAAACACTTTACAGCAGACTCCTTGAAGGTTTTGTTCCGGGATGTACCCCCGGACAAGATCTTCAGTTTTCTGAGAGAGTGCAATATTTTTAATAAGATTAGATCATTCATATACTATGACAATTCTATTATTTTCACCTTTTTGAGAGTTTGTAGACGTTTCCTTTAAAGACCTGTGTGACATTTTAGCATGAAATCTTTTTAAGACATATTTACATCTTGTCTTAAGACTTTTCTTTTAGTCTGGCTGTACATATTTTTACCCATCCCGCGTGAGATGGCCTTAGTTGCCTGCTCGGCGTTAAACCCAAATAACCCAAAAAACTAACTAACCAAATGTGGTACAGAGATACCTGATGATAAGACCATCCTATGCATACAATTCGGATGACCCCTTGCAAAGGTCAAGGGTAACAGGAGGTCAGGAAATAGGTCAAATATTTGTTGACAGCATTTTTTGCTATGCTATGTACAACTTCCATCCCAAACCAGGTACAGATACATGATACTAAGACCTTCCAATGCATGCTAATTTGGACAACCCCTCAGAAAGTTATGGGTCATAAGAGATCAGAAAACGATGTGAAAAATGTCTATTTTTGTTTGAACTTTTTAAACAAATTTACCAAAAAGGTAGCTGATGATAAGACCTTTTTATGCATACTAATTTGGTTTACTACTCACAAAGGGTCATTAAATGTTTACAAAAGTGAAAAATGCTTAAATGTTGAGATTTGGCAGGTACAAAAGCTAACCCTCTCCTTATGTTTTAACACTTGAATACTTGCTTATTTCAGTGACCTGTCAGAAAGGTTAAGGAAGGTTAAGATCACAAAGGTCAGATTAATTATGTGCATCGGTCATGCACATGAGACTTAACGGCTTTGCCATTCTTGATTTTAACATACCCATACAAATATCTATTCATTTTACGTTTAAACTGTAAGTAAAACTTGTGCATATTCTAATTATGATGATGAGTGCATGATTCTCCACTCTACCCTTGGTCCATTCACCTGTATTATCCTTTTTTAAACTCTCCCTTCTGTCTGCGCTGCCTGTAGCTCTTGATATTGGATGTGTGTTGCTAAATGGTCTTGGGTTTATTTAGCGTATTAGACTGGCTGGCGACATACATTCAATATTCTGTTTAGTTTTTTTTTTTGTTTTTGTTTTCACAAGCACGTCTTGAGAAAGTCTTGTTGCTGTCAGGATGTTAAGCAATATACAACCAATCAACCAACCACATATTTACTGGAATAATCTAATCCGTTTGTTTTATATTCCATCTCGGCCTTATTGCATGAGAGTGTATGAGTGTGTGGGATGTTTTGCATGCTGTGCGTATATGTATGAATGTGTGTACATGTGACAGTGAGCGTATAGATGCAAAAACCAAAGAAAATTTGTCGGCCAGACTGACACAATAAAGCTTTTGAATATGAATCTGAATGTCAGTGTGTTCATTTTAGGTTGTATGCACCAGAAAACCCAGCACTCAACACTTTCTAAATGTAGCGGCTTTGGATAGGACTAAATGCATTCTGCCAACCATCTGGGCACTATAAAGCAAAGGATAAGATTTAAACTTGCAGCACTTACCCTTTGCTTCGTTGATGGCATACTTCCTGCATTTCTGTCCTCTTCGCTCACTATTCTGTGTTCAGCCCCATTCACAGGCGGCCATTATTGGACCAAATTTATGAATCCTTACAACATCCCAACTCTTCCTATTGCAGATATTTTATTTGATCTAACTGCTCACAAGAAATAATCTACCCCTCCCATCGTGTACCAACAGAGCCTTAATCAACTACTGTCTATCTTTCCTGGCTACTGCCGCATTTTTTCAGATGGTTCCAAATCAGAGGATGGGAGAATAGCTGCAGCTGCAGTCTCCTCTCGCCATCCCTGACGGCCTTTTAAATGCCGCCTCCTAGTCAACTCTCCTGTTTTTACTACAGAGTTGCAGGCAATTCTGCTGCTCTTACAGGCTTACCAATGAGAAGGACTTTTTAATATTGTCTGATTCCTTGTCAGCCCGTCAGGTTCTGAAGGGTACAGGAAATGAGCACCCGCTCCTAGTCCAGATCGGGGAACTGTATGCCGACCTCATGGCAGATTACTGATATCATTTTCATCTGGGTTCCCAGTCATGTGGGCATTAAAGGCAACAGAATCGCAGATTCTGTGGCCAACAGTGCCTGCAGTGACTGCTCTTGTGAGTCGGAGACTGTTTTTAGTGATTTTAAGTGGGCCGTTGTGCCTATATTATTATTAATATTATTATATATCTCGTGAGTGGCAGACTGAGTGGGACAAGGAAGAGGTGAACAAGCTCCATGATCTCTTCCTATAGTATTGGACAGTCTATCTTATCACTTCAGCGACCACCATGAGAATACTATCTTTGTTTGTCTTCACATTGGCCATATTTATGTCACACACTCCTTTGTATTGAAACGGGAGGAATGCCTCTGGTGCTTCACCTGCGACGACCAATTTTCAGTGTAGCAGGTTTTGGCTCACGTGCGAAGCAAAAGTGAGTATGTTTTGGGCCAGTGGTCATCCGTCCGTCATCGGTCCGCTGTTGTCCGTCTGCCGTTCTCCGTCGTCCGTAGTAAACTTTATCGTTGGCATTTTCTCGGAGACTATTCAAGCCAGATTCTTCAAACTTGGCCCAAGGATACTTTGTGGCAAGGCCTTTCTAAACATACAGTTTGAGTGACCTCACAAAGGTCATGGGATCAGGAAATATTTCAAAAATAGCTATATTTTGACATAATTTATTTTTTCTCAAATACTATTCACAACTTCAAACCCAAACTTGGAACAAAGATACCTGATGGTAAGACCTTTCTATGCATACTAATTTGGTTGATCCCTCGGAAAGGTCAAGGGTCATAAGACTAAGAGCTCAGGAAATAGGTGAAAAATGCCGTATTTTGACAAAAGATGTTTTTTCTCAACTACTATTCATAACTTCAAACCCACATTTGGTACAGAGACACCTGATGGTAAGATCTATCTATGCATACTAATTTGGATTACTTCTCAGAAAGGTCAAGGGGCACGAAGGGCTCAGGAAATAGGTCCGAATTAGCCATATTTTGACAAAAGATTTTTTTTTCTCAAATACAATTCATAACTTTAAACCCAAACTTGCTACAGAAATACCTGATGGGAAGAGCTTTCTAGCTATGCACACTAATTTGGTTGATCCCTCAGAAAGGTCAAGGGTCACGAGAGCTCAGGAAATAGGTCTAAAATAGCCATATTTTGACAAAAGATGTTTTTTCTCAAATACTATTCTTAACTTCAAACCCAAATTTGGTACAGAGATACCTGATGGTAAGACCTATCTATGCATACTAATTTGGATGACCCCTTGGAAAGGTCAAGGGTCACAAGAGGCTGGCAAATTTGTATAAAATGCTGATTTTTTATAAAATTGTAGGTATTGCCAACATTTTTGCAAATTTTTCAGCCAGATTTGGTACAAAGATACCTGATGATAAGAGTCCTTCCTATCCATACTAATTTAGTTGACTTGTCACAAAGGTCAAAGGTCACGTGGGGTTGACGTGTTTGAAAAATGCTTACATTTTCAGAAAACATGGATTTTGCTGTTGCAGAAGCCAGCCCTTGTCACAAAGTTCACACATATGTAAATCGGTCATACATGTGAGCCATAATGGCTTTGTCTTTCTTGTTGAGATCTTGTGCTGACCTAATTGATAAGTCAGAAACGCTATACAGCAGACTCTTTGAAGGCTGTATTCCTGGACGTTCGTCTGGACAAAATCTTCAGTTTTATAAAGGACGCCAATTTGTTAACAAGATTTGAGTCTCTGTAGACTGTATAAATCTGTTTTGATGACCTTAAAAGGTCTGTAGAATAGTATGAATGACCTGTGTGACTCTTTAGCCAAGAGTGCTTATAAACTTTATTTACATCATATCTTAAGACAATTAGTCTGGCTGGCTAGACTTTTACCCTTTTCGCGATGAGATGGCCTTAGTCGCCTATGCGGTGTTAAAACCTAATAACTAACTCCTCGCTCACTATGTATGAATCCACTGTCTGTCCTACATGTGAAACTGACTGTTGGTAAGCGGGCCTTTAAGTATCAGGTACCCCATTTCTGGAATGCCCTCCCATTACATATCTGCCAAGCTCCATCACTGTCAGTATTCAAGGAACAGCTTAAGAATCTTTTCTCCAGCACTTTTCCTTAATGCTAAAGCAATTCTCTGCACTTGCGTGCATGTGCGCGTGTGCTTAGAACAAGTACATGATTTTGTTGTATGTGTCACGTTCCGTAGGCTTAGCATGCCATCTGATTCATTGATATATAACCAATGTGATAACCCATTGTTTATGAAATTAATTTTGTTTAATGTTCTACATTTAATTTTGTATATTTATAACAATGTCAGTAGAGGTAAAATGTAATGTTTTGGTGGTCAATTAGTTTAGTAATGGCAAGTTTGAGAAATGGTTATCACAACCAAAATGTTTTATCGTTTAATTTGCAGAGAGATGTGCCTGTGGGACTTGAGTGATGGCAGGTGCATTGAGAATGTGAAGATGGCAGTTGCACACACTGATATTACTGTAAGTAATGTGCAGTCTGTTTTATTTATAGAGCAATTTTGTCTGTGCACATCCACAATACTGTGAAACATACTTGGGACATTGAACAATTGCATCCCTTTCAGTCACAACTTGTTTTTCATGCTGAACAATGGGCAGACAGTATTATGGATGCTCACATAAGGAAGGGTGGGGTAGGAGGGGGGTGGGGGGGGGAGGGAGGGTGGGGGGGGAGGGTGGTGGGGTGGGGGAGGGTGGGGTGTGTGTGTGGAGGGAGGTGTGGTGGTGGGTGGTAGGGGGGGGGGAACAGTGTGACGATCCACAGGTATGGTATACAAGTATGGGTGCCGTGTACCGGTACACTGGGCTGTTAATAGCAATGGACCAAAACAAAAAGTCGAGAGAAGAAAGGGCCAAAGGTAACTAGTGTGAGCTGTTTTCTAAAGCGTGCTTTTGTTCAGTTTAGTAACTCACGTTTCAATATTGACAGAGAGGGAGAGACAAAAAGTTGATTTAAAAAAGCAGATTAATAATAATAAAATAATAAATAGTTCTTGTATGGTGCTGTCCTCCAGGAAAACACTGGACTCATTGCGCATGCACAACAGCACACCCTCTCTCTCAAACACACGCACAATTATACAGTACTTTAAACCACACCATCCCTTCCCAACACCTTAATAATAATAATAATAATAATAAGCGCATTAAATAGGCGCTTTATCCCAATTGAAAATCGGCTCAAAGCGCCGCCGCGAACTTAACCCAACAAGCACGCTCACGTGAATCACGCACATTCACTCACACACTGTACATAAACATTGAACATTCACGTGGTGCTAAGGGCAAGCTCAAGCGAGCTACTGTAGTTTTTGGAAATTGAAAATCGTTTGTATTTGAAAATTGTATTTGAAAATTGATTAAGTGGGCTTAAACTGATACCTTACATCCACTTCCCTCTAGAATCAGAATAAAAGGCAGTCAGTCAGCCTGACAGAAAAGAAAAGTCTTTAAGTGAGCTTTGAACTGTGACAATGTGGGCAGATTCCGCATTTCAAATGGCAGCAAGTTCCACACACTTTGGGCTAAAAAGGTGAAAGAACGCTCACCTTTTTAGCCCGAAGTCGAATCAATCTTCACACCCAGATATTTGACACAGTTCTGGAAGTGAAAGCTTCAGCCACCAATGTTTGCAAACTTGCTGTCCATCAGACTAAGGCGAGACTGAGAGCCAGCAGGCATGACTTTGGTTTTGTCATTGTTAAGCTTAAGTTTGTTGCTAGTCATCCAGGAAAGGACGTCGTCTATACAGTACTGTACGCTTATCTTAGCGGAGCTGAAATGGCTAAGTGCGCTACTTTTTTGACAATTCAGTGTCATAAGCATACTTGTGAAAATCACACTCATGGCCGGCAATTACATCAGACAGAGGTTGTGAATATAAGTGAACAAAACAGGCCCTAACACGGAGCCCTGAGGGACACTACACAACAAAAGACTAGAAGCAGATAGCTGGCCATTAACAATAACACCGTGAGAATGATCCTTAATGTATGAAGTGAACCAGGCCAGGGCGGTACCACGGATGCCAAAGGTCACCCCTAACCTCTTCAACAAAACAGAATGATCGAGTGTGTCGAATGCTGCGCTGAGATCCAGCAGAGCAATGAGAGAGACAAGTATCTCATCTGCCTTTACTAGCAGACCATCCAGGACGCTCAGCACGGCAGTGTCCGTGCTGTGATCTTTTCTGTATGCCGACTGATGCATTTCTAAAAGACCGTTTCCAGACAAATGGCTTTGTAGCTGTTTCAAAACAACCTTCTCCAAAATCTTTGAAATAAATGGAAGGTTAGAGACAGGTCTAAAATGTTTCAAGTTGTTTGGGTCCAGTCCAGGCTTCTTCAAGAGTGGTGGCACAACAGCATGTTTAACTGAGTAGGAACTGCATTAACTGTGGTGGTAATCAGTGGGAGGAGATCATTTATGAGGGACATGGGCATGGGATCAAGCACACAGCTCTTTGTTGGTGACTTCATAATAAGTTCATGGATCTCCTACTCAGTCACTGGCTCAAAACGAGACAGTGAAGGGCCATTATACACACCAAAAGTAGGGGGATCACATGACACAAATCTAGTTCAGAGCGGATGTGCTTAATCTTATCCGAGAAAAAGTCACAGAAACGTTTTGGAAGGACATGGCTTGGCACATCCGTCAGAAGGGGTGTGGTACGGAGTGTTACGTGGTGGAGTTGTAGTTGTAGTATGATAAACACACCAGACGCACGCACGTAAGGTTCTTTTAAATAAACTTCATTCAGCTGCAATCCGTCACACGTGGCTTAAGGATGTAGACAATACTGGAGTAACAGTTCCAACAATATTTTAATTCAGCGATGCGATCTCCACACAATGCAGTTCCAAATGCACCAACATTGATACAATGTCTCTTCTGCAAATATCCACACTGCCCACACAAAGTCTCTCTACAACGTACACCACACTGTTACGCTGTATCTCTCACAATGTACACCCTAACTGTTTTTAACTGTAATCAGATGTTTCTCTCTCTCTCTCTCTCTCTCTCTCTCTCTCTCTCTCTCTCTGTGTGTGTGTGTGTGTGTGTGTGTGTGTGTGTGTGTGTGTGTGTTTAGTCTTAGTAACTGACATCAAGACAAATTCCAATGTTTTTATTGTTTTGTACATGGAAACATATGGCAATAAACCATCTTATCTTATCTATACGGGCCACGTACCTACGATAAACTGTGTGTCTCTACAACTAACAATGCAAGACAATTATCAATGTGTTTCCCAACACCAATCTTTTATAGTGCACCAATTTCTAGAAGAATACAGGAAAATCATACAACGCAACCAATCAAAATAATCTACGTAACCGGAACTCAAAAATATTTAAAAAAAACAAACTTTCTAGAAAACTACAATAGGCTACACAAATTTGGTTGCTCACTTCAGATCCAAATCCTTGGTAAAATGACATCTCAGAAAAGTATGGCAGGCAGTTCACAAACTAGTCGGAAACTTCGAGAATTACCACGATCCTTCTTCTTCTTCTTCTTCTCGAACGCCGTCACACTTGGAGTTTGGCTCTCAAAATGAAATCTGTGGTCTTCTGTAGTGCCTCCACAGGCCCGTACAGTTTCTCTTGTAGAGTGGCGGGCTTCGGCCATATCTCCTCCCTCAGCGGCTGGTGGTTCCCACAGTCCTGGAGGATGTGCTCTGTGGTCTGCTCTGCTTCTCCACAAGGGCACAGGGGAGATGGCACGAGGTGGAAGCGTCTGTGCAGGTGGAAATTGAGTCGGTTGTGCCCGGTCCTCAGACGAAAGATGGTCACCTGCTCTTGTCTGGACAGCTGATGGTAACTGTCTATGGGCCGTTGTGGTGGTCTGTAGACAGACTTAATGATGGTCTTCATCTCTGTGAAGCTGACTCCATTTTCATCTTGTTCTTTCTCTGCGCCCGCTTTTGCCATTCTGTCAGCTTCTTCATTGCCGTAGATGCCACAGTGTGAAGGGATCCACTGCAGCACCAGTCTGGTGCACTTGATGTTTTGCAGTGCCTCTTGTAGACGTGGCAGTTTGCTTGCTGTTGCTGCCTCAAGAACAGACATGGCATCAGTAAGGAAGACAATCTGGGCATCATGGTCTGCAGTGCCACTAAGGGTGTTAGCTGCGTGGACCAGGGCTTCCACCTCAGCTCTGTAATTTGTGCAGTGAAGGCCTGTTGGTACTGCCTCTGCCTGCCATTTTCCGTTTGGGTACTGAATGTACACCCCAGCCCCTCCATCCTGAACTGCATCTGTGGCTGATCCATCGGTGTATGCTTCCTGGGGATACTTTTCTTCGAGCATGGCCAGTGTCAGGGCTTTCTTGCTCACAGTGCTGTGCTCATCTCTGGTGGTGATGTAGGGTACCATGGAAGAGATGGTGATGTTTTCTGGCTTACTTTCCCAAGGTGGAAGGTCGCTAGCAGGATTCACAGCCTCTACCTGCGCAGGCAGCTTTGCCTGGTGTTTTCTCAGCAGTGCTCTCGTCTCCTTCACAAAGCTTGATCTTTTCAGTCTCCCTGAGGTTGGTTGTTTCATCCTAGCGTTCATAGGGTGGTCTTTGGAAGACTTGATCTTTGTGGACTGTATCAAGGCTTTGCAATCTCTTCTCATGCGCAGGGGTGGGATGCCTGTTGTCTCTTCCATCTTTTCAATTGGTGTGGATCTCATTGCGCCGGTGATGATACGCAGTGCCTGGTTCTGAACTCTGTCAATGGTCTGCTGGTGTGACTGGGCTGCCGTCAACCATGCATTAGATCCGTACTCAAGGTGTGGTCTCACTGTGCCTTGATATACATTTTTGAGGATCTTTTCATTGGCTCCCCATTGTGTTCCAGCCAGTTTTCTCATGATATGCAGCTTTCTTCTAGCTTTCGCTTCTGCATTCCAAATGTGCGGCTTCCACGTCAACCTCTTGTCAAGGGTGACTCCCAGGTATGTCTGTTGGTCTTCATACCGCAGCGGGGTGTTGCCCAGTGTTAGGTTGCCAGCCTTTGCCTTGTTGGAGAGAGAGAAGAGTGTGGCTGATGATTTTTCTGTGTTGATGGTCACACACCAGTTGTTGGTCCAGTCTGTCAGCCTGTCTAGGGCTAGCTGCATCCTGTATGTAGCAGTTGTTGCATACTCTTCTGTGCACCAGAGTACCAGGTCGTCTGCGTACAGGGCTGCGTGTACTCCTTTTGGTAGCTCTGGCACAAGGTCGTTGATGAAAAGTATGAACAGGGTCGGTGACAGGACTCCCCCCTGTGGCACCCCCTGACGCAACAGCACTTTTTGGCCACAGTACCCATCCACTGTCACACGGGCTCTGCGATTGTGCAGGTATGACTTGGTCCACCGGTACATATTCCCTTGGATGCCACTGCGAAGGAGTTTCACAAGGAGACCATCCTTCCACACCTTGTCGAAAGCCTTCTGTAGGTCAATGAAGGCAGCTAATGTCACCTTCTGATCTTGAAAGGCATCTTCTATGACCTGTGCAAGGTGTGTTGTCTGGTCTTCTGTACTCTTGTAGCTTCTGAAGCCGGCTTGCTCTGGCACGATAATGCTCTCGGAGTCCAGGTACCACTGCAGGCGCTTGTTGATGATGCGCTCCATGGTCTTGCACACACAACTTGTCAGGCTGATGGGGCGATAACTCAGGGCTTTGGATTTATTCTTCCCTTTCTTCAAAATTGGGATCATCCTGGCTTCCTTCCAGCACTGGGGTACCTGTCCTCCTCTCCAGCTGTGGTTAAAGATGTCCAGTAGCTTCATTAAGGCAGTGTTGCCAAGGTGTTGTAACATCTCGTTTGAGATGCTGTCTGGACCTGGAGATTTTTTCTTCTTCAGCTGTTTGATGGCCATCTTCAGTTCTGGAAGGGTGATGTCCTTCTTCATTGCATCATGGATGTTCGCATCTCTTGTTCTCTCTGTTTCTTCCTGTCTGATTTCTTTCGTAAGCATTCGTGGGACAGTGATGTCACTTTCTTTCGCATAGATCTGTGCAAATATGTTTGCAGCTTTCCTACCAGTCAGTGCTTTCCCTTCTTCTTCCAAGGTGATCTTCTGTTCCCTGGTGCCCTCATCGTTCAATGCCTTGGTCAGTCTCCACAACTTCGTGGTGTCCCTGTCCATGTTTAGTCTTGCAGTCTTCTCTCTCCAACTTCTTCTTGTGCACTCCAACTTCATCTTCAGATACTGGGCCTTACTGTGTTGTAGCTTGATGTTGTTTTCTTGGCTGGGGTTGGTTTCAGCGTCTTCTCTGGCCCTAGTGAGGTTGTCATGTGCTTTCTGAAGATCTGCGGTCCAGTATGGGGTGTAGTTTTTCCGGACCCCTCGAGGTATGGATTCCTTGGCTGCCTTACTGATATTGTTGATGTTCCTTCCAGAAACAGTGAGGTCTTGCATTAGCTCATTTGTTCGGATACTGAACAAGCGCCAGTCTGCCTTTCGGTAGTTCCATCTTGGCCGGTGTGGCGAGCTAGCTGCTGTGCATCCTTTTAGGGTTAGGAGGATAGGGCGGTGGTCACTTCCTCCTAGCTGTGGTCCTACTGTTCTGCTGAGGCGCTTATGAACATCTTGAGTGCAAAGCGCCAGGTCCGGTGTAGTGGTGGTGTGCCAGCGGCGAGAGTAGAAGGTAGGTTGGTCCTCAGGGTCATTGGCAAGTATCAGGTGGTTTTCATTTTGCCACTCCTCAATGTCTTCTCCTCTCTTGTCCAGTGTGTCATATCCCCAACTCTGGGACTGGCTGTTGAAGTCACCAGTGATGAGGAATCCACTGTCCGGGACCTGGATAGTGTTGAGGGACAGCAACTTATCATTAGGGCAGTAGTAGTTGACAAGGTCAAGGGTGCTGTCACTGGTGGTTACCTTGACCTGGATGTATTCTGCCTCTTCCATGAATCTCCTGGTTTCGCTGGCATTCAGGTTGTTTCTAACTAGGGTCATAACCCCCCCTTTCTTTCTCCCTTGGCGATCACTTCGGAAGACCTGATATCCTCTGATCTTAAATGGTTTCCCTTCTTGCAGGTGCGTCTCTTGTATACAGCAGATGTTTATGCTGTTTTCATGCAGAAAGTGCTCTAGTTCTGTTTTCTTGTTGGTAACCCCTTCGGCATTCCAGTGCATGATGTTCACATTGGCTTTTTCTTTGTCTCTGGTCTTGTTTTTTCGTTGGCCAGTCGCTCTACTTCCCAGTCCCCTGGCTCCTCGAGACAGTCGGGAAGGTCCTCCAGTCGCTGGGGGTGGGCTCCGAAGAGGCGCAGAGCCCGGTACTGCACCTGCCTGGTGAGACTCCACAGGGCGAGCACCATTCCTGTTGAATCCATCTCCAAGTGTCATGTGGCTGTATATGCATGGTACTGTGGTTTATTAGAGTGCGCTGTGCAGCCCAGTACCTCCGTCTTCAGCACTAGGGGTTTCTGTCGGGGTTACCTCACCCTTAGCACCTGGTCAAAAGGCCTTTCCTGGGAGCACAGGATGGTTTAGTTTTGGAGTATCCTTCTCCTAGATGGATTGCCGACCAAGGCTTATGGGTCCCATCTACTAAGGTTTTTCCTCGGTTTTCCTTCTCGAAGGAGATCTGCCAACCAAGGCTATCGAGCATCCCTGCCCGGATTTGTATAGGGTTTTCTCCCCTAGCCTTTGCCTCTCCCAAGGCACCCACAAGGCAGTGGGGCTATTTACCCATAGCTGGGGATCTGGTTCATGGGCATCAGGGCTTGTCCACACATCGATGGGCCTGCATGCCGCATGTCTGGGGGCCAGATCTCCTCCAAGTCCTCTGTAGTTCAGCCCGAGTCCGTAAGGTGCTCGGTTACCATGAGTCACCACGAGGAGGCACTACATGAGGCTTGTTGTTGGAGAGGCTGTGTACTGGCAGGGAGAGACTGACATGTTCTGCTCCCCTTTTCGCAAAACTGCTAGCCAGCGGTGGGAGCTGAAAGCGAGAGCGACAAGCACAGACGCTACACTACCACACTAGACGCATCACAACAACCATTTGACCCACACCACGATCCTTCATAACACACAAGAAAACGGCTGATGGCTTCACACGCACAGTAAACAACTTGTTGCTAAATGTCGCCAATTTACCAACGTCGCACATACGAGGTCACTAGACAGTGCGACCTTTCTAGAATGTTCTGGACTAAATTTAGCGTAACATAACGAAGTGAATTCCGCTCTGCGCGACCGAAAGAAAATGTTACTTAAAAAGGTACATGAATCATAACCATGATAGCTCAAATAAATATCGGATCGTTTCCTACAATTAACACATGCATGCTGTCACAGGACAACACAACCACAATCGTAACTCGGAGCTTGCCCTGCAGCTCACTGAAGACTGAGAAGAGTTGCTTGGATGACGAGCTGGAGTGGATCCTGTCCTTGTAAAACTGTCTCCTGGCAGACTGTATGACCGCTGTAACTTCGGTCCTCACTTTCACGTAGATCTGTCTGTGGACAGTCAGACCAGTCCATCTCTAATGACGCTCCGCACGTCTCCGTCGGCGGTGAACTTCTCTGATGTCATCGGATAACCACGGGGCGGATGGTCGGTCCCTCACCAGCCTGGTGACAGACGAGGCATGTCGCTCGAGCACCTGTCGAAACCTGTTGTAGGCATCCACGAGCTGCTCAGGCTCCAATGTAGGTGACTGACATCACGGCAGTTTAGCCTATGCTCTTTAGTTTTCAGCTCTATGCCTGCCGGCGAGCGCCAGCACACTTAGAGATCGGCTTCGCGAGAGCACTGAGATAGCGAGGCAGCCTCCTTCCCCTTACTATCAGCGCGCTAAATACCATCACTGATAAGGCACCAGCTATGCGGTCTCGCTTCCGCTGGAGATGCGAATAGCGCAGCAGCTGTCTTTGTTTACAGTACTACTGTGCTTAACCCCGATTAGCTCTTAGCCTCTGCTGCATACATCGGCGAATAAGCTGTAAATTACAGATGCTGTCTGTAAACCGGAATTAATACACCTGCAGTTGTGAGTGACTATTTGAACATACGTCGTCTTGTAGAGGAGAAATTGTACTATCTTTGGACACCAAACATGCTGGGGTAATCTGCGTGGATGTGTGTCATGCACTGGCTCAAAGTATCACTAGGAGACGGATTAGATGCCGCCTTCTGTTAGTTTATCATACTTTTCATCGCATCACAGTTCAAAAACTGAAGTTTTTGGAAAGTTCAGACAAAGTCAGTGCTGTCAACAGATGTCTTAACTGGCATATCCCATGCTAAAATCTTCATGAACCACATACCTGAGTCCTGCTAAAGCCGGATTGGTGGGCCAAGTGAAAACGGTAATCCATTCAGAGCACGCCGACATGAAGTATGCGAATTTCACCAATACAGTCAATGTTTTTAACAATATCACAATTTTAGCACAGTTTAAAAACAATGCACAAAGCAGAGGTTTACTGTTTGCTGTTAAGAGATTCAGTTCCGGCTTAGTGTCATTAAAATAGCTTAAAATGAGTGTGTCTACATGGTCACTATGATGCTGTGTCTAAACTTGATAGGCCGATCAGTTTCATTTTTTGGACGAGTGACAGTCTGTGAATACCTGATGAAAAATGTGCAGAAACCAAAGCCAAATGCTCTGTCAGAAGGATCTCTCTGTGCCCAAGCCTTCCTTTTCAAGATATTCACGGTTGCATGAGCATGACTGACAGTCATCAGCAGAAAGAGTTTCATTAAATGTTACCGAAAAATCACACGTTTTGTGAATGTCTGTACAGCCTGTGCGCTCCACTTGTTTTCTTAATTTGACAAGCTTTGCACGACACATGCAACAAATTGTTTTAGAATGCTTCTTTTCCTGGTCGTTGAGCACATCAATGTTGTAACACGAAAATATATCACTGGTGTATTTAGTGCACAGAAACACAGATTTGTTTTTGTCTTTGACTGCTCGTCTAGACCTTCTACCACAAAGTCTACACAAAGAATTCACGGCTTCCAAATGTCTTGGAAAGGAATGTTCATTCTCCATGGCTTTAACAGGCTATACTTACATTATATGCATCAGATAAGGGTACACATTGGAGTGATACATCCGGCACAGAAAACAAGTCATTTACACACAAGCACTGCTGTCTACAGCGGAAGGAAAGTTCCTCAAACTACACACGTTGTAATCAAGTCATAAGCACAGAATTCGAAGAGCTCATCAAACCAAACTTATATGAGCTTGAAGAGGACAATTTCAAGCATAGTATTACATAATGATATTTACGATTGAAACTTTTTAGACACGGTAATAATAAGTTATAAACAGACTAAACGTATCACATGCCTGACAGACTTCAACAGGGAACAAAGAGCACAACGCTTCCCGCCAGCAGCTAGGCTGGAGCCTGCTATGACCCGCGCGCATTTATCAGTGAAGTGGGTCACGGCTGGCACAGAGCCCAACTAAACAGAGGAATTCTAAGAAGGGTGAACTGCCGTGACATACCTCCGTAGCTGCTGCCATCTCCTTTACATCGAACTGAAAATCAGCGGATGAAATAGTGCGAATGTTTCGTGACGTCATGAGTCGTTTACGGGTGTGAGGTCTGGTAACTGCATTAGTGCAAGCGATGACACTGTGGTTGGAAAGACCAGGATAGTCCTGCACAGCTTTAAGGGACAGCATGCTGCCCTCGCTACCAGTCGAGTGTGTGGCCACGCTTATGTGTAGGGATGCCAACAACCTGTGCCAGATTGTGATCACTCAGCATGCTTCAGACGGCTCACCTGGCAGTCAGTACTGTCATCAAAATGGAAGTTAAAGTCGCCTAGGATGGAGAAATCGCAACGCAGGTTCACGTATCGGGACAACATCTCCGGGAATTCCCGAAGAAAAATGTAACGTCGGTCCTCACTTTCACGTAGATCTGTCTGTGGACAGTCAGATGTGGACAGTCAGACCAGTCCATCTCCAATGACGCTCCGCACGTCTCCGTCGGCGGTGAGCTTCTCTGATGTCATCGGATAACCACGGGGCGGATGGTCGGTCCCTCACCAGCCTGGTGACAGACGAGGCATGTCGCTCGAGCACCTGTCGAAGCCTGTTGTAGGCATCCACGAGCTGCTCAGGCTCCAATGTAGGTGACTGACATACCTCCGTAGCTGCTGCCATCTCCTTTACATCGAACTGAAAATCAGCGGATGAAATAGTGCGAATGTTTCGTGACGTCACGAGTCGTTTACGGGTGTGAGGTCTGGTAACTGCATTAGTGCAAGCAATGACACTGTGGTTGGAAAGACCAGGATAGTCCTGCACAGCTTTAAGGGACAGCATGCTGCCCTCGCTACCAGTCGAGTGTGTGGCCACGCTTATGTGTAGGGATGCCAACAACCTGTGCCAGATTGTGATCACTCAGCATGCTTCAGACGGCTCACCTGGCAGTCAGTACTGTCATCAAAATGGAAGTTAAAGTCGCCTAGGATGGAGAAATCGCAACACAGGTTCACGTATCGGGACAACAGCTCCGGAAATTCCCGAAGAAAAATGGAGTCTGTTTATTGCGCCTACTCGGCGGCGGCCGGTAGAGACACACAAGGGTGATGGAGGTCAGACTTACTGAAAGTTTAAGCTCAACAGCCTCCATCGATGTAAATTCAAGTGGTCTTAAAAAAACGCTGCAAGAATGAGCTGACCTGATCACAAAACCGATGCCACCTCCTCTCGATCCAGTGCGATCGGAAATTGTATTCTGCTGGGGTTAGAGTAGCGATGCAGGCCTCATCTCCCTGGGGATAAAGCCACGTCTCGGTCAATATCACAATATCAGCGTTGTGGTCAAGGATCAAGTCATGAGTTTCAGAGGCTTTTTGACGAACAGACTGTACATTGAAAGACAGTACCTTTATGTTGTTGCGTCTGTGTGATTGTTTACGAATGCCGCCGCGTCGTGTCCGCTTCCTCGGTAAGCATGCACCAATCTGTAGTGTACAGAGGTGAGAGGTCAGCTCAGCAGTCAAGTGAGAGTTCAGCGCGGCTGTATTGTGTCAGTACATGTCTATCGCGCTCACCCGTGTCCAACAGTGGCTCGAATGGCGAGCATTGGTCATTCGAAACAGTAAGCCTTGTTGAAAAGAAAATCCAAAGTACCCAGAATCTGAATGCCAGAGAGGCATAAAATGCCCACAGGAAGAAAGTAATCCACATCCTGACAAAGCTTGCCAAAAATGACAAACGTACAGTCATTCCATCCATAAAGAAATCACATACTTAGAGCTCAGGAACATTCAGCCTGCAATGCGAATGACCTTGACCCTTGACCCTTGACCTAGAGATAGATACTAAGAGATTTAAAAGGCAATGAATTCAATAAGGCCGCATCGGTCATTAAATTACGTCATTTTTAATATTAAAATTTTTGACCCCATTACGCCCCCGTTATTACCCAATCAACCCTTTGATTTTAAAAAAGTGACGAGCATGACTGATGCGGCCTCATTGATCTGATTATCTTACGGATCTCTTATTGTCTTTCTCTATAACTATTGTCTCTGTGAACACCTAATCATTTACCTGTCTAAGTGATTTCAGTGGAACTTTATATGTTATTAATAAGTTACAACTAACTTTTAGGAACCTGCAGAGGTAACCTTTAAGTTAGTTATCATAAGAACTTATTAATTACTTACCATAAGAACTTATTAATTTCTTACTGTAAGTTCTTATAAGTTCTTACAACAACTTGACTTAAGTCACAACTTACTCGGTCAGATTTGTCAAGATACAAGGACAATAAAAAAACTTTTTTTTCTCAGTAGTACTCTGGCAGTGGTGCAGATGGGGTTAAATAATCAGGCCTAAACTGTGTAAGTGGCATGACATCTCTCTGTGAAGTGTATGACATTATTAAACGATTACCAAATCTGATTTTTATTTGTTTAAAAGATTGTGTAGCTTTTCTGTGGTTTCCTGTACCCCTATCCTTTTTCCCTCTGCTAAAAAACTAGCCTTCAGTTCTTCAACATTCACGGGAGACTGACTATGCATTTTATTTTGTATTTCTGATTTCATTTGTTTGTAGTTATTTAAATCATCCTGGACTCGCTTAAATTCTTCGTCACTAATAAAATTGTCCTGCAACGCTTTACTTATAATAAGTTTAAGACTACTCAGTTTTGCACTTGCCAGCGTACTCAATGCTTCATGTTTTTCTAACTTAGTGTGAAACCTCTTGTTTATGGCATCCAAACCAAAGCAAGCCAGTCCTGTGGCAATGCTAGCTCCTTCCAGGCCGATTCCAACCAAACTTCCAATTCCAGTTGAAATCAATACAATACCCCCTACAGAACAACCAGCTGAAAAAGCGCCAACAGCCATAGATGTATTTTGTACAGAATTGAAAATGGTCTGATACCTCCTTTTGCATCTGGAGTACCTCGCTTCTTCACTTTCCAAATATTTAATTGCTTCTGTAATATTATTTAATCTGAATGCGTCTGCCGGTAATGTTTTATCTGATGCAATTGGCATATGTGGATCAAGCGCAAACGACGACACAGTCTCAGCTCAAGCGTCGTTGGTAGTTGTGGATAGAAGTTTACCATATTTTTTTTATTGACAAATATTTTTTATTTAATCAGCAATTACATTTTGCAACTCGTCAAAAGTATACAATTTGCTGGCATAATAAAATGAAACGAGATCAATGTGTTCAAGGTTTATGTAACTTAGACGAACAAAAGTTGTTTTGTCGACAACCACCTTGACAGCCGGAACACTGCTCGAAACATTAATAACATCTACATTTTTTGTAATAGCAATAAAGACCTTTGTTGATTCTGATACTGTTTCATCCCATGTAAGTTTTATTCCCTGTGCAATATTTGCCTCTTTCACAGAAGCTATAGATCTCAAGATAATTTCAAATACTATTGTCGCTTCTCTAGCCATGACTAAGCTTGCTGGCATAAACACAACAGAAGTATCTGATCTTCCCTTTCTAGTTGTAAGAAGATACCGTCGTTTCTCATAATTTTCAACTTTCAGTTTATCTCTGCTATTGTTGTAGTTCGGTTGTAGAGTCATCTGGGTTTCGTCCATTTTCTTCTGCAGTAAAATTTATTTTTGAGAAATCAATATGGCTCCCGGTAACTAGTAATGTTACGACAGGAGCAAGGTAATTTCCAAACTTGTAAAACATTACACATGCTAATTTACCAATTGAACTTGAAACAATAGGATTGCTTTCAAGGTCGTGTGAAAGACTGTCACTATCCACAGGTAGAAAGTGACTCACTGCTTTTGTGTATAGGCATACAAGAGATCGACTTAAATCACGAGTCATTAGTGAGGCAATGTGGTTTTCATATTTAGAATGAAGCTTGATTAGTTCATCAGAGCTTAGAGATTCAATATCCTCTGTCATGTATTGTCTACCCAGATAAGCCTTTGATTTGCCTGAGACAATCACAGACAAAAGCCGCTGTTTTTTTGAGTCTAAGTCTTTGTTCTCTACAGCATTGATATCATTTAATAGAAGGAGTTCGTCTTGGTTCATTTATAATGTAATTAAAAAAATTAAAAAAAAAAAAAAAAAATTGTTATCAAGCAAAATCATGTTTCCTAGGAAGTACATTAATAGTAACTTTATACGTTTGTACCATTCAGCAAAATGTAGTCAATAGTTTTTGAGTTTACCCCAGACCAATATTGTGTCTCTCTCAGTGGGCTTATAAATGACATGTTTCACAGATTTCAATTGTAATGTCATGTACAATAACCCTGTCCTTTTAAGCAAACAAACCTGACACAGTATTGGCGATTATTGGCTTTGCAGTAAATTATAAATCACAACCTGGCCAAGTGAGGGCCAAATGAAACACCTAGACAGTAACATAGACAGTAACTTGATAATTTTACCCATAACTTGAGCACCAGAAAAAGGAAGGAATCACCCATGTTCAATAACAAAAATTTCTGAGTACAAGTTAATACAAGGGAAGTAATTGTGTAAAAATTTCAGCAAGACAAAAAAGTTACTTCCCTTGCTCTATTAAATTATGCTTTAATTCTTGACTAAAGTACATTTTTTGTCAAAATTAAATAACAAATTGTGCAAATAATTACAATAGATAATAGAATAAAAATGTTGTTATTTGATTTTGTTAAAACAATGAGTGATTTGTTTTTTTATAAAACCAAATTAAACATTATTTTGTAATTACTTTTTGTCACTTTAACACCTGCTTAAATGTTTTTTTTTTCAAGTACATGAACACACTCGCTAACAATGTTTCTTATAGCCATGTTTTTAGGGTATTGACTCAGAAATAATGGTATAAATGGCTTTTTTCTTAAAGCCTGAGGCTAACTAGCGTGGATTGTGTACTTGAGTGATTTGTATGAGGGCTCTCAAGTCTCAGTCACAGGTGGGTTTACCCGCATGCGTCACTCCACAAATGCATGACTTGTTGACGACGGGATGTATTAAGCTGACACCTCTCAGCTATAAGCGTGCTGCATTTAAAAAGATATGTCCCTTACCTCAACTGTGACATGTGGTGTGTGGCGTTAAGGGCAGAGATTTACTAGTGTTTGTCAGTTAACATAAGCACAGACCTAAACCAGCAAGGGTAAAAGGTATTATGATTACTGTCTTTATGACGGGCCTCTCTCTGTGTGAGGTGGAAAGAGAGAGAGCTATTGTGTGTGTCCGAGGTATTTCTGTGTGTCTGTACATGTGTGTGTGTACATATGTGCGCGCGCGTGTGTACATATGTGCGCGCGCGCGCGTGTGTGTGTGTGTGTGCGCGCGTGTGTGCGCGTGCGTGTGCGTGTGACTGAGGGCTCTTGCAACTTCTCGCCGCAACTGAAAATCAACAACACACATACAGAAACCCCCAGCTCACAAAACTTGCTCAACAAGTCTGGTCGGGTAGCGTTAAGACTCGTCAGGCTTGTTCCGCATTTAGACATAACATTTTGGAAAGACCAAGATCGATTTTAGGATCAGGTTTTGCCGGATCGGACTTATTCTTGCCGGTTAGTGTTTGAAAGTGACCGGTTGTTTTTTTTATAATTTATTCATTGGACTATTAGCCGGTTGAGATGTATGACGTCAGCTCTGTCATACCAAGTTGTGTATGCGTGTCTGTGTTGTCTGTGTGTGCGTGTGTGTGTGTGTGTGTGTGTGTGTGTGTGTGTGTGTGTGTGTTGGGGGGGGGGTGGGGGGTGGGGGGGGGGGGGTGGGGGGTGGGGGGGGGGTGTCTTGAGGATCTGTTGTATATGTACTCAGTCGGGTGTATAAAGCAAGGTATGATTTTCTGAGGTGCGTCTCTTTTCAGCTTTTACAGTCATGTACACCGCCTAACCGAACAGGGCGTGAAATTCAATAAGAGTTATTATCCTTTCACGGGCTGGTGGGTTTCAGTGGCTCGCGTCTCGGTGCAGACAGACAGGTGTTTATGACTCACTGTAGGCAAACAGTCTAAGCTTTTTCATGTTACTGTGCACCACGCATGCAAGGCCCATGTGTAACATAGCTGAAATTGTATAGACCACAACAGCATACTGAGTGTGTGTGGCAGACATGGTCTACCAGCTCTGTCAGGCATGTGATTGTCATGGGATATTACCCTTGTGAAAATGATGTGTACCTGTGTTGCAAGGTTTGCACTTAATGTTTTTGTTTATACATGTTTTATGTTAGTATGTATATATGTATGTACGTACGTGCGTGTGCATGTGCGTGTGTTTATGTGTTGGTATGTGTGTGTGTGTGTATGTATGCCTGTGTATATAACTTGTATGACAATCTGGCACTGCCCTTGAATTATCTTGGTTTGCAACTGGCGTGTCTGTGCTTGTGCGTGTGCACGTATATTTGACTGTTATGTTTCAGAGTCGTGCTTAAACAGAGCCAATTGTATATACAGAGCCAAGTGTTTGCACTGAGCGGTCCCCCCCCCCTGCACAACACAATTCTATAGGCCTTTTGACGCGTGACGTGTGAATGGCGCTGTGAAAGCTTTTACCCAACTCATTGAAAGAGGGTTTGGCATTGAGTCTTGTCAAGCGTGAACTAACATGTTATGTGCGGGACAGAGCATGTGAGTTTTTCGGAAATCGACTCTGGCAATATTGAGAGAAACGGTCATGTAAAAGTTAATGACCGTAATTAGTAATTAATTAAGGTCATTAGGTGTTGACAGAGACAATAGTTATAGAGATAAAACAATAGAGTCCCGATAGATAATCAGATCAACAGAGCCGCATCAGTCATGCTCATCTCTTTTTTAAAATCAAAGGGTTGATTCAGAATTAACGGGGGTAAAATTGGGGTCAAAAATATGATATTAAAAAATGATGTAAATTAATGACTGATGCGGCTCTGTTGAATTCATTGTCTATCGGGACTCTATTGTTTTATCTCTCCGTCAAGGATGATTCTGAATGCTCTTTGTTTGTGGACGACTTTGCTTTGTGTGCACGAGGTCGAGGACTTGCGTCCCTTGAGAGGCGCTTGCAGCTGTGCGTTGATCGCATCCAGGGGTGGGTGTCTCTCAATGGATTCAGATTCTCGCCCTCCAAGACAGTCTGTGTGCATTTTACTAACCAGACGAAATTTTTTCCAGAACCTAGCCTGAGCATTGCTGGAGTGCCAATTAAGGTGGCTGAAGAGGCTAAGTTTTTGGGGGTCATCTTTGACAAAAGATTGACCTTCTGCAACCATGTTAACTACCTTAGAACCTCTTGTCGGAAGGCCCTCGACATTCTTCGTGTCGTTGGTCGTACTGACTGGGGTGCAGACCGCATTGTCTTACTTCGACTGTACCGGGCCCTTGTTCGGTCCAAACTGGATTACGGCTCTGTGGTATATGGCTCGGCTTCCAAGTCTGTTCTGCAGCGTCTGAACACAATTCACCATCAAGGTCTGCGCATATGTCTGGGAGCCTTTAGGACATCTCCAGTTCCTAGTCTGTATGCAGAGGCAGGGGAGCCTTCTCTCAGGCTCCGCCGCATCCGCCTCATGCTCAGCTACGTTCTGAAGCTGAAGGCCCATCCAGAAAATCCTGCCTATGATTGTGTTTTTAACCCGTCGTTTGCAGAGATTTACGATGCCCATCCGGGAGCTGTCCGTCCACTTTCCTTCCGTGTCCGACCTCATCTGCAGGCGGCCGGAGTGGACCTGGACAAAGTTTCGGAATCTCTGCAACACGTCACTCCACCCTGGCTACTACCAGTTCCTGACATCTTGCTGGACTTGACTGCCCACAAGAAGGATTGTACTCCACCAGCCATATACCAACAGAGCCTCAATGTAAAGTAGATTATAGCCTTTGTAACCTTCCTAAAATATTAGCACTGGCAGTCTCCCCTTTTCTTTTCATTTACTACTACAATATCGACTGCAACCCCTTCCCCCCTTTTGGTAGGTTCTCTTTTAGGGTGCATGGAAATTTGGCTCTAGGTGGTGGCATGGAATGTATGCCCTTGCAGACACCACAGTAAAATGTGGTTGTCTTTGCAGGTAGGCAGAAATTCCTGCCTCCTCCAGTATCGCCGATGGTGTGCTGAGGAGGTCGCCAAGACCGAAACAGCTGTCCACACCGGCTAAATATCTGGACCCCCCTCGGGGGGACCTAGATTTAAATTTCCATGCACTGAGTGGCTGGAACAGTGGGATATGTGATACGCCCCCCTTCGGGGGGGCTTCCATATGCATTGCTTTCAGTCACTTTTTTAGCGCCCCCTCTCTTTCCTATCTTTTTTTTTTTTGTGCTTTGGCCACAGTAGATCTATGATCACTGGTCGATCATGCACATTTCTCTCCCCTGACAGTGCTATAATCTACTTTACTTTGTAACCTTCCTAAAATATTAGCACTGGCAGTCTCCCCTTTTCTTTTCAAATCTTTATCTTGTTCAATAGGAGATATTTCAACATCAGAATCAGGTCAAAGACAAAAGGTAGGGATCCTTGACAGCGAGGACAGCTCTCATATAGAAGGGACTTTGTGAGTTATGTTTCATCCCATTTTGTTTTTGTTTTTTGGGATGCACCGTCGGATTTGAAAAAAACAACAACAAAACGACTACAACAGTGTGGTAAGACTTTTAATATACTGGTCATACCTCATCTGGCAAATTAGGATGAGTATGTTCTAGCATTTAACAACTTCCTTTGACCTCCACTCCTGTAAAATGTTATTTCAAAAATGCACCAGTGTTTTCGTTTATAGCCTTGTGAGCTGGAGAAAACTGAAGTATTATGAACTGTCAGAATCAGCCACAACCATGTCAAGCTCAGCTAAGTATTTCGTTGACATTACTGACCATTGTTGACCTTTTTATGACTTTGATCTAGAGACTGGTGATACAAATGTGCAATTTTTTAATAAAAAATATAAGCATATCAATGGCAGGTATCTTTGAACCAGTCTTGACATGTATGTACATGAAATGGTCTCAACTCCAGTGTATATTATTACTAAAAGATGATACACCGACTATAGATGGGTGGTTGGACAGAGAATGCATAGCCAAGGATGACCTGTTACTTTACCAAGAAGCCATGAGATAGGAATAGGAAGTTCAGACTAGAAGTGCACAACAGCTAACATACAACTGTGAAGACATTTGTAGATCTACACCTAGGACATGCTGGAGTCTTGGGCAATTATGGAATGGAAATCTTTGTTGGCACAGTAGAAATGAAACATGGTGTATGAATGAGCAGATTGTATGTGTTAAGTAAGAGTGCTATAACCATCGCCTCCGTTTTAGCGTTTTAGGGGGGTGGGGGGGGGGAAAGACAGGCAGCGGTTGCTGCAGTGGGCAAGCTTGAAAAAAATATGATCGTGCACCGGGCGCCATCTTGTTTGTGCGACGTACCATGTGTTTTCGCTCCCAGTGTGTAGAGTTTTTTTTCGTTGGATGTACTGTGTTTCGTGTGCTGAAAGTCTGCTGAGTATCGTATAAGAGTGCGCTGATGAGGATTATGCTTGTGTTTGTCGGATCTGGTTGCTGTTTGAGTGGTATCGTTTTGAATTGTGTCTGTCATTTGAATTTTGTTTACGTCGCCATTTTGCTTCTTCCGCAGCACCCCACCCGGGTCTGCCCTGGGGGACTTGGGTGGGGTTAGGTATTTTTTAGTTCCCAGGGTCACCCTGGTCAGCCCCACAGGGTGGGTTTATCTATTCTGGGGCATGTGTTTCTGTCTACCCTTTGTCCATTCACCTGTATTTGCCTTTTTAAAACTCTCCCTACTGTCTGCACTGCCTGTAGCTCTTGATATTGGATGTGTGTTGCTAAATGGTCTTGGCTTTATTTAGGCCCCATGTGTTAGGTTTATTTAATGTATTTGACCGGCTGGCGACATACATTCAATGTTCTGTTTATTTTTTTTTCACAAGCAGTGCAGGCACGTCCTGAGAAAGCCTTGTTGTTGTCGGGACGTTAAGCAATATCAATCAATTCTTCAATTCTTCCGCAGCGTGGGTTCGCCGGGCCTTTCCGCACCCTGTTTTCATGTGCTGTGTGCTAGTTTGTGATATGTTTACTGTGTGAGTCTGTTTGCCACCCGTGGTTGCATCTGCTGCTTGGTTGTTGTAGACTCGTTCGTGTTCCTACCATTCTATAGGTTTTCGTGTGCTCTCTCATCGACATCTCGCCCTCCCCACCTTCGGCGCCATTGCCCGATCTCGCCGCTGACCGACCGGAAATCAGGTCGCTCCCCTACCACACCGCTCACACACACACACACACACACACACACACACACACACACACACACACACACACACACACACACACACACACACACACACCCTACTGAACCCTCTTCTCGTCTTCCTCTTTCTTGTCCTCACAAACAATCATGCTCATCAAATACACACGCCAACAACTGCTATCTCTACGTCGCCACGCCACCTACTACGCGGCCGGTGCCGCTGACAGTGTTGCAGATGCCTTACGCGGCATCCGATCGCGAAAGAGAGGCCACAGGGGCGGAATTAGCAAAAGGCGGGACTCACCACCACAAACACAACCACACACTTCTTCCCCTTTTCCTATGCCCTTCCACCCCTTCCGCCTCCCCCCTGCCTCCTCGATTTCTCCACCTCCCTTCCTTCTTCTCCCATTTTCTTTCCTCTCTTGCGCATCTACTGCTCCCTGCTTTCCTCGGCCGCCCCCTCCCCCGCCCTCCTCCCCCTTCCTCCCCTCACCCCCTCGTCCTTCGCCTGCTTTTTCCTCCTCGTCCCCTCTCCCCCCTTTCTCATCCCCTTCGCCTTCCCCCTCCCTCTACCTCAGCTTTTCTTACTCCCCTTCCTCCTCCTCCCCCCTTCCCCCCTCATCCAACTCTCGCATCCTCTTTCTAGCCCGGTTCTCCTTTCCCGTCTTTTCCTCCTCCCCCCTCTCCCCCTCCCCCCTCCTTCCCTCCTCCATCCTCTTTCCCCCCTCCCCACCCTCCTCATCCTTTGTCCTCTTCTTTGTCCGTTTCTTCTCCCTCTTCCTCTTCTGGCTCATCCAACCTAAAACTGTGTCTGTTCAATGCACAGTCTGTCTGCAAAGATGACAAAGCCGACGTGATTTCAGATTTCATCCTAGACAATGACCTAGATGTTGTCGTGATCACCGAAACGTGGCTCCGCTCAGCTGGCGATGAACCCATCATTGCCAGCGTCACTCCGAGTGGCTACCGCCTGGCCTCCTTCCCGCGTGCTTCCAGAGGGGGTGGCATTGCCATCATCTACAGGGACTGTCTTTCCGCTCACCTCTCCTTCTCTCAGTCTCTCCCTTTTGCTCATCCCTCCTTTGAATCTGTCGAGGCCGTAGCAACACTCCCTGGCCAGTCCCTCATCTTCTCATGTATCTATCGCCCCCCTCCAAGCTCTCAAAACAAACTCACAAACTCCATGTTCCTCACCGAGTTCGATCTCCTTCTCGACCACTACAGCACACGACCCGGAAAACACATCCTTCTTGGCGACTTTAACTTCCACTTGGACAAACCCGACCACCCCGACACAAAACGCCTTTGCACATCACTTTCAAACCACAATCTTACACAACACAACTAAACCCACCCACCGACTCGGCCACACCCTCGACTGGATCATCACCCGCACCTCCGATCAACTTTTCCTCGACTCTGACACCTCTTCTGTGCTTCCCTCCGACCACCTCGCTATTCTCGTCGCCCTCAACCTACCTCCCCCGAAAAAACCCAAGCTCTTTGTCTCTCGTCGCAAACTAAAATCTGTCAACCGAGAGAACTTCTTCGACGAAGCTGTCGACCTTCTCTTGGACCCCGCCTCCTCTCCTGATCTTGCATCCCATTTTGATTCCTCCCTTCGAAAACTTCTAGACACCCATGCCCCTGTCACCACCTGTTCCATACCCAACCGACTCCCCTCCCCCAGGCTCACTGATGACATAGCTGAGGCCAAGCGCGAGCTTCGACAAGCGGAACGCCACTGGCGCTCATCTGACCTCACCGTTCACAGAGAGATCTTCCAAACCACCAGATCCAAAGTCTGCAGAATGATCTCCGACTCCAAACGCAAACACCTTCAAAACAAAATCCTGGAATCCACTTCTTCCAAAACCCTCTATGCTACCATGAACATACTCCTAGGCATTTCTAAAGACTCTCCTCTTCCCAACACACACAGCAAAGAAGAACTTCCATCCGCTTTTTCCTCCTATTTCTCCGACAAAATCCAAACTCTGCGCAACACACTCGACACTCTGCCTTCTCCGCCTTGCCTTCCTGCCCCCCCCCCCCCCTTTTCCGGCACTCCCCTCTCGTCCTTCCGCCCCGTCTCTCAGGAAAGTCCATGCCTTTCAAAACCTGCGAACTAGACCCCCTCCCAGCTTCCCTCTAATAATAATAATAATAATAATACCGTTATTATATAGGCGCTTTTTCTCAATTTTGGGAAAATCGACTCAAAGCGCCGCGCCTGAAACCCAACACACACACTCACGAAACAGACACGTTACGCCATTTAAGACAAACACAGTACAAGACAAACGAAGGGCCAGTCAGCTACTGAAGTTACAGAGATTTTTGATCGCTTGTATTTGAAATTTGTAAAGTGGCCTGAGACCGGTACCAAAGTGTGGGGGGTGGGGGGGGGGTGGGGGTGGAAGAACCGGAGTACCCGGAGAAAGAACCCCCGACAGTCCGCCCGAATTAACGGTGACACTTACCAGAGGAGAAAAGTCCAACGCCGGAACCCGGTATCGAACCTCGCACCTTTGGCATTGGTGGCAGGCGCCTTAACCACTGCGCCACGGACTCTACCAGGACGGCCTCCCAAAACTTTTGCACTTCATTACCGACATCATCAACACATCTCTAGAGAATGGCTCCGTCCCTGATATCTTCAAGTCCACCATCGTCCGTCCTCTCCTCCAAAAACACAACCTCGACCCAAACGAACTCAAGAACTACCGCCCAGTCTCCAATCTCTCTTTCCTGTCCAAGCTTCTCCAACTCAACCTCCACCTCGCCGACAACAACCTGCTCAGTCCCTTCCAGTCTGCGTATCGCAAACATCACAGCACTGAAACAGCCCTTCTACATATCCTCAACGACCTGCTTCTCTCCACTGACTCGGGCAACATCTCCCTTCTTACGCTACTTGATCTCTCTGCCGCCTTCGACACCATAGACCACTCTATCCTCCTCCACCGCCTTCGACACACACTCCTTTGGCATCACTGACTCTGCTCACTCTTGGTTTCTCTCCTACCTCTCCGACAGGCAGCAGTCCATCACCATCGACGGCGTCTCCTCCAACCCAGTCAGGCTCTCCTGCGGCGTTCCACAGGGGTCCATCCTGGGCCCGGTCCTTTTCACACTCTACACCTCCCCCCTGTCCAACATCATCCAATCTCACCAGATACACCACCACCTCTACGCTGACGACTCACAACTACTAGACAAAGACAAACTCGACAACACTCAGACACTACTGACTCGCACGGCTGACTGCTATGAAGATGTGAAAAACTGGATGACAGCAAACAAGCTCAAACTGGACGACAAAACGGAAGCCATGCTGGTAGGCACTCGCCAGAAACTTTCCCAGCTCCCTCCCTCTCTCCACCTTCAACTCGACAGCACCCCCATCTCCCTCTCTGACTCGGTCAAGAACCTTGGCGTTATCCTCGATTCCTCTCTTTCCATGACCAGCTTCGTCTCCGCCACGGCCCAGGCATGTTATTTCCACCTCCGCCGCATCAGTCAGATCAGAAAATACCTCACTACCGAAGCTGCCACCAAACTCGCTGTCTCATCTTATCTCGCATCGACTACTGCAACTCTCTCCTTTCCGGCCTTCCTCACTCCACCACTCTCACTCTCCAGCGCGTCCAGAACAATTCTGCCCGCCTCGTCCCCAAAAAGAAAAAATCCGACCACATCACTCCCCTGCTCAAGCTCCTTCACTGGCTCCCCATCCCCCAATGCATCCAATACAAGATTCTGTCGCTCTGCTACAAATCCCTGAACAACTACGCTCCTGCCTATCTCTCCAACTTACTTCACCTCTACACTCCTCCCCGCTCCCTCCGCTCCGCCTCCGACCCTCTCCGCCCGCTCCTTCTCAGTATACGGTCCATCCACCTGGAACACTCTCCCACTCTCTCTCCGTCAGAAACACTCGCTTTCCTCCTTCCAGTCCACCTTCAAAACTCACCTCTTTCAACATTTCTAGCACTATATCACCACACTCCCCACCCCAAGCTGACCGTTGTAATGTTTTTTCACTATTTGTATTACGTGAGTCATTGTCTAAAGCGTGCGCATGCGTGTGCGAGTTGTGAGTGCGCGCTTAGAGTTATAATTATTATAAGATAAGCGCATTATAAATACCATAATTATTACTTTTATTATTTATGAAAGATCCATAGCAAATCATCCAGTAATGACAAATATCAACAACATCAACAATGACAAAAACAAATAAAAACAAAAACACTGGAGAAATTGGCCTTTTCAAGCACAGAGATCCCACCTTGAGCTAACTAAACGGAGCTGAAATGAACTGAACTTACATTAGGGACATCATCAAAACTATCATTAAATCAAGTTTATGTCCAGTCAAAATATAAGAAGTTTGAGAGATATTACTTGGAATAATACACAGTGTGACATGGCTGCTACGTCCTTGACCTTTAAAGTAGTGACATTCTTTCATCAAACACATTTTTTCATTAATATCTCACATCATACCAAATTTGAAGCAAATCGACGAACTAGTCTGGGAGATATCTGTTAAGGAAATATAGAATGGCCACTTTGACCTTGACCTTAAAGACAGCAGCCTGATTTTTGTTCTTACACTTTCTTACACGCTGGACTCTTATCAATTTACGTTCGAGCCAAATCAGTCTGATAATTTCAAATATATTGCCTGGACAAGAATATATTACTTGCAAAGACATGACCATGATGACCTTGACCTTCCATTGTGATATCATTCCAGCATAAAACACGCTCTTTTTAAAATTCCTATCAACCCTTCACATTTGATTCAGACAGACTCTGTCGTTTCACAGACGTCAGATAATAAAACCAAGAGGAAGTGTTCAGTTAATTTGATTACTGTGACCTTGACCTCAAAGGAAGCAACACAATTCTTGTTTGTGACATTTCAGTTGGTCTCCAGACTCGAGTTTGCACTGCCGTGAACCTATAGGGAGCATGAGTATCGCGCAATTCTACGCCGCAGAGCCGGAACGGTCGTCGAACCACGTGTGTTGACAGCCATGGGTGTTTTGTTTTGGGCTCGGTGGTCGCGATTTTATCCTGGCTGCGTAAACATAGCAGCATAGAGGCAAGACTAGGCACCAAGATACATACAGATTCTTATGACCGCGCCTACTCCTAGAGCATATGTGACTCTTGTAGCTGACGACGTTTTGCTTGTGTTCTTTTCATCACCACAACCCGATTAAATTGCTTAAACATAGCAGCATGAAGGTAATTCGACTCAGAAATACATTTAGCTTCTCACAAGCCCCCGCACTCTGCGCGGAACTCATGAAGATCTATGCCTCTTGGGGAGTTTTGTCTATGGTTATAGGCGAACATTGCTAAACAGTGATTGCCATCCGTCTGATGTAAAGACAAGAATATATTTATCCTCGTGAAAGTATGAGGTAACGGTGGAATGAATGTTTCTTGACGGGTTCATTTGTCTCTGTGCACATCAGGCAGAACAGAGAACTTTCTGTCGTACCATCTGATGGCAGTTCCGCTGAAAGCGGCCTTCAAGGCTGGCTCTAGCCTTGTACTGCGGCTCCCAGCCCTCAACCAAATAACAGCCCAGTCCAAGCCCATGTCAGTATATATTTTAAATTTGTAGCCTGGCTTTTAAATTTCTGAGTTTTCAGAAGTATATGTGCCTCGGCAGATTCAAGTATATTCCGTAGTGAACCCGACTCTGTCTTTACCAAAACAAAAGAGGGGGGGGGGGGGGGGGGTGTGTGTTCATTTATATGGTCATTGATGTACGGTTACTGCAAAACAAAAGAAACGGCTTAAACTCGCTGCAAACCACAATAGCGCATCTCCCTCCCTTTCCCCCACTCAGCCTGGAAATTAAAATTGTGTGAACTGAAAAAGCAAAACTTAGGCACAGATTCTCATGAGTTACGGTCCTGTAACTTGCATGGTGTACCATTGAGGATCTATGCCTTTTCTCATCTGTAGAAAGGACCACTATCACACTGTCCATGATAAACACCTCCTGTCTGGAATAAACATAGATCCTCATGGCGCCCGCAGATGCGAAAGCTAATGAGAATCCTGACTCTTGCCTTCCTCTATCATTATGCTGGTTCTTACATACAAGAAGCTGCGTGAGCTGATTCAGTGACTGCCTTCCATAGTGTATTAGACGCGATAACAGCAATTATAAACAAACCGCTCTGCTGGAAAAGGGGGGCAGAAACCGAGAAGAGCGTGAGCTCACATTCCATCGAATCAAAATGATTAGGCTTTTCGGAGTCTGAGTTAGAACTGATTTCCTTTAATGTAAGGATTCTTATCACCTAAAGTTTGAGGCAGATCCACCCACTACTTTCAGAGATATTTGAGGGGAGATCTACACCCCTTGAAATAAAATATGGCTGTCATGGCCGTGACCTTCAACCAGGAAGGTAGTCTCAGAATGTTTGTATATGTATATAACATTTTATTTTATTATCACCTATCAACATACACAATTTGAAACAAATCAGTCAATTACTTTCTGAGATCTTACATAAAAGTCAGGAAAGCACAGATGGCCACTGTGACCTTGACCTTAGCGATAGCGGCTTAATCGGTTTGACTGACCCGTTATTAAAGGACTATCGTCAGCTTAGTGTTGAGCTAAATCAATTTCATGGTTGAGAAAAGAAAAAAGGCATGGACAAATAAGAAATAATACAAGATCACAAAAATTCAGACATGTTAAATCCAGTATATCCACTTCTCACCCTATGTAACAAGAGAGGGTAACAAAGGTCATCCATAGGTTGAGTCGTCTACCAGTATTATCAACAAGAATATATATGCCACCTCCAGCTGTAAAGTGTAGACCATTAAGTCAGAGGAAGCTGATTTTTTGGCTCACGTGTGAAGCAAAAGTGAGTATGTTCTGGGCCAGTGGTCGTCTGTCCGTTGTCTGTCATCCGTCGTCCGTCCGCCGTTGTCCGTGGTAAACTTTAATGTTGGCATTTTCTCGGACACTATTCAAGCTACAGTCTTCAAACTTGGCCCAAGGATAATTTGTGGCAAGACCTTTCTAAACATACTGATTTCAGTGACCTCTCACAAAGGTCAAGGTCACAGGGGGATCAGGAAATGTATAAAAAATAGCTATTTTTGGACATAATTAATTTTTTTCTCAAATACTATTCACAACTTCAAACCCAAACTTGGTACAAAGATCCTTTATATTAATACCTATATACACACACAAATTTGTTTGATCCCTCGAAAGGTCGATGGTCACAAGAGCTCAGGAAATAGGACCAAATATTATATATTTATACAAAAGATATTTTTACAAAAGATGTTTTTTTTCTCAAATACTATTCACAACTTCAAACCCAAACTTGGTACAAAGATACCTGATGGTAAGACCTTTCTATGCATACTAATTTGGTTGATCCCTCGGAAGGTCAAGGGTCACAAGAGCTCAAGAAATGGGTCCAAAATCACCATATTTTGACAAATGATGTTTTTTCTCAAATACTATTCACAACTTCAAACCCAAACTTGGTACAGAGATACCTGATGGTAAGACCCATCTATGCATACTAATTTGGATGACTCCTTGGTAAAGGTCAAGGGTCACAAGAGGTCGACAAATGTGTATAAAATGCCAATAATTGTAGTTATTACCAAAATTTTTGTAAACTTTTCAATCAAATTTGGCAAAAAGGTAGCTGATGATGAGACCTTCCTATGTATCCTAATTTAGTTGACTCATTGCAAAGGTCTAGGGTCATGGGGGTTTCACAGATATGTGAAAACTATGGATTTTGTTAGTGCAGAAGCCATCTCTTTACTTATTGTCAGATGTGGATCGTCATACACGTGAGCCACAAAGGCTTTTGCTTTTCTTGTTTCTAAATGTTATTTATCACACTTACTGGCATTTTCTGACATTACACGTTTGTTAGAGGTCACTAAAGAATGTAATTATAGGAAAGTGATGTAATAAATTTACTGTTTGCTTGGTTAGACCTAACCATTTGCCATAATGATCAAGATTCAGACACGTTTGTCTAAAGGATATGGTGATGTGCTGTATAGCAATTGACCTCTCACGACCTTCACCTTTTATGGAGGTCATTCCGTTTGTGACGTTTAAACATGTCTTACCATCGACTATCACCATGCCAAATCTAAAGTATGTGGTTGAACCAGTCTCCGATAAAACACCTGCATTAATGTTTACCACTGTCAAATAATAGCTTGACCTTAATAACGGCCGGTAACTGACAGGCCATGTACAATCCAAAAACGGGGCATACACTCACATTGGCATTTAGTTGTAGCAAAACGCATTTTCATTCCATATAATATGGGTTGGCTACAATCCTGATATAACTAAAATGTGTCTGTAAGAGTTATATCCCCTTATTTTAACGGTCAAAAAAAAGTGAATGTTACGAATTGAAACTGCGTTAAAAACTGTACTTGTCTGCCAAATTTCATAAGTCTGGGACAAATTTGCAGTATAGTTGGCGGTACTGCCTATACTACCATGAAAAAAAGGTCCCAACATTTCTGAGTTTGGAAAAGGAGAAACACATTTCATTTTAATCAGCCCTTCTAGTCAATTTGAATAATACGTTGTAAAATTAGTCCTACAGGATCAGTTTTCGCCAACTTTTGGCCTAAGCTTTTTGTTCCTTACCCCCCCCCCCCCCCCCCCCCCTTCAGTTTTCATTTATCTGTTTGCAAGTCTCTGCTATTTATAGAATTGACTTTTCAGGATTGGTCGCTGTGGGGTGAGTTCAGTAGCATGCCCATGACAACTTAGGCGGGCAGATCTAAAAATTTGACAACTAAAGTAAACAGATAAAAATTACATCATGTCTAAGTATGTTAACCTCTCTGCTGAACGTACTTTTCGCGCAAAGTGTCATTGTGTATGTGTGTGTGCGTGCGCATATATATGTAAACACAAAATCTACGATATTTTTATACGTTCAAGCTTGAAACGTGGGAAAGTTCTGTGTTCTGTGCCTAGGAGAGCCTCCGAGCATATTAAAATTGGGTGTTTTGTTGAAGGGTTTAAAAGACAGTTTATAGAAAGTTGGTTTGTCCCACATTAGATAGGGCTCCTGTTTTAGTGCGTCTGTGCATCTCTGATGCACTGAACCTCAAAATCACGTACTGAAAATGTTACGAAGGGGTAGACACACGCACGTTAATTCAGCACATCTGCGTCCGAGACGCACTATGCTTACGCCACCGTGCCTACCTTTAACATTGTCAGTTGCTCTGTTTTTAGTGATGAGTTGGCTTGCTTAGCCACGCTGCATTCAGATTCAACTGAATCGGGGGTCTGCGTGAGTGTAACTATATGGGCAGCCTGTTAGTTTACGATCGGTGTCAGTATATTATGACAAAGTGTGCACCGCATGTTGAACGCGTTATTTGCTGTGACGTCAGCTGTTCATACTGTATGGGATACGGCATCGTTTTGCATTGACTGTCGATTTTGAGCTGTGTCAAGTTGTGGAAAATGGTGCTCAACATCGCGCACCAGAAGACATGTTAATTTCAGCCTGGTTCCGGATTGACCATAAACATAAAGTTTCATGACAGGTCTAGATTTAGTTTCGTCACTCATTTCTTTGCGTTTCATCAAACGCACAAGTTTTCACTTAGTAAGCCGGCCATGTACTCAGTGGACCAAACTTTGGTTGGCTTTAACTTTTTTGTTGGTATTTATTTTCATTGATATTTAGTGCGTTTCTGGGTGTCGTTTGTTATATCCTTGTTTTCCAGTGTGTATGTTATTTCACATTCTGTGGTTTGTTAGATGTTAGACTGACTTGGTGTTCTTCACTGGATATCAGTTATTTAGGCACTGTTTTGCGCTTCATTGTGGGTTGTTTGGGTGGTGGTGTTTTTTGCGTTTTTTTCTTCATGGTAGATTATTCCGGCATTGTATTGCCTTTCACTGTGGGTTTTTTGTTCGGTTCTTCATGGTAGATTATTGTTGCATTGTTTTGCCGTTGATTATATTTTTGGGAGAGGGTGGGATGTGTAGTTTTCTTTTCACTACGACTTAGATTGGTTCATCCTGTGAAAAAAACTGTGTGTCTTTAAAGGCCTTGTGTGATCACATTATGATGTCTCTATGAAATGGTTTGTATTCAAACGGCCTTGTTCCATTGTAGGCTCTTGTTGCAATGGTAGATTATTCTAGCATTGTTTTGCCGTTCATTGTGTTTGTTGGGAGGTGATTTGGATGTGTAGTTTTGTTTTCCCTGCGGTTTAGTTTGGTTTGTCATGCTAAATAATTGTGTGTCTTTTGGAGACATTGTGTGAACAAATTTAAAGAAGAGAGAGAGATAGCGAAATGAGTTTATATATTTTATAAACATACAAATGTTGCAGTTTTTTTAAATCAAATTTCTGACCCTTTATTATGCCTAGAAGGGGGTCTATGTACCCTCTAAAATTTACACCTGGGGGGTCTATAGACCATTCAGACTGTTGTGAAAACAGGAGCCCTGTTAGTGTCTGTAATTTGTGTCATGTTCATTTGAAATTTTGGATATGGCTAGACTGAAGAAAGACATTGGATGAGTTCATTAGCCAGCTTTGTATCTTTTGAATTTTTTTAGTAAAATTTAATTCTATGCAGAAAAATAACCTCGACTGCTGGAGAAAATCAGACAGTGATGACGTAAAAGCAGCAACTATCACCACCAAACATCGACACAATACTCTAGATATGACGTCTCTCTCTCTCTCTCTCTCTCTCTCTCTCTCTCTCTCTCTCTCTCTCTCCCTCTCTCCCTCCCTCCCTCTCTCTCTCTCTCTCTCTCTCTCTCTCTCTGTGACTGCTAAATTAGCCTTTTGATGATCATGTTTTGCCTCTCCATTTTAATTAGTTCGTATATATTACGCGCATGTGTGTGTTGTGTGAGTGCATGTGCAAGGACATGATTGAAAAAAGGTCTGTGTAACTAATAAATCCTTGAGAAATAAAGTTTCATTTCATTTCTCTTTCTCTCTCTCTCTCTCTCACACACACACACACACACACACACACACACACACACACACACACACACACACACACACACACACATCTGGGAGGTGAGTTGTGCTCACGATCGACGTCACACAGTAGAAGAGCAGCTCCGCACATTTTTAGCATTTTGCAACATAATTACTTAATTAGTGACTTTAGAACAACGACAGGGTGATTCAGCTCATCATGCCGATCAGTTCGGTAGCTTTTCGTGCCATTTGCGGTACCTTTTACTGGACTTTTCAAAACTTCATGGCACGCAAAGCACAGAGGAAGGCAGCCCTACGTTACCGCACTGTCAGTGTCAGCGGACCGGTGGCAGTCATACTCGTGTTTTTGGTCGGCTTTCTGCTCCGGTGCGGCGATGTCGAAGCGAACCCAGGCCCACCGAAACGACAGACTCTTTTGACATGCCAGGGGAACCAAGACAACCAGTCGCCCAGGGGTGAGACAAACGCAGTTTCTGAGCCGACTATTGCGGATGTGTTTAAAATGTTGAATGTGATGGACAAAAAGATGGACAGTATGAAAGCTACAATGCAGGAGCAGATGGACAGAATTCAGAGTGACTTTACTGCGGTGATGAAAGAAAACAAAGAGTTGAAGGAGAAAGTAACGCAGCTGGAGGATAAGCTGGATGATTTGGAGGGGCGGAGCAGACGCAAGAATCTGATCTTTCACGGAATCCCGCACCCCCAGGGGCGCTCAGAGACTTGGGCGGACTGTGAGAAAGCTGTCAAGTCAATGTTGAAGGACGAGATGGGCATAGAGGAGGAGATCGAGGTGGAGCGTGCCCATCGTCTGAAGGGGGGCAAGGCGCCCCACCCCATCATCGTGTGCTTCAACAAGTACAAAGACAAGGAGCGGATCCTGTTTGAGCGCAGAACGCTGAAGGAGAACAGGTCCCGGGTCTACATCTCTGAGGACTTCACCCCTCGGGTGAGGGACGTGCGCCGCAAGCTGCTACCCTTCCTCAAGGAGGCCAAGCAGGCGGGGAAGAAGGCCTTCCTCCGCTTCGACTCCCTCGTTGTTGAGGGAAAGACCCACGCATACGACGCTGCTACCCAGAGGCCAGTGGAGCGCAGGGGGCAGAAATGAGGGGCAGGCCGGCATGTTGACCCAGCAACCAGGAGAAGGCAGCCCGTCCCTCATTTAGACCCCCAGGGCCCTCACCATGTGTCTTCAAAGGACGACTTACCTGCACACACACACACTCAAGTGCCCACACTCAAACCCACACCAGCACACTGTGATGATGAAAGTGGTAGTGGTGAAAGTGGTAGCTCTGTGTTTCGCATCATGGCATGGAATATCCAAGGTCTTGTAAATAAGCTGAAAAGTGTTTCTTTTAGGCAGTTCTGTGAAAAGTGTCAAATTTTTGCATTTTCAGAGATCTGGTCATGTAAGCAAAATGTTATAGAGGATACCTTTCCAGAGTATCAGGTGTTTTTTTCACCACGTACACAAAAGTTGAAAGGGGGCGTGGCCGTGTGTGTACATAAATCTATAGCCTGTCATGTGTTGCGTTTAATGCAGGCAGTTGAGGATATTGTGTTTCTAAAGATCGGTAAGTCTGTTTTGAACTCTGCATCTGATGTTCTGGCAGCATTTGTGTATGTGGCTCCAGAGCGTTCTGTTGTATATGGTGAAGATAACGTTGATGGTTTTGAAGTGTTAGAAAACTACATGGCTCAAGTGTTACGTGCTCATCCTGAGCTGCCTTGGCTATTATGTGGCGATTTTAACGCCCGCACCGCCGGTCTGTCTGATACTGATTTTATTGATGATAATACACACGTGCAGCCTTTACAGGAATTAACAGATCTGCTAGAGGATGTACCACAAAGCCCACGGAGGTCAAAAGATATTGGCGTAAACAGTTTTGGTCGGAAACTGATAGAACTATGTCAAGAGTACTGTTTGTTTATTGTCAATGGCAGAACGAAAGGTGACAGTGAGGGAGAAATTACGTGTGTGGCCAACAGAGGCAAAAGTGTGGTGGACTACTGTATTTGCTCTCAATCCGTGTTTGACCTAGTGACCGATATGTTTGTTGCAGACAGGTGCGAGTCAGACCATTTCCCCATTGTAACCACGTTTACTTCTATTCAGTCTGTTTATTCATGTGATGATGATGATTTAAATGATGATATAATACTAGAGGAAGGGGTTAAATTTGTTTGGAAAGAAAAGTACGCTGAGTCCTTTTGGGCATACATTGAAGATAATCAGGAGACTCAATTTCAACACTTTTCGTCAGCACTTGACTCGAGTGTAGAAGAAGGCCTGTTTTGTAGCATTCATTCAGAAGGCGGCTGACAAAATGAGGTCAGGTAAGAAGGTAGGTGGTGAATCCCGTGCACAGCCGCCGTGGTGGGACTCGGACTGCGAGTTAGCAAAACAAAACAAGTACATACAGTTGAAGCAGTTCAGACACACAAACACACATGACGACTTAGGGAAGTATCTTGACATGAAGAAAGAATTTAAGAAGTTGTGTAAAACAAAACAAGTAGAGTACAACGCACGGGTTTTGAATGAGCTCAACGATGCATGTAACGATGCAAATTCAAGAACATTTTGGCAAAAAATAAAGTCTCTGACTGGCGTTAAGAAGTTGTGTTCTGATGTTATTTCACCACGCGTTTGGTATGATTATTTTCGTAATTTGCTAAATGTGGATTTAAAGGGTGGGGCCAGTACTGCGCACACTGCTCTCCACCAAAAAGCTCCACTGCGCAGGCTTTAGGAAACGTCCACGGACCATGACACTGACCATTCCAAGTCCTGTAGCGATGGGCGAGGGGCGAAACGGCAGGTGAAAGATGTCACTGGAAGCCGCAGTCTCAAACCTGCATGCAGGCGGTTCAGGATATTGGTCGCCTGATGTTGACCTGGGGATGACAACATCACTCGGCACACCCTGAACGACCAAGCAGCCTTCTCTAGGGACAGCACTGCTTGCTCCACACGGAGAGGGGCCTAGAAAAGGTGGCCTAACCAAAGCTCGTCCCCTCGCAACCCCAGTTGGCTAGCCGCGGTCAACGGGCATCTTCTCCTGCGGTCAAAAAACAAGAAAGAATAACGGATCCACTCTCATGACGACCACGACCGGACTCAATGTAGCATGCTGGAACGTCCGAACCATGCTCGACAAAGCAGACAGCGGACGCCCTGAACGTCGCTCCGCCCTCATTGCCCATGAATTGCGGAGGTTAAACATCGACATCGCCGCGCTCAGCGAAGTACGCCTTCCGGACGAAGGCAGCCTCCAAGAACTTGGTGCTGGGTACACCCTCTACTGGTCAGGCAGGCCTGCATCAGAAAGACGGCTCTCAGGCGTGGGTTTCATGGTCAAGACATCCATTGCGACTAAGCTGGAAAACCTACCAACGGGCCACTCAGATCGCATCATGTCCATGCGCCTCCCACTGAGACACCAGCAACACGTCACCCTTCTCAGTGTGTACTCCCCAACCCTCCTGGCAGAGCCTGCTGAAAAGGACAAGTTTTACACTGACCTGCGCAGCCTCCTACAGAGTACCCCAGCAGACGACAAAGTCATCATCCTTGGCGACTTCAACGCCAGAGTGGGCCAGGACTCTGAAGCCTGGAAAGGAGTCCTCGGCAAGCATGGCGTGGGGAACTGCAATGACAATGGCCGCCTACTGTTGGAGTTCTGTGCGGAGCAGCAACTGGTCATCACCAACACTACTTTTCAGCAAAAGGACAGTCGAAAGACCACCTGGATGCATCCTCGCTCCAAACACTGGCACCTTATCGACTATGTCCTAGTGCGTCAAAGGGACCGCAGTGACGTCCTCCTCACCAGAGTGATGCCCAGCGCAGAGTGCCACACTGACCACCGCCTTGTCCGCTGCAAACTCAGGCTCCACTTCAAGCCAAAACCCAAGAAATGGGGGCCCCCCCAAGAAAAAGCTTGATGTTGCCAGCCTTCAGCGTGATGATGTGAAAGCTGCCTTTCAGACAGATTTACAGCGCAGGCTCAAAGACACAGCGGACCCAGTAGACTCCTCCCCTGAAACACTTTGGGAACAACTAAAAACTGCTATTGCAAAATCCTCTGCAGAAGTCTTGGGTTTCGCCAGAAAGAAGAACAAAGACTGGTTTGACGAAAACGATGTAGAGATCCAGGAACACCTAGCAAAAAAAAGAGCCGCCCATCAGGCTCACCTAGCCCAGCCTTCCTGCCCTGTGAAGAAGTCTGCCTTCCGCCTCGTCTGCAGCAGTCTCCAGCGCAAGCTCAGAGATCTCCAGAATGAGTGGTGGACCAGACTTGCACAGAGGACCCAGCTTTGCGCTGACAATGGTGACTACAGGGGTTTCTACGAAGCACTGAAAGCAGTGTATGGCCCCAGGCACCTGGTACAAAGTCCCCTGCGAAGCGCGAACGGCCAGGCACTCCTCACAGATAATACCTCCATCTTGAACCGCTGGTCGGAATACTTTCAGAGCCTCTTCAGCGCTGAGCGCACTGTTCAAGAAGCAGTCGTCCTACAAATCCCACACCTCCCAGTAAAGGTTGAATTGGACGAACCGCCCACCGCTGAAGAGACCCTCAAAGCCATCCATCAGCTCAAGAGTGGCAAAGCAGCAGGCATTGATGGAATACCGCCAGAGATCTGGAAACATGGAGGCACAGCACTGCACAACAAGCTCCATGACCTCTTTCTCTGCTGCTGGGAGGAAGGAACACTACCAAAAGATCTCCGTGATGCAGTCGTTATCACCCTGTACAAGAACAAAGGCGAGAAGTCTGACTGTTCCAACTACCGGGGAATTACCCTGCTGTCCATTGCTGGGAAAATCCTTGCAAGGCTGCTCCTGAATCGGCTGGTACCTGCCATCGCTGAAGACCAACTCCCAGAGGGCCAGTGTGGCTTCAGAGCAAACAGGAGCACCACCGATATGGTCTTCGTGCTGAGACAGCTACAGGAGAAGTGCCGCGAGCAGAACAAAGGGCTGTACGTAACGTTTGTCGACCTAACAAAAGCGTTCGACACTGTGAGCAGGCAAGGCATGTGGCAGATCCTGGAGCGACTTGGCTGTCCCCCAAAGTTCCTCAACATGATTGTCCAGCTACACGAGGACCAGCAAGGCCAGGTCAGACTCAACAATGACCTCTCAGAACCATTCCCTATTCTCAACGGTGTAAAGCAGGGCTGCGTGCTGGCACCGACCCTCTTCACCATCTTTTTTAGCATGATGTTGAAGCAAGCCACAGTGGACCTCGATGATGACGATGCAGTGTACATCAGGTATCGTCTCGATGGCAGCCTGTTTAACCTCAGACGACTGCAGGCCCACACGAAAACCCTAGACCAACTGATTCGCGAGCTGCTTTTTGCTGATGATGCTGCCCTCGTTGCACACACAGAGAGAGCCCTGCAGCGCATCACGTCTTGCTTCGCAGATGCTGCCCAGCTCTTTGGACTCGAGGTCAGTCTTAAAAAGACAGAGGTCCTCCATCAGCCGGCACCCAAGACAGTGTACCGCCCTCCTCACATCACCATCGGCGAGTCTGAACTAAAGTCAGTGCACCAGTTTACTTACCTTGGCTGCATTATCACGTCGGACGCCAAGCTGGACAAGGAGCTTGACAGCAGGCTGGCAAAAGCGAACAGCGCTTTCGGGCGACTTTTCAAGCGGGTGTGGCACAATCAGCAGCTGAAAACAGGCACCAAGATCAGCGTGTACAGAGCTGTGGTCCTCACCACCCTGCTGTATGGTTCCGAGTCCTGGGCCCTCTACCGCAGCCAACTACGACTCCTCGAACGCTTCCACCAGCGCTGCCTGCGTACCATCCTGGGCATTCACTGGAGTGACTATGTCACCAACGTCGAGGTCCTTGAACGGGCTGAAACTGTGAGCATCGAGGCTTTGCTGCTGCGGACACAGCTCCGCTGGGCGGGGCATGTCTCCAGGATGGAGGATCATCGCCTACCAAAGATCACCCTGTTCGGCGAGCTTGCTACTGGACACCGTGACAGAGGGGCACCAAAGAAAAGATACAAAGACTGTCTCAAGAAGTCACTTAGTGCCTGCCAAATCGACCACCACCAGTGGTCTTCGCTTGCTGCGGACCGTGACACCTGGCGCTCCACCATTTACAAGGCAGCTGTCTCCTTTGAGGACTCTCACAGAGCTAGCCTTAAGGACAAGCGGCTCAGGAGAAAAAACAGAGATGCCGCAGCTCAGAACCCTGGCCATACCTTCCCCTGCAGCCACTGCGGTCGAACCTGCCTGTCTCGGATTGGCCTCCGCAGCCACGAACAAGCCTGCAGACGTCGTGGGCAACTCCTATAAAATCTTCGTTCGCGAAGTCAAGCCAAGAGCTAAATGTGGATCAGAATGTTGATGATTCAGGTTTCAGCAGACAGGCTGAGGGTGTTTTGAATGGCCATATATTATCTGATGATTGTGATGGTTGTCACAATGCAAAATTTGACGAGGAAATCATGCAGGATGAAATTCGCAGTGCTATTAATAGTATGAAGAAAGGGAAAGCATCAGGCCCTGATGGCTTGCCCACTGACCTTTTTCATCATGCAGGTGAAATCCTTGTGAAATTTCTGCATCCTTTGTTCAATCGTGTGTTTCAAAGTGCGGAATACCCTGAAAGCTGGACCATGGCTGTGATATTTCCACTACACAAAAAGGGTAACCCTAGAAATGTTGACAACTACAGAGGAATTTCTCTTTTGAACGTTATCAGTAAGTTGTACAGTTTTGTCATTAACAACAGGTTGATTCGTTTTTGTGAAGAGAATGATTGTATTCCTGAGGCTCAAGCTGGCTTCCGTAAAGGGTACAGTACTATAGACAACAGTTTTTGTTTACAGGCACTAGTGCAAAAGTATCTTAGCAAGCAGGGTGGCCGTTTTTACACCATGTACGTAGACTTTTCTAAAGCTTACGACAGTGTGCACAGGACAAAACTGTTGTATCTCTTGTTACGTAAAGGAGTTCATGGTAAGTTGCTTCAGACACTGGAGAGTATGTACAAACATGTAAAAGCTGCTGTAAGGGTTGGAACCAAAGTTACCGACTACTTTGATTGCATGTCAGGGGTGCGACAAGGTTGTGTGTTGAGCCCACTGCTGTTTTCTATCTTTCTTTCAGAATTTGAGACAGAAATATCATCGTGCGGTGCACGTGGCATTGATATTTTTGCGGACCCACTGGGTATTTTCCTTCTTATGTATGCTGATGATATAGCCATTGTCTCTGACTCTGTAGCAGATCTCCAAAAGAAAATTAATTGTTTAGAAAAATACTGTAAAAAATGGGGTCTCACTGTGAACATGGACAAGACAAAAGTGGTGGTCTTCAAAAATGGAGGTTTTGTGAAAAATTGTGAAAAATGGTTTTATGCTGACAAGCAGATTCAAGTCGAGTCCAGTTATACTTACCTTGGTGTGATATTTTCCTCTACTCTGAACTGGGCTAGGTGTGTAGAAAACTTAGCTGGAAAAGCCAGGAGAGCAGTTGCAGGCATCAAAAGACTATACTTCAAATTACAAAACTTGCCAGCTGACACTGTTTTTCACATTTTTGATGTCAAGATTAAGCCCATTGTGCTATACGGGTCAGAGGTTTGGGGTTTCCAGAGGCATGATGTAATTGAGCAGGTTCATATAAAGGTTTGTAAAATGGTCCTTGGTGTTGGAAGAGATGTAAAAAACAATATTGCGCTGGGTGAGTGTGGAAGATTTCCTATGTATATTGATGCCTATGTTCGAATGGTGAAGTATTGGTGCAGACTTCTTACCATGTCAGAAAACAGATACCCAAGACAGTGTTACACGATGTTATGTATGCATGATGCCTCAGGTAGATCGAACTGGGCTACGCAAATAAAGACTCTGTTGTGTATGCATGGGTTTGGATATGTGTGGGAAATGCAGTCAGTTGGAAACACTCCTCTGTTCATTCAGATATTCAAAGATCGGCTGATGGATTGTTTCCGACAGGACTGGCATGCATCCCTTACATCAAACACAGAATACTGCCATTACCACCCAGAAATACTTAGAGCAAGTTACATAGGGCAGCTGACTTCTTGTGAACTCAGGCGGGCAATTTGTTTACTTAGATGTAACCGTTTACCTTTAAACGGAGTATCCAGATTTGGAAAACCCATCACTAATCCAGAATGTAATTCATGTGATTGGCATAAGGCTGAAGATTTGTGTCATTTTCTTTTCGAGTGTCCAAAATATTCCCCTTTACGTAAAAAGTACATTCCACTGTTTTACTACAGATTCCCATCCGATCTCAAAGTTCAGCTGCTGTGTGGAAACCTACATGATAAACTGGTCTTTAAAGTTGCTATGTATATTTCAGGGTGCCTTAAATTAAGGAATTAGAGGGATTTGCTTTGAACTTTCGTTGTTTTTGTTTATTTATGTGCGCTGATGTAATGCTATGTGATTGTGTTCTTTACAACCACCTTCCTGTATTTTCTGGTTGTAAATTGTATTTTGTGTTCATATGGGCCTGATGGCCTGCAAAAACTGAAATATTATTATTATTATTATTATTATTATTACACACACATCTACGCGCTATCAGAAGACCATGCACATGTACAGTAAAATATCGTGTATCTAGGTAAAGTCAACCCCACTTCACACAAATTATAGCAAAATTGAAATTGTACCATGAAATTCTAGTTTTGTCATCATTTTTCTCAGGTCTAGAAGGCAAAGTGAAACTCTTGTCACATAAAATATAAAATTACGTAAAAACTCAAATTGCGTCATGACAAATGACGTTTTTCAAACCATTGACGCATATGCACTGTGCGTTTAGAGCTCACTGACACATTGGCAAATCTGCGAGGCTTTTTCAATAGATATTCCAACATCAGAAATCAGGTCAAAAGACAACAGTTAGAGACCCTTGACAACATGTACAGCTCACATGTATAAAAGGGACTTTGTGGGTTAGGCTCTCATACCTGATCAGACTAAGAGCAACAGAACTCAAAGAGCGCGGTCAAACAGTCAAAATTATGTGGGTCCCCTCCCATGTGGGGATCCCAGGCAACGAACAAGCAGATAGGATAGCAAAGAAAAGCCTCGACCAAGAATCGACCTTCTTCAATCTACCCCTCTCAGCAAACAAACGGTCGAATGCCCTCCGGCCTGCCTTCCAAAACCTATGGGCCAAAGAACTCCACCACTCCAAAAGAGGTAGACGAAAAAACCTCGCGAGGATACTTAACAACACACCTACCCTCCTCCTAGGCAAGAGAAAAGATCAGTCAAGACTAGCAAGAATCCGTTTGGGGGGCGAGAGATATCTAGTCCACCCCACCCCAATAGTATGCACATGTGGCCAAATACTCACGACAGAACACGTACTGCTGGATTGTCCGAACATAGAACAAACCAGAACCCTGCTAGCAGATAAATTAAACACACCACTAACCCTAGAAGGCCTCGTAAACCCCGACCTGAAAACATGGTCCACCACCACCAAGTGCACGATACACCTACTTAACAAACACCCACTAGTTAAGTACATCTAACCAAGCCACAACACGACTCCCCCCTCTCCCCCCCCCCCCCCCCCCCCCCCCCCCCCCCCCCCCAGCGACCCAGCCTCCCATGGCGCGGACGGACATGACGAAAGGTTGATCAAAGCGAGGCGCGAGCATCAGCGACAAACGGTCAAAACATAACCCCCCCAACCCCCAGCCCCCGGCCCACCCCCCCCCCCTGGACGAAATCAGCGAGACCTGGAAGTCCATATCCCTCAAAATTAGCACTAGCACTAGGCTCTCATATTGAAGCTGGAGACTTTGTGGACTATGGTTCATCTCATTTTTTTAATATCTGTGCCATTTTGGTTAGGGTCATTTTAGTGCCTAGTGTGTACCAACAAAGGTGCCTGTGTTTCAGACTTTCTGTCATTATCTAGTATAACATTTTGACGGTTTTAATGTGTGTTTGAAATTGATACCATAGGTATTACACAACACCTGCATGCAGTTGTTTTTGTTGTGTGCCTCCCTAAATTGTTTATTTATCTGCCAATTTATCTGGCCAAAGCTGTAATTGGCTTATTGAGGATGTTGTCATTGAGATACGTTGAGGCTTCTTATCACCCTTTTGTCTTCATAACCAATGATGAGGAGCCTCCCTTTGCCTTGTTAATGTGTAATAAGGGAAAAGCTATGGAATAGAGCTAGGTCAGTGAGATGAAGTGTAAAGAGTCAGTAAGAAAACAAACAGGTAGTGTACCCACTGCATCAAGCTTTCCCTTATTTGACACAGGTACTGATATATAACAAACAAATTAATATTCATGAATTTGCTTTCCCTTCCAAACAAGAAGATACGACTTAGATACTTTGATTTTGTCTAAATAAGGATGCAAAATATGCTGACACCAACAAGACTCTTATGTCTACTAGTAATTAAATACATCTTAGCGTGTGTGTGCTGTCGAAAAATCTTTTCCACACACACAAACTGGCGGAGAACAGACAGCAGCAAACATGCAAAGTAAATCACTCACTAGTGAAACTGACGAGACATCTGATAACATTTCTAATGAAAGCGATAAACTTAGAAAAGTAGTAACAAGACAACATTACTGGCATTTTCCATCATTATTCTTGATATCTAGTGCAATCAGAATTTAGTCAATAACGCATACGATTACTGGTGACACATCCAGACGAAATCACCGCACTGAGTTGATAGTCTGGTATGGTCATAGGGCAATAGTACAATTTAAATAGTTTGACAGTGTTTCAGGAAAGTTGTTTATGTGTTTTTTTTTAGTCTAGATTCCAGTGATACAAAATACACAGTGATAAGGTTGTGATGTAGATTGTATACATGAGTAAGGCATCATGTAAATAACATTGTCTTCTAGACTTATTTGTAGACAAAAAAAGTCAACTTTCTCGAACGTTGTAATGCTTTTTTATTGGAGTTATTGATTATTTTCAAGTTGTTAGTCTGTTTAGTCAACCGCCCTGAGATGGCCTTAGTTGCCTGCTCAGCATTAAACCCAAATAACTAACTGTTTAGTCAATCTTGGTAGACCCAAACCTGAAACATTACAAACTGTAGGACTTGAGGCAAAGGTTAAGTTTTGTTTTGGACTGTGTACATAAATTATATTGAGACAAATTTTGTTTGTGCTGATATCTGACAGTGTGATTCCTCAGCCTGAATCAAAATATCCTTGGCTAAAGCCACAGACATTTTGATTTGGGTCTTGTAATCACATCAGCTAGTTATCGGCACTATGTCAAGCAAAATTTGGCTTATTATAATATGTTTTGTTTGTGTGTGGTAGGCGTGAGACATTTTGATTTGGGTCTTGTAATCACATCAGCCAGTTATTGGCACTATGTCAAGCAAAATTTGGCTCATAATGTTTTGTTTGTGTGTGGTAGGCGTATAGGTTTCGTTCATCCAAGGAAATGTGGCTCTTGTGCAATGGCTGGTATCCTGAGGTGCTGATTGTAGATCCCCAGAGCTTTGAGATCATCTACAGTCTATGCTCCAATGTGAAACCAGACTGGATCAGCGCATGTTGCCACATACAACCACCAAGCAGAGAAGGTACTTATATATATATATTTTTCATATTCTTCTGTCTGATATCAGACATTTTTCTATATACACTGGTTTTAACTTCTTTTAGTTGGAGCACCTTACTGTGAGTGCAATACACACGTGAGTATTGAGAACTGTGCAACACATCTTACTTTGGTGCATGTCATGAGGCTGTGTTGGCTGGTGAAAAATGTTATAGGAAAAAAATACATGTATTAAACAACAATAACAACAACAAATTATTTATGCTAACAGATGGGTGATTTCAGTCTTATTGTACATTTGTAAATAAACATGTTTTGCAACAGTCATATTCCAGTGTCATATGTATAAAACAGCCAATACAATTCTCCCTAAGTGGGACAATAAAAAATGATGTTGATTATTGTTATCAATCTCCAGGAATGATGCTTTGCTAACTGTATTTATAGATTTTTTTGCTGGCTGATATATAATTGTGTCATCGTAAAATTACTGCATGTAATATTTATTGTTACAGATGATGTCATTCTAGCGATTTCTAATTCTGGTGCTGTCAAGGTTTGGACACTAACAGGCAATGAAAGCAAGGTATGTTAAAAGATAAACCGTTGTACATTTTAATGCAGGGTTGTGCGGAGGTTGTGTTGATACACTACTAACTAAAAGTAGAAAAGGCTAGATATCCCTAAAATTGTATACCATCATAGAAAAATTAGTGCCTTGTTCCGTTTTCTCATTTTGGCTGTTGGAAGTTAGGGTATGCTGTAGTGCCCTGTGCATCTCTGTGTGACAAAGATGATTGCAAATACAATATTATCGATAATGACAAGATTGTTGGTGTTGGTAGGTGAAGTACACTATTAAAGAAAGCAGTGGAAGTAGAATGCACAGCTTCAGCATCAACCATGGAACCACATTATGACCAGGTGAAGTTGTCAAAGTGTAATTTATGGGACACCGCTTTAAAATGTTTCCACATATCCTTATTTTCAATGAATTTCCATCCTCTTCATCTTCAATGTTAAATATATATTTTTTCTGGAGAAAGCAAAAGTAAAGGTTGCTGTTACAATGTTACATGCAACATAAGGAGGAAATAACTGAAAATCAAACAAAAATACATGACAAGGCAATCCGAGTTTAGAAACTTGTATTAAATATTGATGTAAGTGGTAATCAAGGCAACAACATGTCCATTTAAGATTCGGGTTCCCAGTCTGTTGTGGTCCAGGGTGCCAGTGTTGTCAGTTGCTTCAACCCATGCGATGTCCTCTACCTTGGGCAAATGATATGTCTTGTCCTCAGTCTTTACCAGGAATCCTCAAATTTTAGATTCATCCTTCTTCTCATCTGTCGATGGTATCTAAAAATTAAAAAGGAGAAATGTACTTGTTTAGTAATAATACTTACTGGACAGACACAAAAATGAGACAAACTATTATGGCTACTACTGTGACAGACCGCCGAAAGCAAGTCATGATGTTGTGGAACTAAACGGGATGTCTTCGCAACATATTACAGTTTCGGCCTGTAAACGGGTTGATTAAAACAGATTAACATTGAACGAGAAATAATGTGTCATGGTAAGTGTGGCGGTCCCGACTGTTACTTGTGACAGTAATGTGACCAAGCTGAAAACGGGTCGGTTCATACTTTACGACTCAATGAAAAACACAAATCAAACTAATACACATGTAAAAGATTTCCAATACAACCAAACTTGTCTATAATGACCACCCAGGAACGGAGGAAAACTGGTGGCTGTTACATAAAGAATAAAGAAACAAGTTCCAATCAGGGCTAGAAATTAACTTTTTTCTTTGGGGGCCACCGGGCCCCTTGATTGAAAAATTTGAGGGCCCACAAGCAACTTTCGGGGCCCAACTTTGAAAAATAATGCAAACAAAAAACAAAAGAATTATTGACAATATAATAAGTAGAAAGTACAATTTGTCTGATAATCTAAAATAAAAACAATTGAATTTCCAATTTTGCTGAGTGATGTCATTTTTATTTGCCTTTTCTTTCACTTTCAAACATTACCAACAAAAAAGGGGAAAAAACACACACACACACATTCAGTGACACACATATTCCAGTGACTAGTGAGCCTGAAATGGCCATTAAACAAAATAGAAAAAAATCAAGTGAGTCTCTTGTATAATACTTTTCAGTTTTGTGACTGAGTATTGCACAATACACATCATTAAATTTTTAATATGAGTAACCTAACAAAAAATCTGACCTCAATGCACAAAAGTTCAAAACAAAACCATGAAAGGGAACTAAACTTAACAGTACTCTTATTATATTAAAAAGATATTGAAGTGTATATTAAACTTTTGAGTGCAAAATTAAAGGGTTTTCGCTTCTTTTCTCTGGTTTTTTTTTTTCTGTCCAAATTTAGGGCACCGGTGTGGGTTGCTTCCCTTGGCCCAAATACAAAACTGCCGAGTAGAGCTAGCTGTAGCAGACGAATTATTTTGCGGGCCAAGCGGGCCCTTCGTTTTTCAACTTTCCGAGCCCGAAATCAACTTTGCGGGTTTTTGGCCCCGGGCCCCCGCTAATTTCGAGCCCTGCCAATGAACAGCTAGCATCTGACATACCCTTGTTCGTTTAGTTTTATCACTTCTTTTGTCTAGTTCAACATAAGTGCGATTTTCTTTCAGGACTGTTTTTAGGGCATGTGACCATACTGTCGCATAACAAACTGGACATAATAATTTACACAATGTACTGCAACAAGACACTGAAACACAGTACTAATGTCGAACAGTTTGAATTTTTCAAAGATTTATTTACAAGCCTGACGGTATTTTTCAGCAAGCCTTATGATGAACAGAGCTCATACAAATTCACCCTAATCAGAAAAGGTCTATGAACCTTTCAGCCGAGGTGTGAGAGACGTAAGTGGCCGGGCGGTGATGAACAAAGTGACCTGTCCTGCTTGACTGAGCATACGCAACTGACGTAAAGGCGCATCAGAACCGCAGACAATTAACAGAGGACAACCTTTCATTGTTGACCGAGCTTACACAAGTGGCACTCGGACTCAAGCGACCGCTATATTGAGGGTCAAATGGAGGTTGGGAGTGACAACATCTGGCCGCAAGCATTGTGCACAGATAGCCGTTGTATGAAGTGTCGTTATGCAATAAAAACAAATGGGAGTAAATTGTAATGGTCGCTATGAGCAGATAACTGCATATAAAGGTAGCCACTTAGGCAGGTTTGATTGTATTTGGGGAAAATTACAGTAGAATCGTAATTTACTCACCTCAATTGATGCTAGTTATGCGTAACGATTATTTAAAAGGAAACTTCTAAAAAATAATATGGTCGCTTACAATGGCTGAAAAGTGTGACATGTAACTAATTTGTTAGTTAGACATCACAGCTTATGCTAAAGACCTGTTACAAATGCCATAAACTGATGTGTAGCTATGTCTGGTTTATTCTGCAGCATTCCTTTGCTTGCTGTCGGGAGTTTTTCGATCGTTATTTGATTTTGAAAATCGGACATCCCTTGCATACCAGATGTGACAAAATTCAAAAGATTTGATTAAAATGGCAGTTTTCAATAATGTGATGTGAATGTGGAATGATCTTACTTACTTACTTACGCCTGTCACCCCTACCCGGGTATAGGCCGTCGACGAGAGACCTCCATCAACTCCTGTCCTGTGCTTCTCCTTCGATTCTACTCCAGGTGGTTCCCAGTCTCTTGATGTCTGCTTGGAGGTCTCGACGCCAGGAGTTTCTCGGCCTACCTCTTTTCCTCTTTCCCTGGGGGTTCCATGACAATGCCTGCCTAGTGATACTGGAAGCTGGCTTTCTCAGACTGTGACCGATCCATCCCCATCTTCTTCGCCCAATTTCATTCTCTGCTGTTATCTGCTCTGTTCTCTCCCAGAGTCTGACGTTGCTGATCTTCTCTGGCCAGTGGATTTTCAAAATTCTTCTAAGGCAACTGTTCATGAAGGTCTGTACTCTGTTGACTGTGGTTTTTGTCAATCTCCATGTCTCTGCTCCATATAGGAGAACTGCTTTTACATTGGAGTTGAAAATCCGGACTTTGGTGTGTTGTGACAGCTCTCTGGAACTCCACACTTTTTTCAACTGGAGAAAGGCTGCTCTGGCTTTACCGATTCGTGCTCTGACATTTGCATCAGTGCCGCCTTTTTTGTCTATGATGCTCCCGAGATAGGTGAAGGACTCCACCTCCTCCAACGGGGTGCCAGCAAGCAAGACTGGTTCTTCCCTGGTTGCGTTCAGCCTCATTGTCTTTGTTTTCTGTTTGTGAATGGTGAGGCCCACTTGGGACGAGATGTCAGCAAGCCTTGTGGTCTTGTCCTGCATTTGTTGATGAGTGTGGGACAGTAATGCCAAGTCGTCTGCAAAATCAAGGTCGTCAAGCTGTGTCCACAGTGTCCACTGTATTCCACTTCGTCTGTGCTCTGTGGTCATCTTCATGACCCAGTCTATGGCCAGTAGGAAGAGGAACGGAGACAGCAGACACCCCTGCCTGACACCAGTTCTGACCTGGAGCTCCCTGGTGAACTGCCCTTCATGGATCACGCGACATGTCATGCCATCATAGCTGCTCTTGATCAGGCGGACGAGCTTTGTGGGTACACCGTAGTGTCGTAGGAGTTTCCACAGAGTCTCTCGGTCCACGCTGTCAAATGCTTTCTCATAATCCACAAAGTTGACGTACAGTGGGGAGCTCCACTCCAGAGACTGTTCCACGATGATGTGAGAGTGGCGATCTGGTCTGTACATGATCGGTTCTTCCTGAATCCTGCTTGCTGGTCTCTCAGCTGGGGGTCAACGGAGCTCTTCATTCTCTCTAGGATGATCCTGTTGAAGACCTTTCCTGGTACTGACAGCAAGGTGATTCCTCTTTAGTTGGAACACTTGCTGAGGTCGCCTTTCTTGGGAAGCTTGATTAGGTACCCCTCCTTCCAGTCAGCTGGCATCACCTCCTCTTCCCAGATCTTTCCAAACAGTGGGTACAGCATCTCAACTGTTGTCTCTAGGTCTGCTTTCAGAGACTCCGCTGGGATGCCATCTGGCCCTGCTGCTTTGCCATTCTTCAAAAATGCCACTGCTTTTCTGATCTCTTCCCGGCTGGGTCTGTCACAGCTGATGGGTAGGTCGGTCTCTGCCGGCTGGATGTCGGGGGGGTCGGGTGGGCTAGGTCTGTTCAGCAACTCTTCAAAATACTCGGCCCATCTGTCGAGTTGGTCTGCTCTGTCTGCAATAGGCTTGCCTTCTTTGTCTTTTACTGGTCTTTCTGTATGGCCATACTTACCCGACAATCTTCTGGTAATGTCGTAGAGCTGTTTATGTTGCCGCTGCCTGCTGCCTTTTCTGCCTCTGCTGCCAGTCTGTCTGTGTAGGCCCTCTTGTCTGCCCTGATACTCCTCTTCACCTCGCGGTCGGCTTCCGAGTATTCCCCCTGTGCCCTTACTTTGGCTGCTCTCGTGCGACTGTTGTTGACCGCTGCTTTCTTCTGCTTCCTCGCTTGTATCTTCTTCAAGGTCTGTGCCGACAGCCAGTCCTTGTGGTGGTGTTTCCTGAACCCTACAGTGTCTTTGCAGGTTGAGTTCAGCGCCTCTCTAACTGCCTTCCACTGCTGCTCTGTGGTGACCGCCTCCTCTTCATTTACTAGCTCCTGTAGCGCTTGAAACCGGTTGGACAGCACCAGTTTGAACTCTTCTCTAACTCCAGTTTCTCTCAGGAGGCCTACATTATAGCGCTGTCTTCTTGTTGTCTCTGTGCGGCTTTTCTTTAGCTTGAGCTTCATTCTTAAGGTAAGCAGATGGTGGTCTGAGGCGACATCTGCTCCCCTCCTCACTCGAACATCTTGAAGGGATCTTCTAAATTTCTTGCTAATGCAGATATGGTCTATTTGGTTCTCTGTTGTATGGTCAGGTGAGACCCAAGTTGCTTTGTGTATTCTTCTGTGTGGGAAGATGCTGCCTCCAATGACAAGTCGGTTTAGAGCACAAAAGTCTACAAACCTCTCCCCGTTCTCACTCATCTCCGAGCCTAGTCCCTGTCTCCCCATCACCTCTTCGTATCCGGTGTTGTCCTCCCCTATTTTGGCATTAAAATCGCCCATGACGATGGTGATGTCTCGCTCCACACATTTGTCCACGGCACTCTGGAGTTGGTCGTAGAACTCTTGTTTCTCTTCCTCGTCACTGTCATTGGTGGGCGCATAACACTGGATGACGTTCAGCTTGAGCTTTTTCTTGGTTCTAAAGGCTGCTGTTATAATTCTTGGCCCAAGAGGTTCCCAGCCCATCAGCGCTCTCTGTGCCACTGGTGACAGCATGAGTGCTACTCCTTCTGTATGGGGGGCATTCTCCTCTTCATGACCTGAATACAGAATCATCTCCCCACTTAACAGCCTTTTCTGGCCAGACTGCGTCACTGATGCCTAGCAGGGAAAGGTTGTACTTTTGCATTTCCGCTGCTATCTGGGCGGCCTTGCCGCTCTGGTACATGGTCTTGACGTTCCATGTGCCCATGGTTGTATCCCTGGATAGAGAGAGGCGGCTCGGTCCTGTGGCTTCCGAAGACTTCCGGCTTTCACCACAGGACGTCATAAGTCTTCTAGTAGAAGAACCTTCCTCCTCCAGGAAAGGAATTACTGTTAGTCTTTTCGTCGGCGTTTTTGTAGCTATTTCCTTTTTTGCAGGGTGGGGAAGCTACCCCCACGCCCAACCCCCTTACTAGGAGGACCAGGGGTTTTCTGTCGGGGTCACCTTTCCTTAGACCATGTTGGTTCACGGCACCTTATTTCATTCGGTGCACCCCTCTCACCCCTATCCACCACCCAGGGGACGTGCCTCAACGCCGTATGGTCCCAGCGCGAGGGGAATGATCTAGTCTATGTGAATAAGTTGACATTTGTAATCTCTTGATATTACATACTTTAGGTTTGTGCTTCCTGAAATTGCACATTTGTTAATGACAGGTTTCCCAAAAATGCGTCGGAAATGTGACACCGATGTAAGCAAGGGACGGGTATTTTTACAGCCACAGAGTGATGCAGCAAGACAACAAAAACACATTTAGTCTTTTGACATACCTTTATTACATCATTTCAACAAATCTCATCATCATCATCATCAGTCCCATGCCCGAACTGGGCGTTGGGGGGACTGAAAGGCAGCAGCAACAGACAGTGCTCTCCACTGAGTTCTATTTTGGGCGGTGGCAAGCAAGTCTGGCATCTCGAGTTCAGTCCATTCTTTTATGTTTGCAACCCAACTCTTTCTCTGACGACCTCGCCGACGACTTCCTTCGAGAGTGCCTTGGAGGATAGTCTTGGACAAGGTGTTGTGTCGGGTCACGTGGCCAAACCAAGCAAGCTTGCGCCGTTTCACGGTTGCCAGAAGGGGTTCATGTGGGCCCACCAGGGAAGTGACGATGCTCCGTACATATTCGTTGGTCTTGTGCTCGCGGTACGAGATGCGGAGCAACTTCCTCAGGCACTTGTTCTCAAAGGCTTGGATTTTCTTTTCTGAGTCTGCAAGCAGTGTCCAAGTCTCACAGCCGTAGAGTAGAATAGACACTACGAGGGACTTGTAAAGCCTGTACTTGATGGTGAAGCTGATGGAGTTACTTCGCCATATCCTGTCCAGCCTGGCCATTGCGGATGTTGCTGTACCTATCCTGATACAGATCTCTGCTACGCAACTACCGTCTTTGGACAGGGTGGCTCCCAAGTACTTGAAGCTATTGACCTCTTCTAGCTTCTGGCCGTTCATGTGAATGTTGCTGCTGCTGTCGCTTGTGGTGTTGATCATCACTTTGCTTTTATCCGTACTGATCTCCATGTCATAAGACCCTGCGCTACTTGAAAGTTTGTCTGTCAGGTTTTGGAGCTCACTATTGCTGCCTGCCATGAGGTCAATATCGTCTGCGAATCGAAGATTGCACAGGGATCTGCCACCAATAGAGATTGAAGTATGGTGGTCGTGGAGGGTTTCCTGCATGATCTTCTCCAGGAATATGTTGAAAAGGACAGGAGAGAGCAGACATCCTTGACGGACACCGATCGTCGTCCTGAAGAACTCGCCTGACTGATTGTTAAGTAGAACCGCGCTGCAGGCGTTCTTGTAAAGCGCTTCTATCATTTGGATCAGTCCCTCCTCTATGTTGAACGATCTCATGACTTGCCAGAGTCCGTCGTGCCAGACGCGATCAACAAATCTAAAGCAATTTAAAGGACAATTTTACTGTATGGATTTGAAAACATGAAACTTTCGCAAGTAAGTGTTCAGTGGAAACTTTTAAGATGCCATTTTGTGACCTTTTTGGAACTTTTATTCAAATTGTCTCATTTTGTAGACCCCCTCATGTGCCCGACTGATTCAGCTGATTCTTTGTCATATATTTGATGGATTTGTGACATGGTCATCCACCTAGAAGCTGCTAAAAATTTAAGCAAAAAAAAAAAAAACAACAACAGTGGTCTACCCCAAGCAGTAACCAGTTCTGGAGAACATCTCATGTCTGGAACCTGACGTGCCACAGTTACTGTCCATTGGTCTTCAATGTTTGAAACCAGCCTTATGAAGCGTAAACTTATGTGCTGTCAGTTTGAAACATGAGTAGTGGTAAACAGATGTCCCATTAAAGGCAATGGATGATGTTTTCTGAAAACTTATATATTGTTTTCAGAAATGGCCAATGACCGACGTCATTCCTAAGACTTTTTTTCCCCCCTGTGTATATGAGCAAATCTCAAAAGGTCAGAGAAAAAACATTACACAGAGCTGAAATTTCATCTCTCATTTTGAGAACTGATTTTTGATTTGATTGCATGTATCTGACACTACTGAAACAGTATCCAGCAATTGTTTTCTTTTTTGTAATATTTTTAGGGAGTTAAGAATTTGTATTGTTCTAAGGATGGTGTCATGCTACAGTCAAGGTGTTGAATGTTACGAATGACCAGAATGATGATGCCTATTTTTGTCCCTGCTAAATAATTGTTTTTGACTCATTTAAACGGATAAAGCTCGTTTTCTGCAAAACAAATGGATTAATAATCGTGTGGTTATTTTGCTTTCGTGATTATGTACCTTTAGCTGTATCATCTGTTGTACTCAGCTTTCGGGTCTACTATGACCGTAAAGGTAAAGCCCGACACTGTAATTTTCAAATTCATATTATAAATTAGAAAATAATCATCATCAACCAAACACTTTGCCCTGTCCACGTACTTTAATCCCCATGCAACACACAAACAGGATTTACTTTAAGTTGTCATCCGTTTCAATGCTGAAGCTTCCTTATCAGAGGTACCTATTCTGTGTAATGTTTTTTTGTGCCGAAATTCTCGTGTTTTTTAAAAATTTAATATCATCTCACAAACAAACCACTCAAAAAAATGACACACAACTTGGTATAAGATTTTTAAAAATTCAGTTCAGATTCAGCTGCAAAAGAAAGCAAAGTTATGTCTACATTCAGTGAGTCAATACAAACTTATTTTTGAACAGGGTTCAGACAAGCGACCTTTTGAGATTTGCTCATATGTCATTTGACATCGGAATACACAACATTTTTTCCCAGATATCTCCGCAAAGAAGAAATTTTCTGTACCACTTTAAGAACACATATTCAGTTTCAATTGACCTAGTATGGAATATTTTTTACTGAACTCCTCCGATTTGTCGATTTTGCTATTCAGTCGTACAAATTTTTTGAAAGGAAAAAAATAGCCATTTTCAATACCCTAAATAGAGCCCTGGCAGATTTCAATATCGAGGTCAAGCATTCAGACTGCTTGCATGCCTGTGCTGTTTCAGGTTTGAAAACGTGGCCAATTCAGGTGAAAATGGATCTTTCTTTTACTGGGCTTAGTATATCTGGGGCACATTTAGGGACGTAAAAAAAAGTCATTTCCTGAAAAAAATCCTATTTTTTATGACTGTACAGCAAAACTGTAAATTCCTAAGACTAATTTGATTTCTTTTTCATGTGCACTTCCTGTGTGCAGCACGTCGGTCAAGAATGATGATCAGTTGGCTGTGGATTGCTACCTAAATATTTGATAAAAGGCAACCAGCTTTACGAATGTTACATATGACCATGATTATAACAAGACAGAAACAAAACTGAAACGCTTTTCACAGAAATAACATCATTTGACTTTTACCATAGGACCCCAACACTGATCACATGGCCGGCCCAAGTATGTGGGCCAGTGGTGTGTTAGATCAGTAGCATAACTTATCATTTTGCCAATTTTGAAAATTCTCAACTATTCAGCTTAAAATCTCAATATCCCCTACTTTTTTTGCACAGTGTACATGAACATGATTTACAAAATTAGGCCAGTGTGCAATGCAGCCCTATGCTCCTAATTTTGATGTCTTATCACTTGAATCCAATTGGAAAAGTCTGTACTTCCATGTCATAGATTGAAATTGCACAAGCATTTTAGATTTCTGTGGGAAATACTATACAAAAAAACACTGTTTGAAGGAAGAATTGATCTGCTGTAAGTGTGTAAATCCACCTTTCCTGACTGTGCAGAACAAGGCAGTGTATGAGGATGAGTCTAAGCAGATCCGCTGTCTGAATGCTGCAACATTGACATGCTGTCCATTCAATCAGAGGACAGTGCTGATTGTGTGTTCAAAATACTGGCAGGTAAACTTCATCATTGGACACTTTTTTTTTTTCATTGTCTTGCAGTTTTGTCTACTATTTACATAGTTTGCATATTCCATGCATACTCTCACGCAAAAATAAACTTTACACTTTTGTTTTTAGAATTCTATGCAAGAAAATAGCCACAGAAATACAAGATTTTGCAGGATGTTTTGCGAAGCATGTGGCACATGAAACCAATCTGCTTTACTCAGGTGAGTACTGCACAATTTGCCTGTGCATTTTTATGATTTTTCAATTTTTAAAGGTCAATTTAACATCTTTATGATTATTCTTTTTTATCGGGACATCAAGGTTATCAACATGTCCGTCTAAAAATGAAAAAAAAGGCTTAGAATGTTTTGGCATTCCTAGCTGCGCTATGCTGGACTCCTCAGAAAATCAGGCAGATGGCTTGCTGTGAACTGGACAGCCAAGACATTTGGATAGCCAAGACATTACTATTTTAAAAACGATTAGGACACCATTAAAAAAATGTCCACTTTTTTCATAAAAATTAATTATTTCTTGTCAATGTTTTGATCAGTCTCTTCTTTAAATCATTCAGTATTCCATAGTTGAGCACGCAGCTAAGGAAAGTATATGCGTAATAAGCAAGGTTGGAAGATTTTATGATTTTACGATTTAACAAATTAAATTTTTGGTTAAAGAAAATTTAACGCGTTAATGTTTTTAAAAAGTTAAAGAAAATTCAACGAATTAAAAAATAAAAGTAACGATTATTGATTTCTTTCGTTAAAAATTTCGTTACTTCTGTTCGTTTTCCACCACGAACAACAGGTGCCTATGCGCAAAGCCGTTTTGACCCAGTTGCAGCCAGTTTGAGGCGGTTTGGATTACTGCTAGCATACCCTGCATCAGTTCAAATTTGAGATCGTGAAAAGAAGATGGCTTCCACTTCCAGCAGTGAATCGAGTGATGAAATTTTGCCGAAATTCTTTGACGCGTTTATTGAATACTACGAGTATGTTGGAGGAAAGTCAGCTGATACGCTCATTTTTAAATGCAAACAGCGGGGCTGTGCAAAAGGTCCCTGGCAACTCTGGATGGATTTCCGAAGGTCAAGAAGATTTTTGTACGGACAAATACCATCCTACCCAGCAGTGCATCAGTTGAAAGACTCTTTTCGTGTGCCGGGCTTGTCTTCACACCCATCAGAAGCAAAGTGTCAGACGAACACTTAGAGATGAAGTTCAAGTTCAATAAGGCTTTGTAGGCGTGTGTGTGTTTCCTACTTTCCAACAGTAATGACTGTTTATGCTTGTGCTGAAATTCTTTTCTTCATGTATTTAACGCATATTTATTTCATTAAAAAGAAAAATTAAAGAAAATTTATTTCTTTAATTTTCAAAAAACAAGTGATCTTACTCTTGATATAATGACATTTCATTAAATATTGTAATGCACTCAGACTTGCCCACAGTCGCACGTACAGACTCTCACGCAACAGACGCATACACCGCCACTGACTCAGACGGGCGCATTCATGCGGTAAAACTCAACACACGGGCTCTCTTTCTAAAGTGACTTTTATACAATATAAAAGAAAAGAAACGCTTAAAAGACTATCAAACTATACAGACTTCTCTACTAACATCCGAACATCATACACACACAATTCACAATATCTCGCCAGGCTAGGTGTTAGTTCTCAATCTCCAACCTGCTTGATGTTATTGCCTGGTTACGTTGGTCCTTCTCACGTCTAGGCGTGCAAGTCCGTTGTATGCTCTTTCCTGTCGTCCTGTCTGTAACATGGACGTCCTTGTACTCGCACCGTAGCGCAGTTCTCGCTGTGATCCGGGTATCTTGGTCCCGATCAGACTCGCTCTGAGCGAAGAGCTGGAGGGATGACCTCACGTTAGGTCCCACCTGTGACTGACATCTCGGCGTCCTTCGTTCCACTCTTTACAACTACTCTAAACACAACAACAAGGATCCAAACGTAACGCTTGCTAAACACACAACATATTGGATCAATGAGAAACGTCACGTAACCTGGCTGATACAAATAACTCACACGTTCATTCACACACACACACGTGCTTCATAAACTGTCTAATTCCGTAACACCCCCATATCTCTGTCACTATCTTGAAACAGACTACAGCCTAACACTCTTGCTATACACTACTCTATACACTGGAAAAGACTATGCTTAACCATCCACGTACTACCTTCATTGCGACTTAGACATACACACCTCACATTCCTTTAGTTATCTATCGCGGTAAACAACTGTATACAAAAACACCGGTTACTTCACTGAATTTTAAACCAACATAACTCAACCAAGCCGGTCAACACTATACGAGCAAATTACTCTTACCAGCGCATACCGTCTTTAACTAAGCAACTATCAATACTACATATATAGAAACATACCTGAAATCTAGGCTTCAGAGTCTTGGAATGCGGGCTAAGGTATCTCGCATAACGTCTGTCCAGAATGACAGTCAAGCCCCGCACTAATATATTACTGCTCTGACAGACACAGCTTTTGCCTAGAACTCACTAAACAGAACTCAAACTCTGTGCTAACCATGTCTTACAGATTTCACGTGGAGCCTCATGCCACCCAGACTATCGGCACAAACAAACCGTTAACAAAAACCGTACCGTACTAACCCTAATGTATGAGCACTATGCACGAGCATAGAGCTTCATCATAATTCCCCCTTCCTCGGGGAAAAAAAGAAACGACCGAGTTTCTTTTTAAGACTACTCGACGTACACTATCACAAACCAAGACTAACTTTGACTATCTAGAATACAAAAAAAAAAAAAAAAAATATTACAGCCTTAAGCCTCAACGTACACTCTCGGATCGCACTGCATACACAAAAAACAGAACTAACGTGCTAGAACCTCCAGAAATAAAATCGATCCAACGACTGCCCACACGATCGCGAGACCCCAGTCTCCGACCTACCTACAATTGCGAGACCCCAGTCTCCGATCTACCTAAATATTGGGTGCTGAGCAGCATTTCTGTCCGCAACAGAAGTATGCCGTCTCCAGCCAACCCGAATGGTGGGCCCAGCCCGCTGACCGATTCCCTGATTCTGGACGGAAATAACACTGTCACCCTGCTCACGAGCACACTTGCTCTGAGCTCCCGTCGCGACTTCACCGCGAGGAACATGAGCTCGCTTAATCGCTCCGACTCTAGCGATAACTTCATGTTACCTATGACTAAATCAACTACTGGGTCGTCGATGACACACGACATCAGATTACCCGAGAAAAACTCCGTGTCAACTTCTATCTTCGCCAAAGGAAAAACTTCTACCTTTCCTCCGAACGAAATTACCCTCTGGTTCTCCCCCGTGTACTGATCCTCCCTAACTAGGCTACGTCTGACCCCCGCGGTCGTTGTACCTGAGTCACGGAGAACAGAAGCAAGACATCCATTAACAACCCCCTCCACCAGTGGTAGGCAACCACCTCCGTCAGCTGAACACACTCCACCTAGCTGTGGTTCCTCTCCGACTGGGACCGCAAAACTGGCTAAGTGAGTGGGCTGCACCGCCCCCTCCACCATACCAGGACTGTTAGACATTGATGAGCCAGATGGCCGTACCCCTGACACGTGAAACACTGAGCCCCTGAACTGCTGCTAGGATAGTCACGACTAAAATGACCGTATGCATGACACGCAAAACACTGGGTGTCCGGATTCGCCATACGACCACGACCATACCCACGACCAGATGTTTCTCCTCATGCGTACGGATCGCGACCGCCACTGCTGTTACCTCGATCACCGCGTCGGAAACACAAAGTACCTCTTCCGTTAACCAGCTGGGCTCCACGTAAAGTATTGACGCCCCAGTAACCCTCAGTCGTGTTAGCAGCGACCAACCCGACTGGCGGTATCTCGGTCCTATGCGCGAGGTTTTTCCTAGGATGCACCATCCGAAAAGCCTCCGCGTTCTGTACTAACTCGTCCGTAGTCTTGAGGTTACGCTCCCTCAAGAATACCGCTAGATCCTTGGAAACGCTACCAAAGAACTGTTCAGCCAACATGAGATCGAACAATGCTTCGTACGTGTGGTCGATCTTTGACAATTCGACCCAACGTACGAGCAAATGGGACAACCGTTTGCCAAAAGACACCAACGATTCCCCTGTCTCTGGCCGACAAGCTCTCAAGCGTTCTCTAAAACCTTCCGCATTACACTGGAACTGCTGTAAGAGACCCTCTTTCAAAGTCTCGTAATCTATGTTCCCCGAAACGTTCAAGCTATGGTAAAGACTCAAGGCCTGACCTTCTAGCACAGACGAAAGTAAAACGGGCCAGTTGGCAGAAGGCCAACTCAACGCCTGCGCATGAGACTCGAAATGACATAAAAAAGCGTCAATAGAGTCCACGGACTCTTTAAACATCGGCAGTCTAGGAAAATTCCGTATGCCCCGGCCTACTGAATCACTATCTGCTCTAGACCCCGCATCCCGAGCTAACTGTAGTTGCACCTCTCTATCCCTCTCCTTTTCTTCTCTCTGATAGTCTAGTTCCTTCTCTCTTAACGCATGTTCCCTCTCGTCCTTCTCTCTCTGAAACGCTAGAGACTTCTCGTCTTTCTCTCTCTGAAACGCTAATTCTTCTTTCTTAAGAGCTCTTTCTTTCTCTTCTCTCTCTCTCTGTACTTCTAACTCTTTCTCCTTTAAGACTCTTTCTTTCTCTTCTCTCTCTCTCTATGAACTTCTAACTCTTTCTCCTTTAAGACTCTTTCTTTCTCTTCTCTCTCTCTCTGAACTTCTAACTCTTTCTCCTTTAAGGCTTTCTGAACTTCTAGTTCCTCTTTCTTAAGCACTCTCTCTTCTCTCTCCCTCTGAGCTTCTAACTCCTTTAAGGTTTTCTGAACTTCTCTTTCTCTCGCCCTATCCTCCCTATCCTTACATTTCTCTACGTAATCAAAAAGTTTCTCATCCCTAAGTCCTAACCTTTCACCTTGTTTAATGTACGCCTCTACCGGGTCCGACTCCATATTTACCAGAACTTCCAAAAATCTCCAAAAACGTAAAGAATACATGTCAACGGCAAAACTTAAAATGAAAACTCACAAAAATATCAACAACCAAACACGCACCCAGCAATACTGAAACTTTAAATCCACTACTCCACTATCACCCGCACTACTCTAAACTACCGCTAAAACAGGGTCACCACTGTAACGCACGCAGACTTGCCCACAGTCGCACGAACAGACTCTCACGCAACAGACGCATACACCGCCACTGACTCAGACAGGTGCATTCATGCGGTAAAACTCAACACATGGGCTCCCTTTCTAAAGTGACTTTTATACAATATAAAAGAAAAGAAACGCTTAAAAGACTATCAAACTATACAGACTTCTCTACTAACATCCGAACATCATACACACACAATTCACAATATCTCGCCAGGCTAGGTGTTAGTTCTCAATCTCCAGCCTGCTTGATGTTATTGCCTGGTTACGTTGGTCCTTCTCACGTCTAGGCGTGCAAGTCTGTTGTATGCTCTTTCCTGTCATCCTGTCTGTAACACGGACGTCCTTGTACTCGCACCGTAGCGCAGTTTTCGCTGTGATCCGGGTATCTTGGTCCCGATCAGACTCACTCTGAGCGAAGAGCTGGAGGGATGACCTCACGTTAGGTCCCACCTGTGACTGACGTCTCGGCGTCCGTCGTTCCACTCTTTACAAGTACTCTAAACACAACAACAAGGATCCAAACGTAACGCTTGCTAAACACACAACATATTGGATCAATGAGAAACGTCACGTAACCTGGCTGATACAAATAACTCGCACGTTCATTCACACACACGTGCTTCATAAACTGTCTACTTCCGTAACACCCCCATATCTCTGTCACTATCTTGAAACAGACTACAGCCTAACACTCTTGCTATACACTACTCTATACACTGGAAAAGACTATGCTTAACCATCCACGTACTACCTTCATAGCAACTTAGACATACACACCTCACATTCCTTTAGTTATCTATCGCGGTAAACAACTGTATACAAAAACACCGGTTACTTCACTGAATTTTAAACCAACATAACTAAACCAAGCCGGTCAACACTATACGAGCAAATTACTCTTACCAGCGCATACTGTCTTTAACTAAGCAACTATCAATACTACATATATAGAAACATACCTGAAATCTAGGCTTCAGAGTCTTGGAATGCGGGCTAAGGTATCTCGCATAACGTCTGTCCAGAATGACAGTCAAGCCCCGCACTAATATATTACTGCTCTGACAGACACAGCTTTTGCCTAGAACTCACTAAACAGAACTCAAACTCCGTGCTAACCATGTCTTACAGATTTCACGTGGAGCCTCATGCCACCCGGACTATCGGCACAAACAAACTGTTAACAAAAACTATACCGTACTAACCCTAATGTATGAGCACTATGCACGAGCATAGAGCTTCATCACAAATATCTATCAGAAATGGCCGCCATATCCAACATGGCCACCTTTCACACAACCTTAGCCTTAGGAAATAGGTTGCTGTGTATAGTGTTTAACTACATGGCTAGGTGTGAGTAAATATGAAGGAAAACAACATGAATATAAACTAGGTGATCATTTTTGGCTAATGTATAGAAAATACAGTAGACTTTGAAATGGGACTATTGGCCTCAAATTCTGGCCAAAAAGTAACAAGATAAAAATGATGTCACATCTATCTACTCTAACCATGTTGCTGAACGTACTTTTTGTGTAAAGTGCCTTATGTGTGTGTGCATATGTATGTAAACTTGAAAATCTCCAAAGTTTTCATACATACAAGCTTGAAAATAGAGTAAATGCTTCATTTAGTTGGTGTCTAGGAGAGCCTCCAAGCATATTGAAATTGAATGTCTCATTGAAGAGTTAAATGACCATTTATAGAAAGTCGGTTGACCCACATTATAGTCCGTGATTTTGATTATATGCACTTGAAATTTTGCATATAGCTAGTTTGGAAAAAGACATTGGATGAGTTCATTAGCCAGCTGTGTACCTCTTCAACTTTTTCGCAAATAAAAGTTCATTGCAGACAAAAATGACAATGCAGAAAAAATTACAAAAGTAAGAACCCTCCACTTGAGGAGAAGAATCACACACTGACTATGTGGTGTGGGGACCTGTAATACGAGCTGCACCAAACATCTATCTACTTTACCTCAGTGACAAACGGATGAATGAGGGGGTTGTAATACCAGTTCCAATGCAATACCAGTTCTAGCTGCACCAAACATCTATCTACTTTACCTCAGTGACAAACGGATGAATGAGGGGGTTGTAATACCAGTTCCAATGCAATACCAGTTCCAATGTCGGGATCATTTGTTGATAGTGTGTGTGTGTGTGTGCCACTGTGCGTGCGCGTCTGTATGTCGGTATGTTGATCTGCTATTGAAGGTATTGAAGGGGTGGTTGAAGTAAGGGTTTGCAATGAGAATGTGGACATGTGGAACTTAAACAGCAATTTAGGGATGTCTGTTATGATCATGAGGAGCAGCACATAAAATGCCCACCTTACCTAGATGTATTTTGAAGTTCACATAAAATGCCCACCTTACCTAGATGTATTCTGAAGTTTACTTCTGGACTATGTTAGTAGTGAAAGCCTAAACGAAAACATGCCCATAGGACTGAAACACCAAATATGTGGTCAAACTTGCACATACTGATACAAGTGGGAAAGGTATTTGTAACATGCAGAATTGCCAGCAGCCGCTGAACCAAAATTCATGACATTATAACATTAACGATCAAGCTTCTATTGGTGGTGGTGGGGAGGATGGTGGCTGTGGTTCAGTTGTATCTGGTTATTAGTAGGATTTAAGTCTATCGTGCAATGCTTCGCGTGCTACAATATCCACTCATCAGGTGATGTCGGATTTGAATGACTGGACTGCGGGTCGGCTGTTACTATGTATGCAGCACTACCACGTGCTTTCTACCTGAATTGTTGGCTGTTTGAATCCTCGCCCCTGCGCATTTGCTAGGCTATAGTGTAAATGACTGCTGTCTGACTGTTGCATGCTTACGGGGCACCAGCTTATCTGCTTACCAGATAGCAATTTTGACATCTGAGTACTGTAGATGGACGTTCACAATGCCCACGCTGTAGTGGGTGAAGCGTAATGTTGCATCATGTTACCTCATTCCTCCCGACTGTGCATCTAATACTCGAACTGTGTGTATTGCGCTTCAACTTGAAGGAGCCAATACACATGAACAGCTGCACTCTGCAGCAAGGTTAAATTCCCTATCAGATGGGGCATCCATGTTGTGGTAGGTGACAATACCTAATGTTGCATCATGTTACTCTCACTCCACCTGACTTTGTGGACCTAATACCCAACTGCTGTGTATATTATGTTCGGCTTGGGGGAGCAAATACACAATCACAGCTGCAGGCTGCGGCAAGAATACTCAATCTAAACTATCAAATGGAGACTGAACTACTATATCACTGAGTATGCAGTAGTTAAATGTATAGAATAACTGCAGGCTATGTCCCTAGACTATCGTTATAGCTGAATATCCCACTAACGCCATTGTCAGCGATGCCACGGACCTGCAGATGTTTTCAATACCCCAAGTCCGCTCAACACGAGCGTGCTCCTATACACGTAAGTGCCTAACCAACTGAATTGCAGCCTCATCCTCTCAGTTCATCTCTAAATAGGCAATGTTAGGTCCCATAAACATCAATTTGATAAATTTGTAATTCAGGGTTCCTTTTCTCATTTTTTTTTTTTTACGCACCCTGCCTCATTTCCCAGAATGACCCATAACATTTTGAGCTGAGGGAGCAATGACCCATAAGTTTTTGTAGGTAGTAGGCCCTTTCACTTGTTTCTAAAAGTCCACCCTACACCCCGCTCCCCCAACCCAGCACACCTATTCACCCCCTCCCCCTTCTCCCCCCCCCCCCCCACACCCTTTTCATAGGTGGTCACACACACACACACACCCTACCCCAACCCCCCCCCCCCCCCACCCCCCCCCCCGCCCCCCCCCCCCCCACCCGGGTCTGCCCTGGGGGACTTGGGTGGGGTTAGGTACTTTTTAGTTCCCAGGGTCACACTGGTCAGCCCCACAGGGTGAGTTTTTCTCTCTATTCTGGGGCATGTGTTTCTGTCTACCTGAGGTCCATTCACCTGTATTTGCCTTTTTAAAAATCTCCCTACTGTCTGCACTGCCTGTAGCTCTTAATATTGGATGTGTGTTGCTAAATGGTCTTAGCTTTATTTAGGCCCCATGTGTTAGGTTTATTTAACGTATTTGACCGGCTGGCGACATACATTCAATGTTCTGTTTAGTTTTTTTTTCACAAGCAGTGCAGACACGTCCTGAGAAAGCCTTGTTGCTGTCGGGATGTTAAGCAATGTACAATCAATCAACTCACCCACCCCTAATATTTCGGAGGCTGTTGAGAAGGTGCTTACACACAAGCTTGCTCCCCCCCCCCCCCCCCCACACACACCCCATCTCCACAATATTTCAGCAGTTGGTCTCATACACACCCTTAGCCGTCACTCAGCCCATCCAGTTTCAGAAATGACCCACTGGATTTGTACTCTGTGGGTCAATGACCCATGTATGTAAATTGTTAGTATGAACCCTGAAACGCACTTTCCCAAATCCATTCCAGGACTCTTCTTCAAATTTTCTGGTTCTGGCGACCAGTCTTACATTAGCAGAATCATCGACTAAAGTCGACTATGGCAGTGAAAGAGTTAAGGGCTTGCCATTCTTGTTTGTTATTGCAACATGTAACACTGTTTTCAAAATCCCTGTGTGTCACTTGAACAAAACTTGAACAAGATTCTAAAAATGCATTGATTTTCTTTACCATCCTTTAACAATATGAGTTTGTGAACTTTGCAGAATTTAGATAGTTCAAGGGTTGATGGTCCGTCTGCAGCACAGATGGTACAGTTCAAACCCCCTCACTCCCCAGATGATGGCTAGGCACTCCTTCTCGATGGTAGAGTAGTCCTGCTCGGCTCAGGTAAACTTTTTTTCTGGCATAGCTCACTGGGTGCAGCTTCCCGTCATCCTCCTGCATTAGGATGGCACCCACTCTGTCGTTGGAGGCGTCAGTCCTCAGGACGAAGGTCTTTGATGGGTCGGGGAGGTGTAGAACGGGCTTCTCGGACAAGATGTCACGAACCGCCTGGAATGCTTGGTCTTGGGCCTCCGCCCATTTTACATTGTTGGGTTGTTCTTTCTTCAGCAAGTCCATCAGGGGTGCTGTGACAGCTGTGAAGTTCGGGATGTACTCTCGGTAGTAGTTTGCCAGGCCCATGAATAAGCGAACTTGCGTCTTTGTAGTAGGTAGTGGGGCATCCCTGATCTTTCTCACATTGTCGTCATGTAGCCCTTTGAAGCCTTCGCTTAACCATGCCCGATGAAGTCTACGTTGTCGGCCCCAAGAATACACTTGCTTGGTCGGATGCTGAAATTCGCATCTGACAGATGCTCTCTTAGGGCCATGAGGTGATCTTCCCAGGTCATAATATGGATCAAACTGTCATCCCAGTAAAAGACAACATTCTGCATATCTTCTAGGATCTTTTTCAGTCCTCTCTTCAAAGTGGCACCCCTGTTCACCAATCCATATCTTCAGGAACTCCCAATGACCGTCGGGTGTGACGAACGCTGTTTTGATTTGCCAGTACCCTTTGCTTAGCTCAATTTTGAAGAAGAATCGGCCTCCACTGACCTGGAACAGTTCTTCCGCTGTGGACATGTGCTCTGGGTCAAATACTGTCAGCTTATTGAGTTTACGGTAGTCCACACACACCTGGTTGGATCCATCTGGTTTCTTCATGATGACTACTGGGGATGCATATGGCGACTTGGACTCCCTGATGACTCCCAGGTCCAGCATCTCCTTTATGTCTTTCTTCAGTTCTTCCCTTGTGTTATAAGGAAGACGATATGGCTTGCTGCGAACCGGCTCGTTTGACGTCAGATTAACTTCATGCTGGATGGTGTCTGTAGTCCCTGGGTCAGGCGTAAACCAATGCTTAGTTAGGGTTTTCAGCTCTTCTTGTTGTGCCAGTGTCAGGTTTTAATCAAACTGGATGTCTTCAACACCCTATTTGTGGCAGAGTTCTTGAAGGTCGAACAGATTCTCATCATCTAGTCTCTCGTCAGCAGCCAGACGCACCGATGCCGCTTGTTGTGGTTTGTCCTGACAACCTCTCTCGACGTACTATTTCAGCAGATTCATGTGGTAAGTCTTTATCTTGTTGTTGACCTTGACTCCGTAGTCGTTGATGCCAACCCACTGTGTCAACCATGTACAGTCCTTTTCACTGCATCAGGAGCTTGTGTTGTCGGCCCCCACCTGGGTCTGCCCTGGCGGACTTGGGTGGGGTTAACTACTTTTTAGTTCCCTTCTAGTCTGGGGCATGTGTTTCTGTCTACTCTTGGTCCATTCACCTGTATTTTCCTTTTTTAAACTCTCCCTACTGTCTGCGCTGACTGTAGCTCTTGATATTGGATGTGTGTTGCTAAATGGTCTTAGCTTTATTTAGGCCCCATATCGTAGGTTTATTTAAAGTACTAGACCGGCTGGCAACATACATTCAATATTCTGTTTAGTTGTTTTTTTTTCACAAGCAGTGCAGGCACGTCCTGCGAAAGTCTTGTTGCTGTCGGGACGTTAAGCAATGTACAATCAATCAATCATTGTTGTTGTCGGTGGGGAGAAGAACCAAACCTGGTCACCTGGCTGGAACTGTTGAGGTTTGGCTTTACTGTCATAATAATGCTTCCCCTTGTTCTACACCTTCTCCAGCCCACTCGGCACCGACCTCCATGTGGCGTGGGTGGGTAGTCTTCTCAGTCACTGACTGAGTGACTGAGTGGGCTAGCAGAGGGGTGCCATCTTTGTCCAGGATTAGGACTTGATGTCAGCAGATATGTCAGTCTTTTTCACAGGTCCGGTTTTTAAGGAGCTGTGCTAACCCAGGTCCTACCATGTTGGATTGGTCCTTAAAATTACGCGTGAGCTTTTGGTCCTTTGGATCCCAAGTGTTTGCTGTGCTTGGAGACCCGTGTCGGGGAGAAGAGGATCCTGGTGGCTGAGGTTCCCTTTGCGTTGCGGCTCACTGGTGCCAACACTCCACTTTGGCCTTGACTTCTACCTAAACGGGAGGATAGTCGTACCAGCCTAGTCAATCAGCTCTTGTCACGTTGAGCCCTATCCCACTGTTGACATGCGGGTTGATGTACGGAGCACCATGCTATAGCCTCTGCTGCTGATTAGGTGCTTTACGCCAGTATTCCCCTGCATTCAACAGTGTGATAGAAGGCGGTGGCTCAGACGGTTCAATCGGGCTTATCCCCTTGAGTATATCTTTCGGGTAGTCTCCATTGTGCGTCAGCTGGAGACCCGCCGACAGTTGCACTTTCCCGTGTTGGGCTCGGTGGCAGGCGGGGACCCCCAGGGGATGAATATCTCTACTATTATAATATGAAAAAAAAACAAAAAACTAGCACAGAAGCGGCACATAGCCACCGACATTGAACATGACAGTGACTCAGACTGTGAGAAAACGATGCCTCAGGCGTCAGCTATATAGCCTCGTTGCCTTATTCTCCATAGCAAGGTGAAGGAGAAACCTGTTTCCAAGCTGCATCCTTTTCTGGTGGGGGAGACCCTCAGGAACCGTGTTGCCAGGCCTGATGCCCAGCGCCTCAGGTCTGGTGACTTGCTGGTAGAGTGCCGTACCCGGGCACACTCCAGCGGGCTACTGAGGCACTCCAGTGGAAGTCACACCCCACAAAACTATGAATTCATCAAGAGACGTGATCAAAGATCAAGCTTTGGCAGAACTGTCAGAAGATGAACTTGTACGGAACCTTAAGTCTCAGGCGGTGACTTACGTCAGGCGCTTCACTTCCAAGCGAGGTGGTGGGGAGTTCCATCTCCCTACCATCATCCTGACGTTTGGCGCCCCCACCCCTCCTACTACCATCTGGGGAGGTTACTACTCCTTGAAAGTGAAGAAGTACGTCCCTCTCCCCCCTTTAAGTGCCAAAAGTATGGCCAAGGGCAGAAGACATGCCACCAGGCAGAGGCTTCATGCGCCCGTTGCACTAAGCCCGGACACTCTAATAAGTCCTGCACAGCCACCCCCCTGTGTTTGAATTACCAGGGGGCGCATATGGCTTCGGACAAGAAGTACCCTCATTGGATATCCGAGTGCAAGATTCAGCAGGTGCGCGTGGAGAAGGGGCTATCTTTTACGGACGCAAAAAAGCTGGTTGACGGCCCTGGTGCAGCTGCGGCTGCCCCAAACACTAACACCTCTGTGTATACTTTCAGTGCTGTGGTGGCAGGCAAGCGCCCCACCAAAGATTTCTCATGTCAAACCCCAACTTCTTGGTTTTGGGTGGAGCCTCCGCTCCTCTTGCCCCTGGAGAGTAACCCTCCTCTGGTGTTGACGAGGAGCCAGGGAACGCAGAAGACGGACACTGCCGGTCCTGTAGTACCGCCTCCTGTTGCCCCTAAGCCTCAGCCCTCACCCAAGCCTGTCAGTTTGTCTGCTCCAAAGGCTTCTGGCTCTGGTCAGCCTTCTAAGGCCGCTAACTCTAGAAGCAGGTCCGCTGCCCAGGACCAAAAGTCTAAAAAAGCTATGGGATGGCTGTGCGCATGGGCCCAGAAAGGGAATACTGATGTCCCCCTTCAAAACAAATATGCTGCATTGGAGGAGCGGATGGAGGGAGTGGAAGTTGTCGTAGCTGGTGCTGCGGCAGCTCCACTCCCTTCATCTCCGAAGAACCAGAAAAGGCCCGGGAGCCGGCCCCCCCCCTGTTTCTTCAACTCCTTCCAAGGCAAAGGAGATAAGACATAATCATGTACTCTCTGCTTCAGTGGAATTATCATGGTTTTCAAGCTGACTTTGAGGAATTACGTCTTTTAGTTAAGTTCTATAACCCCTCAGTAATAATTATCTTTTCAGGAGACTTACCTGAAGACTTCTGACCCTGTGTCCTTTAATGGTTTTAACGCTATAGTTATACATAAAGGCTCTCATTTAGAGAGGCGCTCGGGTGGAGTGGTTCTTCTCATTAGTAGCCAAATTTTATGTAGCCCCGTTAGCATCAACACATGTCTTCAGGCTGTCACAGCTCGGGTCACCTTGAAGAAGACCATAACCATATGCAGTGTTTACCTGCCACCATCCCTGCGGGTCTGTAGTAATGATATTTTTAATTTGGTAGATCAGGTGCCCCCTCCATTTATTCTCAATTGGGGATTTTAACGGTCACTCTCACCTTTGGGGTAGTGACCACTATGATGGCAGAGGTCAGATGTTAGAAGATGTATTTTTTCAACTTAACCTATGTGTCTTTAACGATGGCTCACCTACATACTCTAATCCAGGTTCAGGATCTAGTTCTGTTCTAGACCTCACTGTGTGTGATCCTTCTCTCATGCTGGACTTTGACTGGAAGGTTCACAACGACCTGTGTTGTAGTGACAACTTCCCAGTAGTCCTGTCATCGGTCAGCTGTGAGGAGGATTCGCCACTGGCGCGCTAGAATCTTAAGAAAACTAACTGGCCTCAGTTCGCCTCCCTCTGTCATTCTCATGTTACAGAGGAGGTGGTCATGTCAGCTGAAGAACCTGTTTCTTGTTTTACTTCTGTTTTGTTGGGCGTAGCAGGTGAAACCATCCCTAGAACTTCCACATCAGTCCCTCGGAAGCCGAGAGTACCATGGTTCAATGAAGAGTGCCGCAAGGCCCAAAAAACGAGCAAATCTGCTCAGCGACATTAATATTTTAACCTTTAAAAGACAAAGGGCGAAAGCTCGTTACATTTTTAAACATGAACACCATGCGTACTGGAGACGTTTCGTCTCATCTTTATCTTCTAGGACTCCATTCCAGAAAGTCTGGAAGGCTGTTCGAAGAATTAGGGGTAGGGGTACCTCGGCTTCTGTCGGCCATCTTAGAGATGGTGCCAGTTTGGTCACAGATAAAAAGGCTGTGGCCAATTTCCTTGCCTCCACCATTGCCCATAATTCTTCGACAGAGCATTATTCACCCTTCTTCCAGAGAGAGAAGGAGAAGCGAGAGTCGTGTACTTGTGATTTTATATCTGATAACTTGGAAGACTATGCCCCTTTTACATTTTCAGAATTGCCGGTCATTTTCTGCCAAATTGGCGCCAGGCTGTGGTTGTGCCAATCCCCAAGCCGGGTAAGGATCCTTCTGACCCAGGCAACTACTGGCCAATAGCTTTGACATCATGTTTATGCAAAACTATGGAAGGCTTGGTCAAGGCCCGCCTGGTGTGTCATCTTGAGTCACAGGGTCTCATCACAGACCTCCAATGCTGTTTCCGGCACTTCTGTAGTACAACTGACCATCTAGTCCACTTTGAGTCGTTTATCCGAGAAGCAGCATGTCTGTGCAATTTTCTTCGATCTTGAGAAGGCATATGACACTACCTGGAAGTATGGTATAATGTCTGATTTGTTGGACATGGGTTTTAAAGGGCGCCTGCCCATTTTATTTACAATTTTTTGTCTAACCGGTCATTCCATGTCCATGTGGAATCCACCCTCTCTGACTCCTTTGAACAGGAGATGGGTGTCCCGCAGGGAAGTATTCTATCTGCTGTTTTATTTAGCATTAAAATTAATAACATTGTAAAGGCCGTTGAGGATGATTCTGAATGCTCTTTGTTTGTGGACGACTTTGCTTTGTGTGCACGAGGTCGAGGACTTGCGTCCCTTGGGAGACGCTTGCAGCTGTGTGTTGATTGCATCCAGGGGTGGGTATCTCTCAACGGATTCAAGTTCTCGCCCTCCAAGACAGTCTGTGTGCATTTTACTAACCAGCCAAAATATTTTCCAGAACCTAACCTGAGCATTGCTGGAGTGCCAATTAACCCTCTTCTGCATGCAAGTGCATATGCCAGGCGGCTCTTGAAAATATCACCAAAGGGAATCAACTCCGTAATTTTGAATGGGTGACATTTTAAAAAAAATGTTAAAAAATATTTAGACAAATCTTGAGAAAGAGCAATTATTTTTTCTAAAGTGTTAAATCAATAAAGATATAAAATAAACATTTGTGGAGCTGTAAAATGTGTAAGGAAATAAAGGGGAAAAATCTAAAGTTGAATGAACTGCTGTTTTACATACTGTGAATCTCGGTTGTTGATGATCACAAGCTTTATCCTCAGACGATGATGTTGACTAAAAAAAAACGATCCCCAAGTCATCCCATTCCAAATCTAAGTCATATTCTTCCCCTCTTCCACCAAGTCTTGCTCTGTAAATCCCTCAAAATCTTCATAGTCACTGCTTTCCCCCACCAATGATCACCACAGTTCGAGGCCAGCCATTCTTACTGACACTCGATTCACACTTGAAACTTCAAAAATTTGTTGCTCCGTAAGGAAACATCCAAAATGCACATGGCGTGTATTGACAGGAAGTGGAAAGAATCTCGAAAATGAGGCTTGTGGTCTCGCGAGATTTCTATTACCATGGTAAACATGGCAGCCTCCACAGTATACACGTGGTTCAGCGGGCGTTACCGGGCGTTCTATGCACAAACGCTGTGTGTTTTCAGCGGGCGCTGGTGGGCGCTCTATGCAGAAGAGGGTTAAGGTGGCCAGGGAGGCAAAGTTTCTGGGGGTCATCTTTGACAAAAGACTGACCTTCTGCAAACATATTAATTACCTTAGAACCTCTTGTCAGAAGGCCCTCGACGTTCTTAATGTCGTTGGTCGTACTGACTGGGGTGCAGACCGCATTGTCTTACTTCGACTGTACTGGTCCCTTGTTCAGTCCAAACTGGATTACGGCTCTGTGGTGTATGGCTCTGCTTCCAAGTCTGTTCTACAGCATCTGAACACAATTCACCATCAAGGTCTGCGAATATGTCTTGGGGCCTTCAGGACATCTCCAGTTCCTAGTCAGTATGCCGAGGCAGTGGAGCCTTCTCTTAAGCTCTGCCGCATCCGCCTCATGCTCAGCTACGTTCTGAAGCCCATCCAGACAATCCTGCCTATGATCGTGCTTTTAACCCATCGTTTGCAGAGATTTATGATGCCCATCCGGGAGCTGTCCGTCCACTTTCCTTCCGTGTCCAACCTCATCTGCAGGCGGCCGGAGTGGACCTGGACAAAGTTTCGGAATCTCTGCAACACATCACTCCACCCTGGCTATTACCAGTTCCTGACATCTTGCTGGACTTGATCGCCCACAAGAAGGACTGTACGTACTCCACCAGCCATATACCAACAGAGCCTCAATGAACTCCTTTCAAGTTTTCTTGGCTTTTGTCATATTTATACGGGTGGGTCCAAGTCTGAGGATGGGAGAGTGGCTGTGGCTGCAGTGTCTTCTCACCATCCTAGACGCCCATTTAAGCTTCCCCTCCCTGATCATTCCTCTGTATTTAGTGCAGAACTGCAGGCAATTCTGATGGCACTCAAGCATGCCTATCAGTCTCAGGAAAGGAACTTCCTGATTCTGTCCCACTCTCTTTCTGCCCTACAGGCCCTTCAGGGCGCAGGAACAGACCACCCCCTGCTGGTGCAGATTTGAGAGCTTTACGCGGACTTGATGAAGGAATATTATGACATTATTTTTATTTGGTTCCAGGGCATATGGTCATCGAAGGCAACAGGATCGCAGTTTCTGCTGCCAACGATGCCCGCAGAGTCCCTGTCCCTGGCACACAGACTGTTCATAGTGATTTTAAACCTGTGATTAGTACGTACATAGCCCGTGAGTGGCAGTCCGAGTGGGACAAAGAGGAAGCGAACAAGCTGCATGAAGCTCTTCCTACGGTGTCCTACAGCCTACCTTATCGCTGCGGCAGCCGCCATGAGGAGACTGTCCTTACTCGGCTCCACATCGGGCACATGTATGTTACTCTTACTTACTAAAACAGGATGAGCGTCCATGGTGTTTTGCCTGTGATGAGCAGTTTTCTGTTCGACACTTTTTGCTGTCATGTGCTGATTTAATTGATACAAGATATAAACACTTCACAGCAGACTCCTTGAAGGTTTTGTTCCGGGATGTTCCCCCGGACAAAATCTTCAATTTCTTGAGAGAATGCAATATTTTTAACAAGATCTGAGCATTCATAGACTTTGTAAATTTCTTTATTTTTGCCCTTTTTGAGAGTCTGTATACGTTTCTTTTAAAGACATGTTTGACATTTTAGCCTGACATATTTTTAAGAAATATTTACATCTTGTCTTAAGACATTGCTTTTAAGGCCCCACCACACATGCCAATTGTGCCCCGATTTTGAAGCCGATTCCGATCTGATTGCGATCGCATGATGTCATATATCCGATCCGATCCCAATCGGCTGGGAATTGGGTGTTTTGAACCTGCTCTATTTTTCCCATCCGAATCGGCCCCGATTGTAAGCTTCAACCAATCAGAGCGCGTCTCGCGAAGCACGTCGTTTCAGTGTGTAAATGGCGGAAGACACAAAGATGAATAAATTGGGCAGAGAGAAATCACAATATCTGATAAATCAGATCCACAGCCAGGCAGCTTTGTGGGATTGCAGCCAAAAGACTACAAAGATGAAAGAAGGAAACTGGCCGCCTGGCTCACAATTCAAGCGCAGATGAAAGCGCAGTTTGATATTGACTTGACCGGACTGTGCTTCTCAGCCTTTGTTTTGTTTCTTCTTCCTCACTGTGGCGTGGATACTCCTAAAAATGTTTGAACGGAATGTGCTGTTTTCTGTGTCATATCAGATGGAATGGTTCTGTTCATAATGACATCTGATTATGGTAGACTCATTACAATAGGCAAATTCTTCAGACAACTGATGCCTGAAAGTGGGGATGGTTAACGAGTGTTTTCTGAAATGCACATAAATCAGAGGGCAAAGGGTGACAGCGTACTATACTTAATACTATACTATACACTGATATATAATAATGAATTTTTTTTTTTTCCAAAACCCAGTTTGTGAAAATGCATGCTAATTGATCCAATTGCTTGTCCTTTATATCTTGTGAGAAATGTGTAAGTAGAGTTTATAGTGTAATATAATAATAATAATTATAATTTATTGAATTGAAATTGTCTGTGTGCCAATTGCAGTGCAAGAGCTCAAAACTAACTATGCGAGCTATCGTACTGCGTACATGAAAGAGCTGACCAAAGAACTTCTGTCAAAACGGAGTGGGGCTGGCGCGTCTGATGTATACACGCCCAAATATGAATATTTTACTTTGTTCAAACCGGTCGGCTAAAAAAAAAGTCGGGGAATGTGTTGCAGTGCACACGTTTTTGTTGTCCGGCCCGATCACACTCCGATTCGAAACTGCTTGAGATTCGGCGTCAAAATTGGGCATGTGTGGCGGGGCCTTTAGTCTGGCTGACCAGATTTTTACCCATCCCGCCGTGAGATGGCCTTAGTCACCTGCTCGGCGTTAAATCCAAATAACTAACTAACTTCTCTCTCAGTCGAAAACATACTGGTAGCTGATCTTCACCTCAGGCGCATTGATGTTCTTGGTCCACTTCAGTATGTGCATGGGTCCCCTTATAGTCCTGCCGTACAGTAATTCAAAGGGGAAGAACCCTGTCGAATCCTGGGGAACTTCACGGTATGCAAAGAGCAATGCATTGATGCATCTATGCCACAACCGAGGCTGCTCAGCACAAAGTTTCTTCAGCATAGCTTTCAATGTTCGGTTACACTTTTCAACCAACCTATTACACGTGGGGTGGTAAGGGGTCGTAGTGAGGTATCAGATGCTCTACAGTTGACTGACTTCCTCTATGCAGTTGGAGACAAACTGGGTCCCTAGATCACTCAGGATCTCCTCAGGAATCCCCAGATGGCTGAACATGTCCATGAATGCCTCTGCCACTGTTGGAGTGTCGATCTTCTTGAGCGGTATGGCCTCAGGGTATCTTGTAGCGTAATCCACCAGTGTCAGAATGTAGTGATGGCCATCTTCACTTGGAGGGGATATTGGCCCCACCAGATCCACAGCTACCCGCTTGAAAGGCAAATCAATCGGTGGCATTTTCTCTAGAGGAACCTTGGGCATCTTTCTCTTGGAGATTGTCTTCTGGATATGTCACATGACCTGCAGAATTGGGTGACGTTGCCCCCCCCCCCCCCTTCCCCCCATATCAGGCCAGTAGAAGACTGCTCGGATCCTGTCGAGGGTCTTGCTGATTCCCAGTTGTCCTCCCAAGATGGAATCATGGGCCAGTTTCATCACCTGCATCCTCAGGGGTTCAGGAACCACCACTTGATGGACAGCCTTGTCTCCATGACTGGTGTATACCCAGTACAGGATATCCTTCCTTGTTTCTAAGGTTATTTCCTTCCCTCTTCATGTCATGGGCTCGGTCTGACCTCGGAACTTGTCAGGCATGGAGTTGGCTATCTGTAGTCCCTGTTCACCATGGCTGCTTCTGTGTTGTCAGCTACTTTTAGAGGGATGGTCTGGTGACTCTTCTTTTCTTGACTTCTGGTGGTAACAGCACACATTTCAGGTTTCCACTCCAGATCTGGATCCTCTGCATTTCTGACTCCGTTATCATTTCTGATGATAAGGTTGTAGACTGAGGTCTTCATGCATAACACTTTCACCTCTCCTGTCAGGTACGGGTGTTGACACTGACCTTGGCAAGGGGGATGATTCTCACATTCCGTCAACCAGGATGAGGGTTGTCCACTCCTGTAGCTTCTGGTCTTTAGCTACTAGGTCCTCTCTCACAATGACGCCGCCACAACCCGTGTCTCTCAGCACCCTCACTGATGTATTGCGAATAAATCCTGACACCACCGGCATGTTGGGCACTTCACTCTCAGGCAGTGCGATGTTGGAAACTGGTAAAAATGTAGCCCCATCGCCAACTGGAATGCGTCCACTCCTTCTGAAAGACTCGATCTGCTCCAGTGTCGCCCGCCTTTTTCCAGACTCATAGTCACTATAAGATGTCACATCATTGGCCATTACAGTGTCGGCTCTGTGTTGAGACATGGTACCACTTCTGCCTGCTGTCCCGCGGTTTTGGTTGGGCCTTCTGGTGTTGTCGCCTCGGGGAACATCCCTTCATACCACAGGAAAAACATGTCAGGCTCTCCACCAACATCTGTTTCGGGGTATCTCTGACACATTTTTTGCTGGAGTAGACACACACTGCGGCTTTCCGGGCCCGAACTTCATGTTGTGGGCATCCAGGTATCTTTGAGCGAAGTCTGCAAAGGCCTTCAGGGACTGGTCCTTTTGGCCAAATCCTTAGAAATGCGCTGAGGACTTGTTTTTTGATGATGTTCACACAGGTCCTGGTACTCCTTCTTCAAGCCAGCCAGCTCTGTCCATATCTCCAGATAGGTCCTCATTCTCTCAATGAATAGGCCGGGTGTTTCTCTTTCGTCAGGCTTGCAGTCCACTCGGCACCGGCCTCCACATGGCATGGGTGGGTAGTCTCCTTAGTCACTGACTGAGTGGGCTAGCGAAGGGGTGCCATCTTTGTCCAGGATTAGGACTTGATGTCAGCAGATATTTTGTTCAGTTTTTTTCACTGCTCTGGTTTTTAAGGAGCTGTGCTAACCCATGTCCTACTATGTTTGATTGGTCCTTAAAAATACTCGTGAGTTTTTGGTCCTTTGGATCCCAAGTGTTTGCCGTACTTGGAGACCCATGTCAGGGGAGAAGAGGATCCTGGTGGCTGAGGTTCCCTTTGGGCTGCAGCTCACTGGTGCCAACACTCCACTTTGGCCTTGACTTCTACCTAAACGGGAGACTTGTCGTACTGGCCTAGTCAGTCGGCTCTTGTCACGTTGAGCTCTATCCCACTGTTGACATGCGGATTGATATACGGAGCACCATGCTATAGCCTCTGCTGCTAATTAGGAGCTTTACGCCAGTATTCTCCTGCATGCAACAGTGTGATAGAAGGTGGTGGCTCAGACGGTTCAATCGGGGCTTACCCCCTTGAGTATATCTTTCGGGCAGTCTCCATTGTGCATCGGTTGAAGACCCGCCGACAGTTGCACTTTCCCTTTTTGGGCTCGGTGGCAGGCTGGGACCCCTGGGGGATGAATATCTCTACTATTATAATATGGAAACCACCAAAAAAAAAAAAAAAAAAAAAATGGCACAGAAGCGGCACATAGCCACCGACATTGAACATGACAGTGACTCGGGCTGTCAGGAGGTGACGCCTCAGGCGTCGGCCGTATGGCCTCGCTTCCTCATTGTCCATAGCAAGGTGAAGGAGAAACCTGTTTCCGAGACCCTCAGGAGCCGTATTGGCAGGCCTGATGCCCAGCGCCTCAGGTCTATTGACTTGCTGGTAGAGTGCCGTACCCGGGTACACTCCAGCAGGCTACTGAGGCTCTCTTCCATCGGAGACACTCCAGTGGAAGTCACACCCTACATAACAATGAATTCTTCAAGTGGCATGATAAAAGATCAAGCATTGACAGAACATTCTGAAGATGAACTTGTACGGAACCTTAAGTCGCAGGGGGTGACTTTCGTCAGGCGCTTCACTTCCAAGCGAGGTGGTTGGCAGATGCATCACTCTACCATCATCCTGACGTTTGGCACCCCCACCCCTCCTGCTACCATTTGGGGAGGTTATTGCTCCTTGAAAGTGAAGAAGTACGTCCCTCTCCCCCTGTGTGTGAATTGCCAGGGGTGTGCATATGGCTTCGGACAAGAAGTGCCCTCATTGGATATCTGAGTGCAAGATTTAGCAGGTGCGTGTGGAGAAGGGGCTGTCTTTTGCGGACGCAAAAAAACTGGACGACGGCCCTGGTGCAGCTGAGGCTGCCCCAAACTCTAACACCTCTGTGTATACTTTCAGTGCTGCGGTGGCAGGCAAGCGCCCCACCAAAGATTTCTCATGTCAAACCCCAACCTCTTGGTTGGGGGCGGAGCGTCAGCTCCTCTCGCCCCTGGAGAGTAACCCTCCCCTGGTGGTGACGAGGAGCCAGGGAACGCAGAAGGCGGACGCTGACAGTGCGATAGCACCGCCTTCTGTTGCCCCTAAGCCTCAGCCTGTCAGTTTGTCTACTCCAAATTCTTCTGGCTCTCATCAGCCTTCTAAGGCCACTAATTCTAGTGGTAGGAAAGCTGCCCCGATCCAGCCTACCTGGCACCGGCCTCCACGTGGCGTGGGTGGGTAGTCCACTCAGTCCCTGACTGTGTGGGCTAGCAGACGGGTGCCATCTTCGTCCAAGATTAGGACTTGATGTCAGCAGATATGTTGTTCAGTCTTTTTGACTGGTCCGGTTTTTGAGGAGCTGTACTAACCCAGGTCATACCATGTTGGATTGGTCCTTAAAAATACTCGTGACTTTTTGGTCCTTTGGATCCCAAGTGTTTGCCATGCTTGGAGACCTGTGTCGGGGGAGAAGAGGATCCTGGTGGCTGAGGTTCCCTTTGGGCTGCGGCCTTGACTCCACTTCGGCCTTGACTTCTACCTAAACGGGAGGCTAGTCGTACCGGCCTAGTCAATCGGCTCTTGTCACGTTGAGCCCTATCCCACTGTTGACATGCGGGTTGATATACGGAGCACCATGCTATAGCTTCTGCTGCTGATTAGGTGCTTTACGCCAGTATTCCCCTGCATTCAACAGTGTGATAGAAGGCGGTGGCTCAAACGGTTCAATTGGGCTTACCCCCTTTCGGGCAGTCTCCATTGTGCGTCGGCTGGAGACCCGCCGACATTTGCACTTTCCCTTGTTGGGCCCGGTGGCGGGCGGGGACCCCTGGGGGATGAATATCTCTACTATTATAATATGGATAAAACAAAAACAAAAAAAACTTGCACAGAAGCGGCACATAGCCACCAGCATTGAACATGACAGTGACTCGGACTGTGAGGAAGCGACGCCTCAGGCGTCAGCCGTATGGCCTCGCTTCCTCATTGTCCATAGCAAGGTGAAGGAGAAACCTGTTACCAAGCTACATCCTTTTCTGGTGGGGGAGACCCTCAGGAGCCGTGTTGGCAGGCCTGACGCCCAGCGCCTCAGGTCTGGTGACTTGCTGGTGGAGTGCCGTACCCGGGCACACTCCAGCGGGCTACTGAGGCTCTCTTCCATCGGAGACACTCCGGTGGAGGTCACACCCCCACAAGACTATGAATTCGTCAAGAGGCGTAATCAAAGATCAAGCTTTGGCAGAACTGTCAGAAGATGAACTTGTACGGAACCTTAAGTCTCAGGGGGTGACTTACGTCGGGTGCTTCGCTTCCAAGCGAGGTGGTGGGGAGATCCGTCTCCCTACCATCATCCTGACGTTTGGCACCCCCACCCCTCCTACTACCATCTGGGGAGGTTACTACTCCTTGAGAGTGAAAAAGTACGTCCCTCTCCCCCTCCGGTGCTTTAAGTGCCAAAAGTATGGCCATGGGCAGAAGACCTGCCGTCAGGCGGAGGCTTCATGTGCCCGTTGCACTAAGCCTGGACACTCTGCTGAGTCCTGCACAGCCACCCCCCTGTGTGTGAATTGCCAGGGGGCGCATATGGCTTCGGATAAGAAATGCCCTCGTTGGATATCCGAGTGCAAGATTCAGCAGGTGCGTGTGGAGAAGGGACTGTCCTTTCTAGATGCCAAAAAACTGGTTGAAGGCTCTGGTGCAGCTGTGGCTGCCCCAACCTCTAACACCTCAGTATATACTTTCAGTGCAGCGGTGGCAGGCAAGCACCCCACCAAAGACTTTTCATGTCAGACCCCAACTTCTTGGTTGGGGGCGGAGCCTCGGCTCATCTCGCCCCTGGAGAGTAACCCTCCTCCGGTGGTGAAGAAGAGCCAGGGAACGCAGAAGGCGGACACTGCCGGTCCGGTTGTGCCGCCTTCTGTTGCCCCTAAGCCTCAGCCCCCACCCAAACCTGTTAGTCAGTCAACTCCAAAGGCTTCTGGCTCTGGTCAGCCTTCTAAGGCCGCTAACTCTAGCGGCAGGAACGCCAGGGGTCTAAGAAATCTATGGGACCGCTGTGCGCACGGGCCCAGAAGGGGAACACTGATGTCCCCCTTCAAAACAAATATGCTGCATTGGAGGAGCGGATGGAGGGAGTGGAAGTTGTCGTTGCTGATTTTGCGGCAGCTCCACCCCCTTCATCTCCGAAGAACCAGAGGAGGCCCGGGAGCCGGCCCCCCTCTGTTTCTTCAACTCCTTCCAAGGCAAAGGAAAAAGGGGGGAAAAACTCTTCGCCCCCAGATAAGACATAATCATGTACTCTATGCTTCAGTGGAATTGTCGTGGTTTTCAAGCTAACTTTGAGGAATTACGCCTTTTAGTCAAGTTCTATAACCCCTCAGTAATATCTCTTCAGGAGACTTGCCTGAAGACTTCTGACCATGTATCCTTTAATGGTTTTAACGTTATACACAAAGGCTCTGATTCGGAGAGGCGCTCGGGTGGAGCGGCTCTTCTCATTAGTAGCCAAATTTTATGTAGCCCCGTTAGCATCGACACCTGTCTTCAGGCTGTCGCAGCTCTGGTTACCTTGAAGAAGACCATAACCGTATGCAGTATTTACCTGCCACCATCACTGCGGGTCAGTAGCAATGATATTTTTAACTTAGTAGATCAACTGCCCCCTCCCTTTATTCTCATGGGGGATTTTAACGGTCACGCTCACCTTTGGGGCAGTGACCACTATGATGGCAGAGGTCAGGTGTTAGAAGATGTTTTTTCTCAACTTAACCTATGTGTCTTTAACGATGGCTCACCTACATACTCTAATTCAGGTTCAGGATCTAGTTCTGTTCTAGACCTCACTGTGTGTGATCCTTCTCTCATGCTGGACTTTGACTGGAAGGTTCACGACGACCTGTGTGGTAGTGACCACTTCCCATTAGTTCTGTCATCGGTCAGCTGTGAGGAGGATTCGCCGGTGGGGCGCTGGAATCTCAAGAAAGCTAACTGGCCTCTGTTCGCCTCCCTCTGTCAGTCTCGTCTTACAGAGGAGGTGGTCATGTCAGCTGAAGAACCTGTTTCTTGTTTTACTTCGATTTTGTTGGACGTAGCAGGTGAAACCATCCCTAGAACTTCCACATCAGTCCCTCGGAAGCCGAGAGTACCATGGTTCAATGAAGAGTGCCGCAAGGCCCAAAAAATACGCAAATCTGCTCAGCTACGTGCTTTTCGTAATCCGTTGCAAGCAAATATTTTAACATTTAAAAGACAGCGGGCGAAAGCCCGTTACATTCTTAAACGTGAACGCCGTGCTTCCTGGAGACGCTTCGTCTCATCTTTATCTTCCAGGACTCCATCCCAAAAAGTCTGGAAGGCTGTTCGAAGAATTAGGGGCAGGGGTGGCTCGGCTTCTGTCGGCCATCTTGGAGATTTTGCCAGTTTAGTCACAGATAAAAAGGCTGTGGCCAATTTGCTTGCCTCCACCATTGCCCATAATTCTTCAACAGAGCATTATTCACCTTTCTTCCAGAGAGAGAAGGAGAAGCGAGAATCTTGTGCTTGTGATTTTATATCAGATAACTCGGAAGACTATATTGCCCCCTTTACGTTTTCAGAATTGTAGCAAGCCATGCAGAAATGTACTGACTCTGCTGGATAAGATACCATCCATTATCAGCTCCTAACTCATCTGCCTGAGGATTCACTCCTTGTACTTCTCAAGGCCTTTAACCATATCTGGATAACAGGTCGTTTTCCGCCATCTTGGCGCCAGGCTGTGGTTGTGCCAATCCCCAAGCCGGGTAAGGATCCTTGCGACCCGGGCAACTACCGGCCAATAGCTTTGACATCATGTTTATGTAAGACTATGGAATTCTTGGTCAACGCCCGACTGGTGTGTCATCTTGAGTCACAGGGTCTCATCACAGACCTCCAGTGCGGTTTCCGGCGCTTCCGTAGTACAACTGACCATCTAGTCCGCTTTGAGTCTTTTATCCGAGATGCTTTTGTCAACAAGCAGCATGTCTATGCAATTTTCTTTGATCTTGAAAAGGCATATGACACTACCTGGAAGTATGGTATTATGTCTGATTTGTCGGACATGGGTTTTAAAGGGCACCTGCCCGTTTTTATTCACAAGTTTTTGTCTAACCGGTTGTCCCATGTCCGTGTGGGCTCTACCCTCTCTGATTCCTTCGAACAGGAGATTGGTGTCCCGCATGGCAGCATTTTATCTCCTGTTTTATTTAGCATTAAAATTAATAACATTGTAAAGGCCGTTGAGGATGACTCTGAGTGCTCTTTGTGGACAACTTTGCTTTGTGTGCACAAGGTCGAGGGCTTGCGTTTCTTGAGAGGCGCTTGCAGCTGTGCGTTGATCACATCCAGGGGTGGGTGTCTCTCAACGGATTCAGGTTCTCGCCCTCCAAGACAGTCTGAGTGCATTTTACTAACCAGACGAAATTTTTTCCAGAACCTAGCCTGAGCATTGCTGGAGTGCCAATTAAGGTGTCCGAGGAGGCTAAGTTTCTGGGGGTCATCTTTGACAAAAGACTGACCTTCTGCAAACATATTAATTACCTTAGAACCTCTTGTCAGAATGCCCTCGACGTTCTTCGTTTCGTTGGTCGTACTGCCCCCACCCGGGTCTGCCCTGGGGGACTTGGGTGGGGTTAGGTATTTTTTAGTTCCCAGGGTCACCCTGGTCAGCCCCACAGGGTGGGTTTTTCTCTCTATTCTGGGGCATGTGTTTCTGTCTACCCTTTGTCCATTCACCTGTATTTGCCTTTTTAAAACTCTCCCTACTGTCTGCACTGCCTGTAGCTCTTGACATTGGATGTGTGTTGCTAAATGGTCTTAGCTTTATTTAGGCCCCATGTGTTAGGTTTATTTAACGTGTTGGACCGGCTGGCGACATACATTCAATGTTCTGTTTATTTATTTTTTTCACAAGCAGTGCAGGCACGTCCTGAGAAAGCCTTGTTGCTGTCGGGACGTTAAGCAATGTACAATCAATCAATCAATCGTTGGTCGTACTGACTGGGGTGCATTGTCTTACTTCGACTGTACCGGTCCCTTTTTCGGTCCAAACTGGATTACGGCTCTGTGGTATATGGCTCGGCTTCGAAGTCTGTTCTACAGCGTCTGAACACAATCCACCATCAAGGTCTGCGCATATGTCTGGGGGCCTTCAGGACATCTCCAGTTCCTAGTCTGTATGCTGCGGCAGGGGAGCCTTTTCTCAAGCTTCGCCACATCCGCCTCATGCTCAGCTACGTTCTGAAGCTGAAGGCCCATCCAGACAATCCTGCCTATGATTGTGTTTTTAGCCCTCGTTTGCAGAGATTTACGATGCCCATCCGGAGGGTGGCTGCGGCTGCAGTGTCCTCTCGCCATCCTAAACGCCCATTTAAGCTCCGTCTCCCTGACCACTCCTCTGTATTTAGTGCAGAACTGCAGGCAATTCTGCTGGCACTCAAGCATGCCTATCAGTCTCGGGAAAGGAACTTCCTGATTTTGTCTGACTCTCTTTCTTCCCTGCAGGCCCTTCAGGGCGCGGGAACAGACCATCCACTGCTACGCAGACTTGATGAAGGAATATTATGACATCATTTTTATTTGGGTCCCAGGCCATGTGGGCATCGAAGGCAAAAGAATCGCAGATTCTGCTGCCAACAGTGCCCGCAGTGACCCTGTCCCTGACACACAGACTGTCTATAGTGATTTTAAACCTGTGATTAGTGCGTACATAGCCCGCGAGTGGCAGTCCGAGTGGGACAAAGAGGAAGGGAACAAGCTTCATGAAGCTCTTCCTAAGTTGTCTGACAGTCTACCTTTCCGCTGCGGCAGCCGCCGTGAGGAGACTGTCCTTGCTCGGCTCCACATCGGGCACACGTATGTTACGCACTCTTACTTACTTAAACAGGATGAGCGTCCATGGTGTTTTGCCTGTGATGAGCAGTTTTCTGTTCGACACTTTTTGCTGTATTGTGCTGACCTAATTGACACCAGATATAAACACTTCACAGCAGACTCCTTGAAGGTTTTGTTCCGGGATGTTCCCCCGGACAAAATCTTCAATTTTTTGAGAGAATGCAATATTTTTAACAAGATCTGAGCATTCATAGACTATGTGAATTTTTTTTATTTGCCCTTTTTGAGAGTCTGTAGACGTTTCTTTTAAAGACATGTGCGACATTTTAGCCTGAGATTTTTAATCTCTATTTACATCTTGTCTTAAGACCTTGCTTTTAGTCTGGCTGACCAGATTTTTACCCATCCCACCGTGAGATGGCCTTAGTCGCCTGCTCGGCGTTAAACCCAAATAACTAACTAACGATGCCCATCCGGGAGCTGTCCGTCCACTTTCCTTCCATGTCCGACCTCATCTGCAGGCAGCCGGAGTGGACCTGGACAAAGTTTCGTAATCTCTGCAACACATCACTCAACCCTGGCTATTACCAGTTCCTGACATCTTGTTGGACTTCACTGCCCACAAGAAGGATTGTACTCCACCAGCCATATACCAACAGAGCCTCAGTGAACTCTTTTCAAGTTTTCCTGGCTATTGTCGTATTTATATGGATATGGTCTGAGGATGGGAGAGTGGCTGTGTCTGCAGTGTCTTCTCGCCATCCTAGACGCCCATTTAAGCTCCGCCTCCCTGACCATTCCTCTGTATTTAGTGCAGATCTGCAGGCAATTCTGCTGGCACTCAAGCATGCCTATCAGTCTCGGGAAAGGAACTTCCTGATTCTGTCTGACTCTCTTTCTGCCCTGCCAGCCCTTCAGGGCGCAGGAACAGACTACACCCTGCTGGTGCAGATTAGAGAGCTTTACGCAGACTTGAAAAAGGAATATTATGACATCATTTTTATTTGTGTCCCAGGGCATGTGGGCATCGTAGTCAACAGGATCGCAGATTCTGCTGCCAACAGTGCCCGCAATGACCCTGTCCCTGACACGCAGACTGTACATAGTGATTTTAAACCTGTGATTAGTGCATGGCAGTCCGAGTGGGACAATGAGGAAGGCAACAAGCTGCATGAAGCTCTTCCTACGGTGTCCGACAGTCTACCTCATCACTGCGGCAGCCGCAGTGAGGAGACTGTCCTTACTCGGCTCCACATAGGGCACACGTATGTTACGCACTCTTACTTACTAACACAGGATGAGCGTCCATGGTGTTTTGCCTGTGACGAGCAATTTTCTGTTCGACACTTTTTGCTGTATTGTGCGGATCTCATTGACACCAGATATAAACACTTCACAGCAGACTCCTTGAAGGTTTTGTTCTGGAATGCTTCCCCGGACAAAATCTTCAATTTCTTGAGAGAATGCAATATTTTTAACAAGATCTGAGCATTCATGGACTGTATGAATTTCACTATTTTGCCCTTTTTGAGAGTCTGTAGACGTTTCTTTTAAGGACTCGTGCAACATTTTAGCCTGCCATATTTTTCAGGTATATTTACATCTTGTCTTAAGACCTTGCTTTTAGTCTGGCTGACCAGATTTTTACCCATCCCGCCGTGAGATGGCCTTAGTCGCCTGCTCGGCGTTAAACACCAATAATCAATCAATCAGAATTCTTTAAAAAGCTACGGGACCGCTGTGCGCATGGGCCCAGAAGGGAGACACTGATGTCCCCCTTCAAAACAAATATGCTGCATTGGAGGAGTGGATGGAGGAGTGAAGTTGTCATAGGAGAGCTGTCCTAACCCAGGTCCTACCATGTTGGATTGGTCCTTAAAAATACTCGCGAGCTTTTGGTCCTTTGGATCCCAAGTGTTTGCTGTGCTTGGAGACCCGTGTCGGGGGAGAAGTGGATCCTGGTGGATGAGGTTTCCTTCGGGTTCTGGCTCACTGATGCCAACATTCCACTTTGGCCTTGACTTCTACTTAAACAGGAGGCTAGGAATACCAGCCTAGACAATCAGCTCTTGTCACGTTGAGCCCTATCCCACTGTTGACATGCAGGTTGATATACTGAGCACCCTGCTATAGCCTCTGCTGCTGATTAGGTGCTTTACGCCAGTATTTTCCTGCATTCAACAATGTGATAGAAGATGTGGCTTAGACAGTACAATCGTGATTGACCCCCTGAGTATATCTTTCGGGCAGTCTCCATCAAGCGTCCGCATGAGACCCGCCGACAGATGCACGTTTCCTTATTGGGCTTGGTATTGGGCGGGGACCCCCGGAAGATGAATATCTATACTACTGTAATATGGAAACAACCACCAAAAAAGAAGAATGGCACAAAAGTGGCACTTAGCCACTGACATTGTTCTAGACAGTGACTGACCATGGGAAGTGACACCTCAGGCGTCGGCTGTCTGGCCTCGCTTGCTCATTGTACATAGCAAAGTACAAGAGAATCCTGTTAAGCTGCATCCTTTCCTGGTGGGGGAGACCCTCAGGAGCCGTGTTGGCAGGCCTGATGCCCAGCTCTTCGGGTATGGTGACTTGCTGGTAGAGTTCCTCACCTGGGCACACTCCAATGGGATACTGAGGTGAAGAAGTACATCCCTCTCTCCCTCCAGTGCTTTAAGTGCCAAAAGTATGGTCATGGGCAGAAGACATGCCACCAGGCAGAGGCCTCATGCGCCCGTTGAACTAAGCCCGGACACTCTGCTGAGTCTCTGTGTGTGAATTGTCAGGGGGCGCATATGGCTTCAGATAAGAAATGCACTTCTTGCATGTCCGAGTGCAAGATTTAGCAGGTGCGTGTGGAGAAGGGGCTGTCTTGCAGATGCAAAAAAAAAAAAAAAAAAAAAATGGTTGAAGGCCTTGATGCAGCTGAGGCTGCCTCAAATAGTAGTAGCACCTCTGTCTTTACCTTCAGTGCTGCGGTGGCAGGCAAGCGCCCCTCCAAAAACTTCTCCCGTGAAACCCCAATTTCTTGGTTTGGGGAGGATCCTCGGATCCTCTCGCTCCCCCACCCGGGTCTGCCCTGGGGGACTTGGGTGGGGTTAGGTATTTTTTAGTTCCCAGGGTCACCCTGGTCATCCCCACAGGGTGGGTTTTTCTCTCTCTATTCTGGGGCATGTGTTTCTGTCTACCCTTTGTCCATTCACCTGTATTTGCCTTTTTAAAACTCTCCCTACTGTCTGCACTGCCTGTAGCTCTTGATATTGGATGTGTGTTGCTAAATGGTCTTAGCTTTATTTAGGCCCCATGTGTTAGGTTTATTTAACGCATTTGACCGGCTGGCGACATACATTCAATGTTCTGTTTATTTATTTTTTTTCACAAGCAGTGCAGGCACGTCCTGAGAAAGCCTTGTTGCTGTTGGGATGTTAAGCAATGTACAATCAATCAATCAATCGGATCCTCTCGCCCCTGGAGAGTAACCCTCCTCCAGTGGTAATGAGGAACCACGGAACGCAGAAGGTGGACACTCCCGGTCCGGTAGTGCCGCCTTCTGCTGCCCCTAAGCCTCATCCCCCACCCAAGCCTGTCATTCTGTCTACTACAAAGGCTTCTGGCTCTGGTCAGCCTTCTAAGGCCACTAACTCTAGTGGCAGGAACGCTGCCCAGAACCAGAAGTCCAAGAAAGCTACGTGACCGATGTGCGCACTGGCCCAGAAGGGGGACACTGATGTCCCCCTTCAAAATAAATATGCTGCATTGGAGGAGCAGATGGAGAGAGTGGAAGCTGTCATAGCTGGTGCTGTGGCAGCTCCCCTACCCTCTGAAGAACCAGAAAAGGCCCGGGAGCCGGCCCCCCTCTGTTTCTTCGACTCCTTCCAAAGCAAAGGAAAAGGGGGGAAGTCGCTTTTCTCCCCCATATAAGACCTAATCGTGTACTCTCTGCTTGAGTGGAATTGTCGTGGTTTTCACGCTAACTTTGAGGAATTACACCTTTCAGTCTAGTCCTATAACCCCTTTTCTTAAACGTGAATGCCATACTTCCTGGAGACCTTTCGTCTCATCTTTAACTTCTAGGACTCCGTCCCAGAAAGTCTGGAAGGCTGTTAGAATAATTAGGGGCAGGGGTGGCTTGACTTCTGTTGGCCATCATAGAGATGGTGCCAGCTTGGTCACCGATTAAAAAAGCTGTGGCCAATTTTGCTTGCCTTCACCATTACCCATAATTCTTCAACAAAGCATTATTCACCCTTCTTCCTGAGAGAGAAGGAAAAGCGAGAGTCTCATATTTGTGATTTTAAATTGGATAACTTTGAAGACTATAACACCCCTTTTACATTATCAGAATTGCAGCAAGCCCTGCAGAAATGTAATGACTGCTGCTGGACTAGATACTATTTATTATCAGCTTTTAACACATCTGCCTGAAAAGTCACTCCTTATACTTCTCAAGGCCTTTAACCATATTTGGTTAACTGGCCATTTCCCACCATCTTGTCACCAGGCTGTGATTGTGCCCATCCCCAAGCCGGGTAAGGACCCTTCCGACCCGGGCAACTACCGGCCAATCGCTGTAACACCATGTTTATGTAAAACTATGGGACGCCTTGTCAGCACCCGCCTGGTATGGCATCTTGAGTCACAGGGTCTCATCACAGATCTCCAGTGTGGTTTCCCGCACTTCTGTAGTATAACTGACCATCTAGTCCACTTTGACTCATTCATTCCAGATGCTTTTATCAATAAGCAACATGTCTATGCAATTTTCTTTGATCTTCAGATGGTATATGACACTACTTGGAAGTATGGTATAATGTCTGACTTGTTGGACATGGGTTTTAAAAGACATTTGCCCATTTTTATTCAGAACTTTTTGTCTAACCAGTCGTTTCATGTCTGGGCTCCTCCCTCTCCGACTCCTTTGAACAGGAGATGGGTGTCCCGCAGTTCAGCATTCTGTCTACTGTTTTATTTAGTATTAAAATCAATAACATCATAAAGGCCGTCAAGGATGACTCTGAATGCTCATTGTTTGTTGATGACTTTGCTTTGTGCGCACGAGGTCAAGGACTTGCGTCCCTTGAGAGGCGCTTGCAACTGTGCATTGATCACATCCAGGGGTGGGTATCTCTCAACGGATTCAAGTTCTCGCCCTCCAAGACAGTCTGTGTGCATTTTACTAACCAGACGAAATTTTTTCTAGAACCTAACCTGAGCATTGCTAATTAAGGTGGCCGAGGAGGCATAGTTTCTGGGGGTCATCTTTGACAAAAGACTGACCTTCTGCAACCATATTAATTACCTTAGAACCTCTTGTCAGAAGGTCCTTGACATTCTTCGTGTTGTTGGTCGTACTGACTGGAGTGCAGACCCCATTGTCTTACTTCGACTGTACCGCGCCCTTGTTCGGTTCAAACTGGATTACGGCTGTATGGTATGTGGCTCGGCTTCCAAGTCTTTTTACAGCATCTGAATACAATTCACCATCACGGTCTGTGAATATGTCTGGGGGCCTTCAGGACTTCTCCAATTCCCAGCCTGTATGCCGAGGCAGGAGAGCCTTCTCTCAAGCTCTGCCGCATCTGCCTCATGCTCAGCTACATTCTGAAACTGAAGGCCCATCCAGACAATCCTGCCTATGATTGTGTTTTTAAACCACCGTTTGCAGAGATTTACGATACCCATCCGAGAGCTGTCCGTCCACTTTCCTTCCGTGTCCGACTTCATCTGCAGGTGGCCAGAGTGGACTGGAATCTCTGCAACACATCACTCCACCCTGGCTATTACCAGTTCCTGACATCTTGCTGGACTTGACTGCCCACAAAAAAGACTGTACTCCACTGGCCATAGAGCCTCAATGAACTCCTTTCAAGTTTTCCTGGCTATTGTCGTATTTATATGGATGTGTCAAAGTCTGAGGTTGGGAGAGTGGCTGCAGCTGCAGTGTCTTCTCGCCATCCTAGACGCCCATTTAATCTCTGCCTCTTTGACCATTCATCTGTATTTAGTGCAGAACTGCAGGCAATTCTGCTGGCACTCAGGCATGCCTATCAGTCTAGGGAATGGAACTTCCTGATTCTGTCCGACTCTCTTTCTGCCCTGCAGGCTCTTCAGGGTGCGGGAACAGACCACCCCCTGCTGGTGCAGATTAGAGTGTTTTAAGTTAAGCGCAGACTTGATGAAAGAATATTATGACATCATTTTTATTTGGGTCCCAGGGCATGTGGGTATCGAAGGCAAAAGGATCGCAGATTCTGCTGCCAACGATGCCCGCAATGACCCTGTTCTGACACACAGACTGTTCATAGTGATTTTGAACCTGTGATTATTGTGTACTTAGCCCGCAAGTGGCAGTCCGAGTGGGACAAAGAGGAAGCGAACAAGCTGCATGAAGCTCTACCTACGGTGTCCGACAGTCTACCTTATTGCTTCAGCAGCTGCCATGAGGAGACTGTCCTTGCTCGGCTCCACATCGGGCACACGTATGTTAATTACTAAAACAGGAGGAGCATCCATTGTGTTATGGCTGTGACGAGCAGTTTTCTGTTTGACACTTTTTGCTATCTTGTGCCGATCTAATTGATACAAGATATAAACACTTCAAAGCAGACTCCTTGAAGGTTTTGTTCCGGGATGTTCCTCCAGACAAAATTTCCAGTTTCTTGAGAGAATGCAATATTTTTCACAAGATCTGAGCATTGATAGACTGTGAATTTCATTATTTTGACCTTTTTTTGAGTCTGTAGACGTTTCTTTTAAAGACTCGTGGGACATTTTAGCATGACGTATTTTAAAGGTATATTTACATCTTGTCTTAAGACCTTTCTTTTAGTTTGGCTGGCCAGATTTTTACCCATCCCGCTGTGATATGGCCTTAGTCGCCTGCTCGGTGTTAAACCCCAATCACTAACTAACCACAATAAGGACTCTACTCCAACAGCCATATACCAACAGAGCCTCAATGAACTCCTTTCAAGTTTTCATGGCTATTGTCGTATTTTTACCGATGGGTTTCAATGTCTGAGGATGGGAGTGTGGCTGCACCCGCAGTGTCCTCTCGCCATCCTAGACTCTCATTTAAGACCATTCATCTGTATTTAGTGCAGAACTGCAGGCAGTTCTGCTGCCACAGGTATGTTTATCGGTCTAGGGAAAGGAACTTCCTGATTCTGTCCGACTCTCTTTCTGCCCTGCAGGCCCTTCAGGGCGCAGGAACAGACCACCCCCTGCTGGTGCAGATTAGAGAGCTTTACGCAGACTTGAAGGAATGTTATGACAATTTTTATTTAGTTCCCATGGCATGTGGGCATCAAAGGCAACAGGATGCAGATTCTGCTGCCAATGATGCCCTCAATGACCCTGTCCCTGACAAACAGACTGTTTATAGTGATTTTAAACATGTAATTAGTGCGTACATAGCCCGCGAGTGGCAGCGAGTGGCAGTCCGAGTGGGACTAAGAGGAAGCTAACAAGCTATGTGAAGCTCTTTCTACGGTGTCCAACACTCTACCTTATTGCTATGTTACGCACTCTTATTTAGTAATCTAGGAGGAGCGTCCATATTGTTACGTCTGCGACGAGCAGTTTTCTGTTAAACACCTTTTGCTGTCTTGTGCCAATCTAATTGACACCCATGAAGCTTTTGTTCCGGGATGTTCTCCCAGACAAAATCTTCATTTTTCTGAGATAATGCAATATTTTTAACAAGATCTGAGCATTCATAGTCTATGTGAATTTCATTATTTTGACCTTTTTGAGAGTCTATAGATGTTTCTTTTAAAGACTTGTGCTACATTTTAGCATGACATATTTTTAAGATATATTTACATCTTGTCTTAAGACCTTTCTTTTAGTCTGGCTGGCCAGACCTGCTGTGAGATGGCCTTAGCCGCCTGCTCGGCGTTAAACCCAAATAACTAACTAACTCCATTTCCGATGTTGCCATCTCTGCGTTTCACTGCTGGCTGTTGTCTCTGGCTACCCTTCCCACAGAGCCAACTGATGAAGTCCCGTCAGAGGTGCGAAATGTTACATGGTAGTCGTAGTATGATACAATCACACCAGATGCACTCATGTAGGGTTCTTGTAAAGAAACTTCACACAGCTGCAACTCGTCAAACGTGGCACAAGGTTGTAGACCACACTGGAGTAACAGTTCCAACAGTACTTTATTGCAGCGATGCATTCTCCGCACATTTCATCCAGAAATGCACCAACACTGATACACCGTCTCCTCTACAATGCATCAACACTTTTGACACGCTGCGGCTCCACCCGGGTCAGCCCTGGGGAACTTCGGTGGGGTTAACTACTTTTTAGTTCTCAGGCTCACCCTGGTCAGCCCCACAGGGTGGGTTTCCTTTCCCATTCTGGGGCATGTGTTTCTGTCTATTCACCTATATTTGCCTTTTTTTAAACTCTCCCTACTGTCTGCGCTGCCTGTAGCTCTAGATATTGGATGTGTGTTGCTAAATGGTCTTAGCTTTATTTAGGCCCCATGTCGTAGGTTTATTTAACATATTGGACTGGCTGGTGACATACATTCAATATTCTGTTTTTTTTTTTTTTTTTTCCACAAGCAGTGCAGGCACGTCCTGAGAAAGCCTTGTTGCTGTCGGGATGTTAAGCAATGTACAATCAATCAATCAATTGACACGCTGTTTCTCTCATACAATGTACGCACATATTTCCTAACATGCTGTTTTATAATAATAATAATACATGGTAAATGAAAAGAAAAGGGGAGACTGCCAGTGCTAATATTTTAGGAAGGTTACAAAGTAAAGTAGGTTATAGCACTGTCAGGGGAGAGAAATGTGCATGATCGACCAGTGATCATAGATCTACTGTGGCCAAAGCACAAAAAAAAAAGATAGGAAAGAGAGGGGGCGCTAAGAAAGTGACTGAAAGCAATGCATATGGAAGCCCCCCCGAAGGGGGGCGTATCACATATCCACTGTTCCAGCCACTCAGTGCATGGAAATTTAAATCTAGGTCCCCCCAAAGGGGGTCCAGATATTTAGCCGGTGTGGACAGCTGTTTCGGTCTTTGCGACCTCTTCAGCACACCATCGGCAATACTGGAGGAGGCAGGAAATTCTGCCTACCTGCAATGACAACCACATTTTACTGTGGTGTCTGCAGGGGCATACATTCCATGCCACCACCTAGAATTAAATTTCCATGCACCCTAAAAGAGAACCTACCAAAAGGGGGAAGGGGTTGCAGTCGATATTGTAGTGATAAATGAAAAGAAAAGGGGAGACTGCCAGTGCTAATATTTTAGGAAGGTTACAAAGTAAAGTAGGTTATAGCACTGTCAGGGGAGAGAAATGTGCATGATCGACCAGTGATCATAGATCTACTGTGGCCAAAGCACAAAAAAAAAAAGATAGGAAAGAGAGGGGGCGCTAAGAAAGTGACTGAAAGCAATGCATATGGTAGGTTCTCTTTTAGGGTGCATGGAAATTTAACTCTAGGTGGTGGCATGGAATGTATGCCCCTGCAGACACCACAGTAAAATGTGGTTGTCATTGCAGGTAGGCAGAATTTCCTGCCTCCTCCAGTATTGCCGATGGTGTGCTGAAGAGGTCGCAAAGACCGAAACAGCTGTCCACACCGGCTAAATATCTGGACCCCCTTTGGGGGGACCTAGATTTAAATTTCCATGCACTGAGTGGCTGGAACAGTGGATATGTGATACGCCCCCCTTCGGGGGGGCTTCCATATGCATTGCTTTCAGTCACTTTCTTAGCGCCCCCTCTCTTTCCTATCTTTTTTTTTTTTGTGCTTTGGCCACAGTAGATCTATGATCACTGGTCGATCATGCACATTTCTCTCCCCTGACAGTGCTATAACCTACTTTACTTTGTAACCTTCCTAATAATACATGGTATTTATGTCGCATTTCTCATATTTATAATATAACTCAATGCGCAGGCGAAAACCACACACACACACACACACACTTACACACACACACACACACACACACAGAGTCTGCAGGGGGGTGGGGTGTACAGAAAACCGTAGAGATCACACGAAAGTCTGCGAGAAAAGGTGAGTTTTTAACTTTGCTTTGAACTGCGTAAGGGGGGAAGGTATTTCTCAGCTCAGTCGGTAAGGAATTCCAAATTAAAGGAGCAGTTCACCGGCAGATTTGAGATGGAACTTTGAGAAGTTTCTTTCCCGATTATACTATTACAGATTTCCAGAACAATCCAGCAAATTCGCACAACACAACCAATCAGGGGGGGAAAAAACATAACCAAGACTTATTAATATTTATTAAAAAAGATAAACACTCTAGATCCGACTGCTAATTTCCACTACCATCTAGGCTTATTCGATACAATGTTACAAAATGTACCCAACACCTTTGACGTCATATTTGAGGCCACTAGAATAATCACGCCATTTCTAGAACGTTCTAAGTCAAACGAGGTTGGACTTTGGCAACAATGTAACGAAAAGACATGTCATTTTAGAAATCAGAAATCGATCGCATTTCTCCAAGCAAAAGAAAATGAATCCTGTAAAGGCACTAAAAAGGTACGTAATTCTTATCGAAAATAACTGAAATAAATATCGGGTAGAGATATAAATACTGAGTGGTCTGAACCAGCATTAACACAATGACTGAGTTAACCCCCTTGATTATAAGTTTTTGACCCTTCATTTTCCATGTCTCCCGCACAGAGTAAATACTATTGGAAGTTACCCCTAAATCATTATTATTTAAACAGCCACATTTTTATGAAAATCAAAAATAATACTTAAGGGGTTAACTCAGTCATTGTGTTAATAATACTTCAATCCACTCAGTATTTATATCTCTCTTAATTAGCACATATGACCGATGTCGCAATGCCACTATATACGTAAACACAGCCCGTCGCCAGTACTCTAGGCAGGACACGACGCGTTGCAAGCCAGCTCACCTGTGTTGCCTTATCGTTGCTACGCGCTGGCACAGTAGCGCGCCGCGAGACCTGACACTCTATGAATAAGCAGGCTCTAAGGCTTTGTGAAGTCGACTTTATATATACTTATGACTGGTTCCCGAGAAATCAAAACGGAGGTCATACTCTGCACTAAAAACAGCCAGTTGGAAAACTAACAAGTGATATCTTACACACACACGCACGCACTGTCACACACAGACACACACACACATGAACAGACACATATACACATAAACAGACATACATACACACACATATACAATTATAACATCTCATCTGATTTTGTACAAGCCTAAATCAGTGGTGCGCGATCTCAGTCTTAACAAAACTGTATGTATTATTATATAGGCTTCCATTGTGTAGTGCGTAGCGTGTTATTGGTTTTTAGTTGCTAGGGGGGTGGGACACTGCACCACTGTAATCGTTTCGTAAGACATTTCAAGTCAACTGTCATGTGTGTGTCAGTCGTCACTTTGAAATAAATGACATATGTTATATCTTGAACAAAACAGATTTTGTTAGAGGTGGTAACACACGCAAACACGCGCACGCACGCAAACACACACACACACACACACACACACACACACACAC
>BTPG01000002.1:187419629-187522228 GCA_036245525.1 Semisulcospira habei | reverse complement strand
ACACACACACACACGCACACACAGGAGCACAAAAGCCTCACAGTGGGTTACCTACCATTTCATGTGAAAATGGGTTCCCATATTTCTATTTATTCTAGGGCTCTGGAATTGATGCGAATGTTTAGAACTCACCTTATGACTAAGCTCTATAACTTAAAATAAAATAGACATTTTCTAGAAACAGAGCCACTAGATGCAGAAAAAATGGGTTTCTACCAGTAAAGTGGGTGGGTGTCTCTCTCACACAAAAACTGGCATTACAGTCAAAATGGGTGTTTCACAACATTAGGCGTCTGTAATAAGGTCAAGTGGATGGAATACTTTTTTTTTTTTCACATTCATTTTTTTGTTTTGTTTTTTTCAACTTAATGTGTATGTGTGCATTAACATTCTTAACATTGTATGGTGCAAAATTGAAAGAACACTGGCCTGTAACCTTTTGATTATGATTTTTACAGAGGAAATCTTTTAAACATTGCTACGTTTTGTCATTCTGAAGCAAAACAGTTTATGCATGGCATTTATGTGAGAATTCTGGAAATTAAACGACTTTAAAAAATAAAAAAAATAAAAAAAATGTACTCTGCAGTTTGAGACAAACAGCAACAGAGCATTTTGAATATTAACCCTTATTATTCGGAATACACCAGTGTGTGCAACAAGTGTGACTAAAATAGTCCAAAGGGTAGTGGCAGAATAGCTTGGCGCCTCTAGGCGCCAAGCTATTGTGGCACCACCCTTGAACTAATAATGCCATTGGTCTATGTCCTCATCTGTAAGTTCTGTAATGTAGCTTGCATATATGGCAGTGTACAAATTTGAAGCTTTTAGCCTCAGTATGATGCAGGTTAACCCATATCATACTGAGGCTAAAAGCTTCAAATTTGTACACTGCTATATGCAAGCTACATTATAGTACTTACAGATAAGGATATAGACCAATGGCTTTAGTTCAAGGGTAGTGCCAGAATAGCTTGGCGCCTCCGGGCGCCAAGCTATTCTGGCACTACCCTTGAACTATTTTAGTCAAACTTATTTCACACGCTGGTGTATTCCGAATGATAAGGGTTAAAAAGTGTGGAAAAATATGAAAGACAGAAAAAGACCCAGACGAAGAAACTAACACTTAACTTATTCTACCCCAGACACACCAGAGCAAAATAAAGATCGACCATGATAGTTCAAGGCTGATGCCAGAATAGAGTGGCGCCTGTGGCCGCCAAGCTATTCTGGCATCACCCTTGAACTATTGTGGTCGATCTGTGTCCTGCCCTGCAACGCAGTTTTCAGAAGATGACTTCAACATTTGGGGATTCCGGTCTTGGGGTAGAATGAGTTAAAATGACAAAACAGAACACTGACATTAATTAATGAACTGACAACATGGGAAATCAATCACTTGAAACTTCAGCCTTTATTAATCACATCAAAGGTGCATGCATATAAAAACACAGTAATTGTTTGTAGACACTTCAAATCAAACAATCAAGAGCAGTCAAACCTTTTTCAGCCAACTTTGTGATGAGGAAAACTAGTTCTTGCCCAAGTTCGGCACGTAAAGGGTTACCGCGACTTATGTGCCTCTATTCATAAAATGGAGAGAGAAATATAATACTGAGTTCTAGCAAGTGCGACAATAAAGTTTAGCCAAGTTGGTGTACCTCGTCCAGTGCCTAGGTACTTAAATGCACCAGTGGTGCCAATGTTGCTATATTGGCAGCAGACCGGTCGCTGGGACCGGCCTGGTGCACCCGATCAGTTTAGAGCGTGTGCTTTCTGCACCTGTAATGGGCAACCTCGGAGAAAGAATCACGTGAGCTTCGTTTGACTGCTGCAAAATAACATGAATAAAGAATAAACCCTTTCCCATATATGCAATCCAGCAATTATGCATCCATCCTTATGCTAGCACCACGAAACATTACGCGATTTGGCAGATTTTTAAAAATAGCTTTTTTAAACCCTCAATGGAGGTGATTTTTGCGACATCTGCGTCGTTTGCGGCAGAAAGCACCGTCAAAGTTGAAGTTCGAGAAATGAGCGCACTACATGTACAATAGACTTGATTCAGTGGTGTTGGGCATGACTCAAGCCTCCGCCATCTCAACACAAAACTGGCGTAAAAGAGTACAAGTTAAAACCGCAAACGAACCTTTTTTTTTTGGACTGCGATCACAATCTTCTGCATGAACGTACAAGACCACACTACAAGTGCACAAGCAAACCTGTGCGTGCAGTTCTGGTGCACATTTCCAGTCCGAGCGACCGGTCTGGTGTGAAAATAGCAACAGTGTCACCGCTGGTGCGTTTAACCTAGGTAGAGGGCGAGGTATACCAACTCAGCTAAGGTTTATGCTTCCTGTGACTTTAGAAACAACAATGCACAGTATGCAAAGTGTACTTTATAGTAACAAAAAAAAAAAAGTTACAGACATTTCCAAAATGATCCAGGCGTACATCAGATAAAAACAAGCTATACACACTGAAAAAATAACACTCTTGTAATAAATGTTTATCATGTTGACAATGGTTTTCTTATCTTATTATTGTCTTTCATTCCGATTGGTTGTACATTGCTGAACGTCCGGACGTGCCAGCACTGATAATGAAGGGGAAAAAAATAAAATAAAATAATGAACAGAATATTTAATGTATGTCGCCAGCCAGTCTAATACGCTAAATAAACTTAATATCATTTAGCAACACACATCCAAAATCAAGAGAGATACACCACCACCACCCTCCCCCCCCAAAAAAAAAAAAAAAAAAAAAAACACACACACACACAAAAAAGAACAAAAAAACAACAACAACAACAACAAACAAACAAAAAAATTATTCTGACCCAAAAGGTGACTGCCAATCATGTAAAATGCAAAGAAAAGAAGTGCCCAACGGAGAAAGAAACAAGCTTAGAAAAGACGGTTACAACACAATTCAGTAAGATTTCGGGTAAATCCGCCTTGTCAAAACAGACAAACAAACAGAGAGATCAGTCGCTACTTATTTTTGTTCACAGAAGGAATGTGCTGCACATTCCTTCTGCCAATGAAGATAAGTAGCGGCTAATCTCTCTGTTTGTTTGTCTATTTTGACAAAGGGTATTTACCCAAAATATTAATAAATTGTGTTGTACCCGTCTTTTCTAAAGCGTGTTTCTTTCTCCGTTGGGTACTTCTTTAATGTTACACAGCATACAAAATGATCCAGGTGTACATCAGATAAAAACAGAGCTATACACGCTGAAAACAACCAAATAATAACGTTCTTGTAATAAGTCTTTATGTTGACAATGTTTGTTTCTTTTTCTCTTATTATTGTCTTTCGTCACCAACCGCCGTTTCATCAGCAGTTCCATTTTCAAAGTTTTACATGTTATATACAGTATACAAAATGATGCAGCCGCACCAACCCCATAGTAGCACTCTTGTAATAAATCTTTATGTTGACAATGGTTTTCTTACTCATTATTGTCTCTCGTCCCCAACCGCCGTTCCATCAGCAGTTCCATTTTCAAAGTTTTACATGTTATATACAGTATACAAAATGATGCAGGTGCACCAACCCCATAGTAGCACTCTTGTAATAAATCTTTATGTTGACAATGGTTTTCTTGCCCCTTATTATTGTCTCTCGTCCCCAAGCGTTGTTCCATTTGCAGTTCCATTGACAAAAACAAGCTTGACATACTGAAACCAACCCAATAATAATGAACACTCTTGTAATAAATCTGTATGAAAACGAAAATGACGCGAGTGTCGGAGAATCTCAATTCATTTCTTTTGTAACTTTTTCAGTCTGTTGTGGATGTAATCCTTAATGTTTGTCCAGCGCCTATGTCTAAGTGCAGCCTCTTCTGCAATTGCCTGCTGTATCTCAGCTTTTCCAGGAATTTTGTTCACGACGAGGTGCGACTTGAAACGAGTTTCAACAGCTTTCTCTTCAGCTTTCCCCCATGGTTTCCTTGTAAATCTAGCTTTCTTTCGAACAGGAGCCGACACAGAACTGTCATCATCAAAACTATCTAGTTTGTCATCAGGATCTGGACGTCTTTTCTCGGTCATGCTCATTGATTCCTGTGTTGTTGACTTGCTATTTGCTTCATTCACAGGTGCTGTTTCCCCAGAGACCACTCTGTGAGTTTCTGATGTGTTTTCATTGTCAAAGTCAATCTCTTCATCATCGCCCAGTTCAGCGCTAATGCAACTCTCAAAATCTGTCATGCCATTGTTAACTGACAGAAGAATCTTAGCCACTTTTGCCTTTTGAAGGACGTCTTGAGGTTGGCGGTAGATATGGCGATGTATCCGAATATCATGACCAAGGAAGTCTGCCAGCTGATCCTGGTCTAACTCTGAGATAGCCATGGACTGAGCCAAAGTTGCAACCTGCTTCCGTAACTGAGTAAATGTGAACATGGCTGGGTTTGACACTTGTGCTTGTAGCGCATGTTCCTTCAGAACATCATGGCCTCTGTAAGGCCTCTGACCAGAAGGTGTGGCAAAGATGTACTGGGAACCAGCGAGAGCTGGCACTGATTGCCTCATTTGAAGGATTCTGTCCACAGTTGTCATCATCTTCTTCGTCAGCAAAATGGGAACACTCCTATTAAACTTGCCCCTGATTTCCACTCGCTGAAAATGATTCACCATTTTCTTCTCAACCTCTGTGAGACCTTTCAAGATATCTTGATTGGTGATCGATCCAATCTTAGCATTCTGGAAGTCTGATACATTCATTCTCTGAACTTCTCCCCCTCGTTTTCGGTTGAAAAGTGATACAGCGCAAAGAGTTGCTTTAACCACTGTCGGATAATCTTCCGAAACCATCCTTGTCTCAAGAAGCTGTTGGACCTTCCTCACATCTTCACATGATGGGATCAGCTTGGGTTTGTTCATGGTCATTTTCTCGACTGACTGGGCTGCTGTAGCTGACACACAATCGTACCAGTCCCCGGTGAAGACAGAGTCAAAGCGCTGCGCCTCAGAGAGCTCCTGTCGCCACCTGTCATCTGAACCATGCCCAAGCTGTTTGGATGCCAGCGACTGTTTGATCTGTGAACATTTTTTCAAAGCATGGCCTATGCGCATTGCAAGATAGCCTTTTTTGAACTGATGTGTGTCCTCATCAAATTCTGGTAGCTCTTTTACAGCCAGTACAACATGATCAAAGCTAGCTGAATTGACCACAGCATTTAAACTTGCGATTTTCATTTCTGACCTCACTCTAAGAATCTTTAATAGTCTCCCTAATTCCCGCATCTTGGAGCTGATTTGCCCAGCCGTGTGTTCTTCAATGTCCCTGCGGTCAAATAATCTCTTTCCATACTCCAGAAGCAAGGGGTCAGTTCTGATGAGACGGCTTATCTCATCATCTCTCTGTCTGGCTAAAACCTTATGATAGAAAGAAAAGTCAACGTCTAAGGATATTGGAAGCATTAGCCTACCACGTTGAGCAGCCTCACCTCGCTTAGCGAACTGAAACCCTCCTTGTTTCTGACAGCAACGTTTTGAGTGTACAGAGATCAGCTTTTTTTGATAGAGCCCTTTGCAATGGCTACAGGCGAGAAGGTCGTCTACCTTACTAGTTTTGGTGCGATACTTAGGAATCAAACATCCTGATTTCTTTTCAAGAACTGCAACATTATGCATGTAATCACCCTCATCTTGTATTCTGATCCATGCTTGACATCTCTGCTTAGTCCCTTTTTTTATCATCAAAATTTTAGCAACGTCTGCCTCATCTACATGGACATCGTGTAAGTGCGTGCTCATTTTCAAAACAAGCTTGCCACAAAATTTGCATGCATGTTTCTTGTCCCATTTGTACTTTCCTTTCCCTCTCTGCGACACGTGCACACCCGTTTCTTTGGTAAGCGCTCTTTCCCTACCCCCTCTTTCCTTCTGCCTATCCACATTGTCATTACCACCCCCTAATTCATCCCCTAACGCACACTGCACCTTGCTGGTGCTTGCTTCACTGACACCTGCCCACCCTGAAACAGCCACTTTGAAATCTAACATATTCAATACAATACTGTCTGTGTCAGAGACCCCAGAGATTGATGGCGACACACCGTCTGAATCCTGTGAGCTCGAGCCAGGAACAAAGTGCTCGTCATCACTGTCCTTGTATTGCGATGCACTTGCACTCTCAGCCTCAGGCCCATCCCAGGCTCCATTTGCCAACTGGAAAAGGAAAGAAAAAAAAGAAAGCTGCATTAGTACAAAAGCAGCCCAATTTTGGTTTAAGGGGCCTTGCACAAGAATATAAAGAGTAATCCCGTGTATGACCGATTTACATGTGTGACCTTGGTGACGAGCGCTGGCTTTCGCAGCAGCAAAATCCATGTTTTCTGAAAATGTAAGCAGTTTTCACACCCCGCGAGACCCTTTGAGAGAGGTCACTCAAATTGGTATGTTTACAAAGGTCTTGCGACAAAGTATCCTTGGGCCAAGCTTGAAGAATGTGGCTTGAAAAGTCTCCGAGAAAATGCCACTGTTAACGTTTACCATGGACGCGGACGGACGGACAGACGACCAGTGGCCCAGAACATAAACTCACTTTTGCTTCGCACGCGAGCCAATAAAATGAAGATGATGATAGAATCACTTACCAGTTTGTAATTGGGGGCATTCCGCTGCCGTCTATGCACCCTCCTACCAGACGCACCCTCTGCAACAGACGACGCTGGGCCATCATGCTGCAGCTGACTAATTTTGCCATAGGCCTTGGTCATGTGCCAGGAAGGGGCGTGCTTGTCCACTTCCATAGATCCCGATGCGTGTGGACATCCTGCTGCCATCCGGCGCTGGGTGTGTGCAGAAAGTGCTGAGTGTGACCAAAACGGTGTTGCTGCAAACATGTCAAATACAACCATTTAAACCATTGCCATTTTAAATCAGATATATACATAATTACAGCAGTACCCCCTTCCCCCTACGAACAGTAACTGGTAATACAGTAAAAGGCGACACTTCAGTTGCAAAATCAAAAAAAAACTATTCGTGGAAGTCTGTTCTTCGAATTGCAAGGTAGTTTTGCGTACGATGATTCAAATACACAATGAAATCTGGCGCCATCTTTTTTACAGTGCATGATTACATGTCAAGTTACTTTTCGATATCAATCACACATGTCAGGAAAAAAAAGCAACCCAATCGCGTGACAGATTGACCTTGTAATGTGTTATTGAACGAATTCCTTTCGTTGAAGAAGAAAGCTTTTGTTAAATTCGTGGGGTTTTATTATCTGTTACTACAAGACTGACTGAGCAGCACTGACTGACTGAGACGCGGGTCGTAGCAGACGGCCGGCGTCTCAGTTTTCTCGGCCAAACGGGTCCATATAGGCTACTGTGCAATTGTATCTGATTGGGAGCATCTCAGTTAAATAACTGCGCTGAAAAAGTACACTTGGGCGTGCTTTTAACTAAGAAATATTGCATAAAAACAATCTTACCTGATGGAACGACGGTTGGCGGGACGAGAGACAATAGAAGGGGAAACAACTCAGTTCACACTGCGCAGCCGAACGACGCTCGCTTCCGTGGTAACACACTGGCCCAGTGCGTTTAAAACACAACATTAGGTAAACCTGCAAAAATGGGACATCAAATTTTTATATTTTTTTCTGACTTTTGAATGAAAGATAATGCAGAAACAACCCTCAGAAAAAATGGGTGCCCGACTTGGTCACCCAGAATTTTACACACACCCATTTTCCAGAAGGATGGTAAAGAAAGTCGCCCATATTAGTGGTTTTGTGCGCACACACACACACACACACACACACACACACACACACACACACAAGCACACGTGCATGAGTTAACTCTTTCCCTACGTAACATTTTCAGCGAGTCAGTTCTCTGCAGGCGTAGCAGGAAAAAGGACGTGTGTTCCCTGATGACGTACATTTTTGTGGTAGATTGAATTAATTTTCACAGCCTCCCAAGGTAACAACCATAGATAAATTGGGTCTCATTGGAAAAAGCATTAAAAGTACTTTTGAAAACTGCGAGTGTTTGTGCATCAGTTTAGTGGGAAGTCGAACCAATTTGATTATTATGCAACAGAACAAACATGGCGGAGCAAAAAATGAGAAACGTGGTTTTGGTAGCAACAGTGTAAGCACATGCAACGAAAAACCCAGATTTACTCACCAACATGGCAGGAAAATGTATTCCACAAGCAAAGAAATCACACAAGAGAACTGTCTCTTCTTGAATCACAATATTACGAGCTAAAAGTCACTGTTGAAACCGCGCTCATGAGGATCGAATAAGCTCATTGTCGGAGACGATCAATGGCACGTTGTCGGCTACTTTGGCTTTGTTCTGACACCATCCGACAAGGGCATTCACTTTCAGATAACTTAGAAATGGTTGGTGAAACATGTTATAGTGGTTGCTTCCCTTAGACCGATAGCTGTGCGTCATGCGATTTTTGTACAAACACAACGCTAGAATACTAGTGACTCGTCTATAGACAGCAACGAGCACAACGCTATAACGTAAGTGTTTCGATGGCTAAGGGTTTGTTTGGATTAGCACTAAACCAGGAGTGATACGTAGGGAAAGAGCTAAATGAACTTGGAAACTGTCTTTGACCATGAATGAATATTAACTATAAAATTTAAACCAAATACCTCTGACATTGACAGTACTAACATTACTTTCACATCCACTGCCAAACGCCTTATTGTAACCATAGATTTTGCTCTGTCAGTGAACTACCATGTCCTTAATATCTGTAGGGCTGCATACTTTGAACTGCGCCGTATTAGCTCTGTTCGCCAGTATCTTTCCACAGAAGCCACAAAAACAGTGTGTTTGTTTGTTCTGTCCAGGCTAGACTATGGTAATGCCTTGCTTGCTGGTTGTCCTCAGTACCTCATAGAGAAACTACAAAAAGTCCAGAATGCTGCTGCTCATCTTGTGCATAGAGCCCATAAGACAGACCACAAACGCCCCTTCTTCACCAACTCCACTGGTTGCCTGTCCCTGCTAGGATACACTATAGCCCACTGGGCACCGGCCTCCACGTGGCGTGGGTGGGTAGTCTCCTCAGTCCCTGACTGAGTGGGCTAGCAGAGGGGTGCCATCTTTGTCCAGGATTAGGACTTGATGTCAGCAGATATGTTGTTCAGTCTTTTTCAATGGTCCGGTTTTTAAGGAGCTGTGCTTACCCAGGTCTTACCATGTTAGATTGGTCCTTAAAAATACGCGTGAGTTTTTGGTCCTTTGGATCCCAAGTGTTTGCCGTGCTTGGAGACCCGTGTCGGGGGAGAAGAGGATCCTGGTGGCTGAAACACTCCACTTTGGCCTTGACTTCTGCCTAAACGGGAGGCTAGTCGTACCGGCCTAGTCAATCGGTTCTTGTCACGTCGAGCCCTATCCCCCTGTTGACATGCGGGTTGTTATACGGAGCACCATGCTATAGCCTCTGATGCTGATTAGGTGCTTTACGCCAGTATTCCCCTGCATTCAACAGTGTGATAGAAGGCGGTGGCTCAAACAGTTCAATCGGGCTTACCCCCTTGAGTATATCTTTCGGGCAGTCTCCATTGTGCGTCGGCTGGAGACCCGCCGACAATTGCACTTTCCCTTCTTGGGCTCGGTGGCGGGTGGGGACCCCCGGGAGATGAATATCTATCATACTATAATATGGAAAATATCAAAAAAACAAAACTGGCACGAAAGCGGCACATAGCCGCCGACATTGTCATTGAGAACGATAGTGACTCTGATTGTGAGGAAGCGACACCTCAGGCGTCGGCCGCCTGGCCTCGCTTTCTCATTATCCACAGCAAAGTTAAAGAGAAGCCTGTTTCCAAGTTGCACCCTTTCCTGGTAGGGGAGACCCTCAGGAGCCGTGTTGGCAGGCCTGAGGCCCAGCGCCTCAGGTCTGGTGACTTGCTGGTAGAATGCCGTACCCGGGCACACTCCAATGGGCTACTGAGGTCACTCCCCACAAAACAATGAATTCCTCTAGAGGAGTGATTAAAGATCAAGCATTGGCCGAACTGTCTGAAGATGAACTTGTACGGAACCTTAAGTCACAGGGGGTGACCTACGTCAGGCGCTTCATTTCCAAACGAGGTGGTAGGGAGATCCGTCTCCCTACCATCATCCTGACGTTTGGCACCCCCACAGCTCCTACTACCATCTGGGGAGGTTACTACTAATAATAATAATAATAATAATACCGTTATTATATAGGCGCTTTTTCTCAATTTTGGGGAAATCGACTCAAAGCGCCGCGCCTGAAACCCAACACACACACACTCACGAAACAGACACGGATTTACGCCATTTAAGACAAACACAGTACAAACACAGTACAAGACAAATGAAGGGCCAGTCAGCTACTGAAGTTACAGAGATTTTTGATCGCTTGTATTTGAAATTTGTAAAGTGGCCTGAGACCGGTACCAAAGTGTGGGTGTGGGGGTGGAAGAACCGGAGTACCCGGAGAAAGAACCCCCGACGGTCCGCCCGAATTAACGGTGACACTTACCAGAGGAGAAAAGTCCAACGCCGGAACCCGGTATCGAACCGCGCACCTTTGGCATTGGTGGCAGGCGCCTTAACCACCGCCCACTCCCTAAAAGTGAAAAAGTACGTCCCTCTCCCCCTCCGGTGCTTTAAGTGCCAAAAGTATGGCCATGGGCAGAAGACATGCTGCCAGGCAGAGGCTCTATGCGCCCATTGCACTAAGCCCAGACACTCTGCTGAGTCCTGCACAGCCATCCCCCTGTGTGTGAATTGCCAGGGGGCGCATATGGCTTCGGACAAGAAGTGCCCTTGTTGGATCTCTGAGTGCAGGATTCAGCAGGTGCGTGTGGAGAAGGGGCTGTCCTTTGCGGACGCAAAAAAACTGGTTGACGGTCCTGGTGCAGCTGAGGCTGCGCCAAACTCAAATAACAACTTTGTGTATACTTTCAGTGCTGCGGTGGCAGGCAAGCACCCCACCAAAGACTTCTCTTGTCAAACCCCAACTTCTTGGTTGGGGGCGGAGCCTCGGATCCTCTCGCCCCTGGAGAGTAACCCTCCTCCGGTGGTGACGAGGAGCCAGGGAACGCGGAGGGCAGATGCTACCGGTCCGGTGGCACCGCCTTCTGCTGCCCCTAAGCCTCAGCCCCCACCCAAACCTGCTAGTTTGTCAACGCCAAAGGTTTCTGGCTCTGGTCAGCCTTCTAAGGCCACTAACTCTAGCGGCAAGACCGCTGCCCAGGACCAGAAGTCTAAGAAATCTATGGGACCGCCGTGCGCACGGGCCCAGAAGGGGAACACTGATGTCCCCCTTCAAAACAAATATGCTGCATTGGAGGAGCAGATGGAGGGAGTGGAAGTTGCCGATGCTGCGGCAGCTCCACCCCCTTCATCTCCGAAGAACCAGAGGAGGCCTGGGAGCCGGCCCCCCTCTGTTTCTCCAACTCCTTCCAAGGCAAAGGAAAAAGGGGGGAAAAACTCCGCACCCCCAGATAAGACATAATCATGGACTCTCTGCTTCAGTGGAATTGTCATGGTTTTCAAGCTAACTTTGAGGAATTACGTCTTTTAATCAAGTGCTATAACCCCTCAGTAATATCTCTTCAGGAGGCTTACCTGAAGACTTCTGACCCTGTGTCCTTTAATGGTTTTAACGTTATACATAAAGGAGAGGCGCTCGGGTGGAGTGGCTCTTCTCATTAGTAGCCAAATTTTATGTAGCCCCGTTTGCATCGACACCTGTCTTCAGGCTGTCGCAGCTCGGGTTACCTTGAAGAAGACCATAACCATATGCAGTATTTACCTGCCACCATCCCTGCAGGTCTGTAGTAATGATTTTTTTAATTTAGTTGATCAACTGCCACCTCCCTTTATTCTCATGGGGGATTTTAACGGTCACGCTCACCTTTGGGGTAGTGACCACTATGATGGCAGAGGTCAGATGTTAGAAGATGTTTTTTCTCAACTTAACCTGTGTGTCTTTAAGGATGGTTCACCTACATACTCTAACCCAGGTTCAGGATCTAGTTCTGTTCTAGACCTCACTGTGTGTGATCCTTCTCTCATGCTGGACTTTGACCGGAAGGTTCACGATGACCTGTGTGGTAGTGACCACTTCCCAGTAGTCCTGTCATCGGTCAGCTGTGGGGAGGATCTGCCGGTGGGGTGCTGGAATCTTAAGAAAGCTAACTGGCCACTGTTCGCCTCCCTCTGTCAGTCTCATATTACAGAGGAGGTGGTCATGTCATCTGAAGAACCTATTTCTTCTTTTACTACTATTTTGTTGGACGTAGTGGGTGAAACCATCCCTAAAACTTCCTCATCAGTCCGTCGAAAGCCGAGAGTACCATGGTTCAACGGAGAGTGCCGCAAGGCCCAAATAGCGCGCAAATCTGCTCAGCGACGTGCTTTCCGTAATCCGTCGCAAGTGAATATTTTAACCTTTAAAAGACAGATGGCGAAAGCTCGTTACATTTTTAAACGTGAATACCGTGCTTCCTGGAGACGCTTCGTCTCATCTTTAACTTATCGGACTCCGTCCCAGAAAGTATGGAAGGCTGTTCGGAGAATTAGGGGCAGGGGTGGCTCGGCTTCTGTTGGCCATCTTAGAGATGGTGCCAGCTTGGTTACAGATAAAAAAAGCTGTGGCCAATTTGCTTGCCTCCACCATTGCCCAAAATTCTTTAACGGAGCATTATTCACCTTTCTTCCAGAGAGAGAAGGAGAAGCGAGAGTCTCGTATTTGTGATTTTAAGTCCAATAACTCAGAAGACTATAATGTCTCATTTACATTATCAGAATTGCAGCAAGCCTTGCAGAAATGTAATGACTCTGCTGCTGGCCTAGATACCGTCCACTATCAATTCCTAACGCATCTGCCTGAGAGGTCACTCCTTGTACTTCTCAAGGCCTTTAACCATATCTGGAGAACTGGTCATTTTCCGCCGTCTTGGCACCAGGCTGTGGTTGTACCGATCCCCAAGCCGGGTAAGGATCCTTCCGACCCGGGCAACTACCGGCCTATCGCTTTGACATCATGTTTATGTAAAACTATGGAGCGCCTGGTCAACGCCCGCCTGGTGTGGCATCTTGAGTCACAGGGTCTCCTCACAGACCTCCAGTGCGGTTTCCGGCGCTTCCGTAGTACAACTGACCATTTAGTCCGCTTTGAATCATTTATTCAAGATGCTTTTGTCAACAAGCAGCATGTCTATGCAATTTTCTTTGATCTTGAAAAGGGATATGACACTACCTGGAAGCATGGTATAATGTCTGATTTGTCGGACATGGGTTTTAAAGGGCATCTGCCTGTTTTCATTCACAATTTTTTGTCCAACAGGTCGTTCCATGTCCGTGTGGGCTCCACCCTCTCCGACTCCTTTGAACAGGAGATGGGTGTCCCGCAGGACAGTATTCTATCTCCTGTTTTATTTAGCATTAAAATAAATAACATTGTAAAGGCCGTCAAGGATGATTCTGAATGCTCTTTGTTTGTGGACGACTTTACTTTGTGTGCACGAGGTCGAGGACTTGCGTCCCTTGAGAGGCGCTTGCAGCTGTGCGTTGATCGCATCCAGGGGTGGGTGTCTCTCAATGGATTCAGGTTCTCGCCCTCCAAGACAGTCTGTGTGCATTTTACTAACCAGATGAAATTTTTTCCAGAACCTAGCCTGAACATTGCTGGAGTGCCATTTAAGGTGGCCGAAGAGGCAAAGTTTTTGGGGGTCGTCTTTGACAAAAGATTGACCTTCTGCAACCATGTTTACTACCTTAGAACATCTTGTCGGAAGGCCCTCGACATTCTTCGTGTCATTGGTCGTACTGACTGGGGTGCAGACCGCATTGTCTTACTTCGACTGTACCGGGCCCTTGTTCGGCCCAAACTGGATTACGGCTCTGTGGTGTATGGCTCAGCTTCCAAGTCTGTGCTACAGCGTCTGAACACAATTCACCATGAGGGTCTGCGGATATGTCTTGGGGCCTTCAGGACGTCTCCAGTTCCTAGTCTGTATGCCGAGGCAGGGGAGCCTTCTCTCAAGCTCCGCCGCATCCGCCTCATGCTCAGCTACGTTCTGAAACTGAAGGCCCATCCAGACAATCCTGCCTATGATTGTGTTTTTAAACCATCGTTTGCAGAGATTTACGATACCCATCTGGGAGCTGTCCGTCCACTTTCTTTCCGTGTCCGACCTCATCTGCAGGCGGCCGGATTGGACCTGGACAGAGTTTCGGAATCCCTGCAACACATCACTCCACCTTGGCTTTTACCAGTTCCTGACATCTTGCTGGACTTGACTGCCCACAAGAAAGACTCTACTCCACCAGCCATATACCAACAGAGCCTCAATGAACTGCTTTCAATTTTTCCTGGCTATTGTCGCATCTATACCGATGGGTCAAAGTCTGAGGATGGGAGAGTGGCTGCGGCCGCAGTGTCCTCTCTCCATCCTAGACGCCCATTTAAGCACCGCCTCCCAGACCACTCATCTGTATTTAGTGCGGAACTGCAGGCGGTTCTGCTGGCACTCAGGCATGCTTATCGATCTAGAGAAAGGAACTTCCTGATTCTGTCTGACTCTCTTTCTGCCCTGCAGGCCCTTCAGGGCACGGGAAATGACCACCCACTGCTTGTGCAGATCAGAGAGCTCCACGCGGACTTGCTGAAGGAATATTATGATATAATTTTTATTTGGGTGCCAGGGCATGTGGGCATCGAAGGCAACAGGATCGCAGATTCTGCTGCCAACGATGCACGCAATGACCCTGTCCTTGACACACAGACTGTTTATAGTGATTTTAGACATGTGGCTAGTGCGTACATAGCCCCGTGAGTGGCAGTCCGAGTTGGACAAAGAGGAAGCTAACAAGCTGTATGAAGCCCTTCCTAAGTTGTCCGACGGTCTACCTTATCGCTGCGGCAGCCGCCGTGAGGAGACTGTCCTGGCTCGGCTCCACATCGGCCACACTCTTATTTACTTAAACAGGAGGAGCGTCCATGGTGTTATGCCTGCAACGAGCAGTACTCTGTTCAACACTTTTTGTTGTCTTGTGCTGATCTAATCGACACAAGGTATAAACATTTCACGGCGCAGACTCCTTGAAGGTTTTGTTCTGGGATGTGCCCCCGGACAAGATCTTCAGTTTTCTGAGAGAGTGCCATATTTTTAATAAGATTTGAGCGTTTATAGATTATGTTGTTTCTATTATTTTGACCTTTTGAGAGTCTTTCGACGTTTTCTTTAAAGACCTGTGTGACATTTTAGCCTGACATATTTTAAAGGTATATTTACATCAAGTCTTAAGACCTTTCTTTTAGTCTGGCTGACCAGATTTTTACCCTTCCCGCCGTGAGATGGCCTTAGTCGCCTGCTCGGCGTTAAACCCAAATAACTAACTAACTAACTAGGATACACTATAACATTCTCTCACTGTCATACACTGCTCTCTTTGACTGTGGACCTATCTCTCTCTCTGATCTGTTGCACATTTACACTCCATCCAGACAGCTACAATCTTCATCTGACATCTGCACTCATTGTGTTCCCTCCACCAAAACCAAGTCCTTTGGGCAGCGCTGTTTTTCGTACCAGAGTCCTTTGCTATGGAACAGCCTCCCACAAAAAAATACGCTACACACAGTGCAGTCATTCATTGAAAAGCTCACTCAAAAAGTATCTTTTTAAGTCTGCCTACTGATGACTTGTTCATGTGTGTGTGTGTGTGTGTGTGTGTGTGTGTGTGTGTGTGTGTGTGTGTGTGTGTGTGTGTGTGCATACACACCAGTCTTTTTGTGGCTGTTTGGTTTTGTTATTTAATTTTTGTTAATATTTATTTATTTGTATATTTATGTTTGCATTAAGTTTGAAAACAACAAACAAACAAACAAACATTGTAAAGTGCCTAGAGCTCCGCTAGGAGGTTAGGCGGTATATAAATACCCATTATTATTATTATTATTATATCTGATTGAAATGTAAGCAAATGTGCAGGAACTATCAGCTATAATTTTAATAATTTAAAATATGTTACAACGTTTGGTCGATCTAACATTCGCAGACGCGCGCGTCCGGAGAAAGATGTAGCAGGATTGTTTATTTTCTTACTTCGTTGTTCATAATTAGTGTTAATATATATTTGAGCTGTTGAATAAGATGTCTCATTTGAGCTGTGGCAGCTGACAGGAACTAATCATCTTTTACAAAGTCTGGGGGTCACAATTGTTGACACTCTTTCACTGAACCAGCAAATAGTTAGCACATGTACCTTGAGCTTCATCACATCTCATCCATTCGCATTTATCCTGTCATAGTTAGACTACTGCAACTCTCTCTATGCCTTGTGTTCACAGTATCAGATCAGCAGATTACAGAAAGTCCAGAACTCATCTGCAAACACACAGATCCAAACACACCTTTCTGAAAGCTCTCCTTTGATTCCCTGTTATTGCAAGGATCAGTACAAACTCTGTTCTGTTTGTTTCAACTACGTCTTCACTACAGCACCAACTCCCCTATACCTGTCTTTAGTACACTAAAATCCCTCCAGACAGCACAGATCTTCCACAGACAGTCACATCACCGTATTTTCTCTGTGTGTTGCAAGTCCCTCGGTCAGCCCTCTTTTGCTCTTCAGTGCCCTCACTGTTTGAATGAACTGACTCGCGAGGTCTGCCACAGTCAATCTTTGAAACCTTCAGAACAGCCCTTAAAATGCACCTCTTCAAATAGTGCTACACTAATGTCTGACTCTTCCATCATCTGTGTGCATGTGTGTGTGAGTGTGTGCATCTGTGCGTGCATAATTGTAGACTGATTTTGGTCTTCCGTATTTCTTTTTCATTAGCATAGAGCTCATTTTAAATCTTCATATAAATAACTATAAATCTTCATTATTGTTATTATGTGATGACATGTCATGACTTTCAAGCGGCTTTAAAAAGAATTTTGAAAATGGGCAACTTTTTTTTCCACTAACATCTATCATTCTACAAATAAAGATTTGCGGAGGCAAGTGACTAGGGGTGAGGTGACCCTGTGCAAGCTCATTGAGTGCTTTATGTCTACATTATCAAGTTAAAGTGTTGTTCAAATCACGTAATCTTGAGTCCTGTATAATCTTTTTTTCCCACCAGAAACCCCTCTCCTGTATCCCATTTTCATGTGAAAAGTGCTGAAGTACGATTTTGTTGTGTGCTACCAGTAGATTGCTGTAACTTTTTTTTAAAACATGTGGTAGTACAATTTTGTTGTTTTATTCAGTTGTTTTGAGATATCAGCCAATTTTTCAACAGTATTTTTCAAAATACATAAGATTAAGAAAAATAAGATGATCTCTAAATGGTGAGAACAAGCAGTGTCACTTTGATCATCGCTTCATTGCTGAATCTGAATACTATAATTATATATAGAAGAACTCTAAACTTTTTTGAATGAACAACAATCCGAAAAACACTAATTACTCTGACGAAAATCTGGCGTCGGGTTCCATGACTTCAGGATGATCCCAGTTCGAACATGTATTTTCATTGAACTATGAGGCAAACCATTACCATCAGATTTGGCACTTTTACAAATATGGTGGAAGAATTAAAACAGATACATTACTGGTAGCAGGAGTGTGCTGCACCAACCTATGTAGGCCTTTTGGGAGGTCAGATTGACTGTTGTACCACTGGGGCGTTGGCACTACAAAAGTCTGTTGAGCACACCACTACTACCAATTGTTTTGTACACATATATACTTACTCTGTTGTTTGTTTGTAATTGTAATTGATATTTTATTGTCTCTTTCTTCCAAAAGGTATATAATTTTGAACAGTTCTGTGGAAGAACTGTGCACGGGGTAAGATCTGTTGCTCTCCTATGCTTATGCCATTAGTAGTGTGCATAGACTAGAACAGGAAATAGCCACATGTACCTAGCTAGGTGTCAGTAGTATGACACACGATTCTAATGCTGTTGTATGCATTATATATTTTATGAATACATACGTTTTCTTATATAAATGTTTTTGAACTTCACGGCATGCTCAAACTGGGTGAACTTAGTTTTGACTTAGTTCTACGGCTGTGTGTGCTGCAAGTACACCGCTAGCACTAACTGCATGTTCTAGAATAGCGCTGGCATAATGAAGTGTTTTTCCTGTTATTAAAGGCCTGATCTTTGAAAATAACACAGATATGCATGTATTGAATAACATGTATGTTCACCTTCATTTTGAGCTGAAGTATATTTGGGGAGAAAATGGCGAGTTGTTTTAAATGAGATGAGAACATACAGTTATTGAATACAGCATGCTGATACACAGTGCAGTACGGTACACCTGGCAGGTGTATCAGATGTCCCAGTGCTTTCAAGCGCTAACTGCAGGCAAAAGTGCCTTTGTAGCTCTTTCCAAGATGTCAACTGACCTATAAGATACATTGACCTCTATTTAAAAATAATTTATCACATCAAGCATTGTACATACCACATTCAAGACCTCTTTTACAAAATATACTGACCTTTTTTTTAAAAAGCCGGGATATCATCCTTGATGAGATAGCAACTTATACCATTAAAACATTGCTTGTTTCACTTTTCTGCTTCTGCTTTTTTCTGTACAATCAATTCTTTCTTTTCAAGTGTGCTTGAAGAGTAAACAGCCTCATTTAATACAAAATACAAATAGGATACTTCATTCTGACTATGACGATCCTGTGAACAGGATAAAAAGAAAAATGTATCATCACAGAAAAGGATTCCTATAGCCAAACAGACATCATTTTGAATCTGCTTAAAGCCATCTTGCAAGCACCGAGTGAAAGCACTAGACTTATAAAACCCCCTCCCTCTCATTGAGTGCTCAAAGCACTTTGTCCAGTAATACTCATCCCTGGATGTCTGTATATCATGGATGTGCTTATCTGTGGCAGTACAGTTTAACAAGTTTATAATATTCCCTAAGCGGAAACAGCATTCTTTTCAGATATCACCTGTTGAGCACCATCAGCTGACTGCAAGCAAGTGAACTCAGCACAATGTTGAAACTGAGTTGGTCCTGATAATGCCTGCATTATTTGAAACCCTAGAGTGCACTGGTGCAGTTCAGTACAGCACATTTGTACACAGTACACTGGCGTAAAGCTTGCACTAGCCATTTGCATAATAGACATTTAGTTATTTAGTGGATCTTCTCATTTTGGTACTTTAACTGTCGGTAATATGACAAAAACTGAGAAAAGTTTTTTAAAAAAACTGTTAGGTTTGCCAAAATAATGCAAAATGCTCACCTACCACATGGCATGGCCTGGAAACAGCCGAAGCATGGTGATGACATTGTTGGGGGCCAAAGTAATGCACAAAGATAGAGAACACTTGCGAGCACCTTGCAAACAGTGAACGAAGCAGGAATATCCTGCGGTATCAATTTTAGCCCTGACTTTTCATTGTCAAACAAAGAACAGACTGAGGCATAATACAGCAGATGAATAGGCATCGAGAACCTGTGGTCTGTCAGTGATGAGTGATACCTTAGCTGGGCTACAGCAGAGAGAGAAGATGTGGGGCTACAGCCACACCCATTTAATAAACAATTGATTATTCTAATTAGATCGGTAATTAGACAAACGAATTCCACCAATTACCCCAATGGCTTTACCTAGCCATACTAGTTTCATTCCAAGAATCATTCAAGCTACGATTTTTGATCAGCTCTCAACCCGTGATTATTAAGCCAGATCCCCCACCACACCTAAATAATTAATGCTGTCATTGACTTCTTTAAACAAAATTATTATATTACGTTTTAAAATGAACCAAGATGAATTACTACTTCTAAACGATATCAATGCTGTAGAAAACAAAGACTTAGACTCTAAAAAACAGCGTCTTTTGTCTGTGATTGTTTCAGGGAAGTCCAAAACTTATCTCGGAAAACAGTACATGACAGAAGATATAGAATCCCTCTCACCCGACGATTTAATTAAACTACATTCTAAATATGAAAATCATATCGCTTCACTAATGACTCGTGATCTGAGTCGATCTCTTGTCTGTCTATACACAAAAGCTGTAAGTCACTTCCTACCAGTAGACACTGACAGTCTATCACACGACCTTGAAAGCAACCCAATTGTTTCAAGTTCAATAGGCAAATTAGCATGTCTTATGTTTTACAAGTTTGGGAATTACCTTGCACCTGTGGTAACTTTGCTTGTCACTGGGAGTCATATTGATTTTTCTAAAATAAATTTTACTGCAGAAGAAAATGGACCAAACGGACCGAACCGGCAACACTCAGACAATCCCACAGCAGATTGCCGGCCCTGCCCTGACACAGGTTCAAACTGTAACTAAGGCTAAAAGTCCAGGCAGGGTGGAAGCTGGAAAAAGAGTAGCTGCATTGAACAAACAAAGAAAGTTAGAACTACTGCAAAAGGCACATGTAACTGACTCACCACCAGGACCACTAACAACATCGACCCCAACACCAGTGTCAGGACCCTCTCCCCCTCATCAAAGTGAGAGACTATCAACTAAGTCTAACCCCAAACCCAAAACAACAAAATATATAGTTGCTGGATTTGTTGTCGGATTTGGTTACGTAGGTTACAAATTATACAAAAAATACAAACCACAGACTCGTACAATGTCCAAAAAATTAAACATTCCAAAAACAGAACCAGAAGTCTCCACATTACCAGTAATACCAAAAGTTGTCGACCCATTTGTTATGCAGTGAATAAAAATATTATTTTAATTTTATTGCCTAAGAAAATGAGCGAAACAAAAAACTTAATGAACCTTGTCTATCACTCTGCCGTGATAAGCGGACTAGCTGTTGCTTACTCTATGTTGGGAAAATACTCAAAATGAAATCAGCAGACTTGAGTAGATTAGACTTCGAAGACAGTGCTAAGCTAGTAGCTGTTGTAACAGCATCAATTGCAACAAAAGACTTTATAGTTAAGCAAGGAATTATTCCAGAAAATGTTTCTAAGTAAATAAAAAATATGGCAACAATAGCTATTTTGATTGGTGGAGCAGTTGTTAACGCATTGGCATTTAGTGGATCAAACTATCTCTTTTCAAAAATGGGTAGAGAGGAATCAGCAGAAGAAATGAAGCGTCACAATGAGGCATCTGAAAAACTAGCTCAAGCCCAACAAGATTACGAGAAGCAAAGAATAGAGAAACTTGATTTCATCAATGAAAAACTCTGACTTGAAGGTCATGCACAGCATACATTTTCAAACATCGACGATGCGATCAAAGAATATTTTCTTGTTACTGGCAAAGACATAACCAAAACTTAGCGACTACTATCAATCAAGTCCAGAACAAAAAAATGGAGAAATATTATTTGTTCTAGTAGTACATTAGTATATTTTACAGGAGTTTTTATTGCTAGAAGAAATGACAGACGTCGGAGCTAAACTATCAAAAATATATTACTCCCCTATTGGTTACTGGAAAGGAAAAACCGCAATAGAAAAATTACATGCTGCTGTGGGTGGGGATGAAACACTCGAACAAATAAAACAGTGACTACAAAAACAAGCAATTTGGCAAATTTATTTACCTGCTCCAAGAAAAATAACAAGACCTCATTTTGTAAATACTATCCCTAATGACACCCATCAAATGGATCTTCTGTTCCTACCACACGATACAATAAGAAAGAAACGATACAAGTATTCATTAACTGTTGTTGACATAGCTTCACGGTACAAGGATGCTGAACCCATAACTGACAAGAATGCTAGTACAGTGGCCACTGCGTTAACAAAGATATATAGGCGTGGTCGTTTAAAATTTCCCAGGCTTGTGCAAGTCTATGATGGATCTGAATTTAAAGGCGCTGTTAATCAATTATTTGCAAAGCATGGAGTGCTAGTGCGGCGAGGCATACCGGGCATGCATAGATCACAGGCTATTGTTGAAAACTTTAACAAGCAATTATCGGAGAGACTTTTCAGCTATCAGTATTCTAAGGAACTCATGCATGATGCACGTAACACTGAGTGGGTTAAGAGATTACCATCTGTGATAAAAGCAATGAATAATTAAAAACAATAGCGTCAGGGTCAGAAATAAAAACAAAAGCGCCTGACACAAGCTTGTTTACAAAACAGGTGAGATATTTGTATCAAGCTGGCGAGGCTGAGAATGACATCAGGCGCAGGGCAACTGATCCAATTTGGTCGACATCTGTCCACAATATAAAAAAAAATAGTTCCTGGTGCTAATACATCGATTTTTTTATCTGTATGAGCCTGCGCCTCAGAGGGCATTTGTCAGAGAAGAATTACAAATTATTCCTCCAGACACTGTTACACATTTTTAATCATTTCATCAACTAATTCATCGATTAGTTCATCAACCAGTTCATCAGCTATTTCTTCAGATAACTTAAGCGCATAATGCCCAGGTGCATAAGCCTTTTTCTTAGTGTGAAACACACGTTTTGTGTCCCCAACTGCAAGTGACTTTTTATGTGTTTGGATCATTTCAATATTGTATCTATTTGACCTCAGTGTCTTGTTTGGATAATCAGGCATCAGTTCTCCATCTAATACTTGCTTGTAATGTTAATGGCGAATGTCTTTATTTTTTATTGCTGTTTTCTTGATACCTTTGGCTTTGGACTGACTGCCTTTTTGGTGTAAAATAGAATATATTTTTGATCTCAGTCCAACATACTCAACTATAGGCACTCCATTCAGTTCGTCTTTAAACTTACCAGGCACTTTTTTGTTTTGTGTGCTGTACAGCGGGTGATCCTTAGGGTAATCAGACGTGTCATACATATGTAGTTCTGTTTTCATGTCTTCATAAAAGTCTTCAGTAGGAACATCAATGATCATAGAGTCCATGTCAGTGTATAGCAGACGACACTCAGGATACTTTGGTTTGAAGTAATCATAATAAAATTCAAGCATCAGCAATTTTGATAACTCAAGAATTGCCATTCCAATGAATACTGGCTTGTCCAGTTTAACAATCTTTTTTTTAAGTGACACTGCATTCAATGATGAATGAAACTCTTTATACCCTGTGTATTGAGGCTTACCTGTAAGTTTAATTGCACCTGATTCAGTTGTGACAAGTCTCACATCTTTGCGGTGATGAGGATTTTCCATAGTCTTCCCAAAACAGGAATTGTTCATAAGCTCAAAGAAGTCTTTGTCAAATGCAGTGTTACCATCCCTCACACGAAGGGTTGTGTTTTTCATTATGTAATCTTTCATGAAAGCACTCTGATCAAATTGAATGCCTCTATGAACTTTCTTTAGTACTAACCCATGTCTTATTTAAAACTGCAGTAAGCGATAGTGGCAAACGTAATTGAATTTGTCATTCAGATTTGGTACAAGTTTAGTGTCTTCTTTTTTCACTGTCATACTCATTTTCTCAACAGCTAATGGATAATCATTGTGGTAATCATGTAGATGGTGTGGGTACTCCAGGTCTACTTCAAAGATCCAACCTTTCGGATCATTCTGGTCAAGATTCATAATATTGTTTGTTAACCCTGACTCTGTTATGTCATACTGTGACAAATCATACAGACAAAAGTTTTTCAAGGGCAATAACTCACACATCGCCCAGCCATACAAATTGTTAGTGTTCAAGTAGGTAATGAATGACCTTGACCAAGGGCTTGAGGGGTCAAAGCCGTCCAGATATTTATTATTTGCTCTGGCATAATTGTTCGCTGCAATACTAATGCCGCCTCTCAATCCACGTTCTACCATTTCACCCATCGTACAATCAGACAACAGATCTATAAATATCTTACTAGATTTCAAAAATGCATCCCATGTCATGCCAGGACTAGTTATGTAACAGGCTGGGTCAAGACTGTAGTGTAACAAACCCTTTTCACGATAACTTTCAAATATGTCTGCTAGCAAGCAAACGTCAGCTTTCAAGTATTGGTCATGGTAATCACCAATCGTTTCACACCCTAGTTTACCCCATGCATCAAGTGCGTGCTTGTAATCGGAGTCAGAAATACCTTTGCCAGTTAGTGTAGAATAAAATTTCTCTTTTGGAGGCAGTCTCCTTTCTTCAAAAACAACCCAGTGATCAATGTACTCATAGGGATAGACTCCTTTCTTAATCAATTCTGGCTCAAAATATTTACTTGTTATTGGAAACTCAGTCCTTCTGCGAGACTAGCAAGCCCTAAGGACAATTGCTGCATGGAGTCATAAAATGCTAATTTGTTGTCCAGCCTAAAAGTCAAGTATTTTTCAGTTGTCTGGGCAATACAACTAATTTTTTTGTAAGACTCGTCTACAGCCTGCATGATAATATGCGAATCATACCCTTTGAGATTGTGAAAAAAAGATTGGTAACTTGTATGCCTTGGGATCAATTTTTAGTTTCAAGTTGCAATCACTATGTGCAGCACCTCTGTAACGTCCAGTTATGTGGTCATGGTCGCGAACTTTATCACCATCAAGGGCTTGTTCACAAATCCAACACATCACTGCTGCGTCAAAATTTAGTTTGTCTTCTTCTGTCATCAACAAAGGCATCTGACAGTTTTCCAAATACTGTACTACCTGACTATACAGTTGTCTCATTTCTGTTAAAAACTCAGCTGCTGCATTTTCACCTCTATAGATAACAGGTTCTTCGTGCACACCGTCTGACCTAACAAGAATGTATCCAAAAGAACACACCACTTGGTCACTCAACTTTATTGTCTTTGGTAATGATTCTGGAACAGGACCATCATATGGAACAACCAGTGATTCAAAATCAGCATACACAACAAATGGCAGCTTTTGCCAATTCCCATGGTTTTTAAAATAAACCTTGCTACCAGGATCTGGATACCTAAGTACTGTTTGAATGTGATCAGGTGACCTACAATGTTTAACATGTTTGTGTGCTACTTCAATAGAGGAAAACCTCTGTAAACACTTTTTACAAAATTCCTGTTTACACTTGTGTTTTGTTGTATGCCCAAGACATACTCCTAATAATTGTGTAGTGAAAGTTATCACCGGAACTTATTAATAAAAGGTCAACATGCTTATCTTCTGGCTGACCGTAGGTGGGGGCAAGTGGTGATACTCTAATTGGTTCTAATTTGTTTTCAGACTCATTATCCCATACATACACATTTACATATATATCAGGATTTAGTTTTTCAAACAAATCTATATCCTCTACCTTAACAGGAAAATCTATGCCACTGAAGTTGAGTTTGTTTTCAAATTTGGTATAGTTAGATGCACGTTCAGGTCTTGTTTTTACAAAGTGTAGTTTGGCAAGAACACACCACATAAAACAGAAATTATCATTGTTCTGAATATTGACTACAACCTTTTTATTTACAACCTCAGTTGGCAGTGGCAACCATGATTTGCCTAAAATAGGATGATACCTTGACTGCTTTAGTTGCAGTTCATGTACATGACCTTCATGCCAACCAGAACCCTGCATTTTTGCTCTGTCGATTGCTTCAAGGAAGTCAGGCAACAGTCTTTCTCTAAACACTTTTTCCAATTCTCTTTTCGAATTAACTGTGTGTTGTCTTGTTGAGATAAACGATATAATCACTTCACTATCTACCCTGGTAAATTCTATTTTTGCAACAATCTGAATCTTTACACTACCTGAAAGAAGATTATCTTGTATGACAGAAAAAGACCTTTCTATTGATTCATAGACACTGTATGTGTTGGATATAGGCAAGTCTGTTGTGTGAAACACATTTCTTAAGCCAGACGAGCTTTGGGCATTGTCCGTCATTTTTATTTGTCCGACAAAATAATAAATAGAAAAAATTACACAAGGTGTAATACCACTTTATTGACTGTAACACCTACAATAAACAGATTCAGTTTGCATAGTTGTCTGAATATTTGTTCACACACTGTCTCAAACCACTGATCATCAACTTCAAAGGTATGTGTCTTAAAATCAACAGGCATGTACTCTACAAATGGTAACTCTTCAAATATTTCTAAAGCCATTTGATATGACACATAAATCATCGCAGGTGTTGATATTGGTGTTATGTCCGGTTGTTTGAAATCTGTTCTTAACTGATCAAAGTGTTGGATATATCTGAAGAACTTTGTTACATCGAAGTTGTCCGTCATTTTTATTTGACCGACAAAATAATTAAAAAAATATTACTGCTTGCGCTGTAGGTGTAATACCACTTTATTGACTGTAATGTCTTCTATATAATCATGTAGTTTATATAGTTGTCTGAATATGTGTTCACACAGTGCCTCAAACCACTCGCAGTTAGCATCATTAACTCTAAAGGTATGTGTCCTAAGATCAACAGTCTCGTACTCATAACATGGGAAACATTCAGAATACCCCAAAGTCACATTATATACCATGCTTATCAGTGTTGGTGTTGAGAGTTTTATACCGAGCTCAAATGGCTTTTTAACATGCGTTTTAAAGTAAAAAATGCACTTAACATCTTTGAAGCAGTCTGTGATATCAATGGTTTGTCTGTCATTTTTTAAAGACAAACCATAAGGCTAAATTAATTCACTAATCCATACCCTGTGGGCTGATCTGTCTTTAAAATAAGCTTTAGATGCTTAGTCAATTTCAGTTTATTTTTCACACAGTCTCGTTCATGTTTATTTGGTATAACATCGTTCTGTCTGAGACAGTCTTCAAAGCTGTCACGATCTTTACAGTAAAACAAACAGATAAACTTTAACTGCTCACGAAAATCTTTCAGTACAGCATTATATTTTTGAGTGAGAATCCATACACTGATATTTGCATGCCTGCCACTAAAAGCAAGCTCTGCTAATATGTTTCTTTTCTTAACATGTCTTTCTCTGCAGAACAGTCATCAACAATAAACAGGGTTGGCTGTCCTTCAAATTGTTTGTAAAAATACAGCAGGTAGTCATTCAGTTTTTTCTCAGGGTCAACTAAGTAAATGTTGCTGTCAGTCCAAATGAATAATTGCTTGTGATAAGCTTTGTTGTGTTTGATAGTAGGACAAAATATTACTATGTTTTCAAAATGATGGATATATCTTGTTTGTAATAGGTCAAGTACAAATTCAGTTTTCCCACAGCCTGTGGCACCACAAAACAAGCCACAGTGTGGGTCGAGTGTCATTATAATTTTAATACAAGTGTCCACTTAGTCTACTGTCTGCAATATTGAGTTGTGCATCATAAATCAGATACAAATATATGTTTATTGCTCCTCCTGTTTCAGTCTTTTTTTGTATCTGAATTGTTATTCTGTCACTGCCATTTTCAACAGTACATCATGACCCATGTAAAAAGTCATCGTCCGTACTGTGTAGGTCTAGCCAAAGTGCATATTTTTCTGTCAGGTATTGTCCAATTCTTACGTCATACAGATGTAAATCTTTGCACGCCATGTTTGCCGGTTTTTCTCTAAGTCTTCCACCCGCCCACTTTATAATCTCGTCATAGTGTTGATAAGGCAGCATACCCGAAGCGTACACTTGATTAGGACGACCTTCAATCGTACAGGATAAATGTGTTATTTTTGGATTGTATAATTTTTCTGAAACCCGTTTGAATGGATTTCTTGGTTCAATAAACAGCATCAGTATACCTTTTAGTGACCTGGCAGGTGTATTAAGGTTTATGTTCCACATTGTATCAGCTTTGTCCTTGGGTATTGTACTGTGTCTTATCACACGGTCATAATAAATTGGAAGTCTTGACTGATATTGATTTTGTATGAGTCTGGCAAGTTCAGTGTGTGTGACAATTTCGTATTCCAAGGAAATGTTAGAGATCTTGTATGTTGCATCTGGGTCAGTTGTCGATATCAAATATCCGAATAGGACACACAATATCACAAAAAAACAAAGAAAATTTGCATCTGATTTTTGAAATTATATCTCCAGCAACTGCAGAAATGAAAATTACGTGCACCGCATACGTTTCAGAATTATATACTGACATCCACACATAGTGTATGTATTAGGCAACTGTGCACCGTCATGGTGTCATCCGCATGTAATCGTACGCTTTCGGATGAACACGGGGTCGATCTCTGCACAAAGCTGTATGATCTTCAATAACCTTTTGCACATGAGAATCTATGCCTCTTGTAGACGGGGGGGGGGGGGGGGGGGGGGGGGGGGGGGGTCCTGGACATGTAAATACGACCGCAAGAATTCACTCATAGGGGAGCTAATGTGGATGTAAATAGGGCCGCAAAACGCCGCACAGATTCTTGCGAGATGACTCAGTCTGTGAAGGTGCATGTGGATCTATGTCAAGTGTAGTTGAAATAATCTGACAGGGGAACATTGTTGCGAGTGACATAAACACGAGCGCTGACATCGGCTTGATGAGGTTTCCGGGGTCAGGGGGTATCGAGGTTAACCGTGTAGATACAAATTTAGTGTAGCGTTCTGCGGCACGTATCTCGACCTCCGTTTAAACCCTATCCCCATAATTGGCTAGGGATTAGGATTGATAGCTCTAGGGCTTTCCTACCGACTTGTGTTAGTATGTTGTTGCACTTTCGAAAGGATGCTCGCACAGAGTTGCCCAGTGACTATCCTAGTGTTTGTGAGGTTAACATTAGTGTTGGACAATTTTACTTCATTGCGCCATTGTTGGCTCAAGTGCAAAGCAAAAGTGAGTCTATGTTCTGGGCCAGTGGTCGTCCATCCGTCGTCTGTCCGCCGTCGTCCGTCGTAAACTTTAACGTTGGCATTTTCTCAGAGACTATTCAAGCTACAGTCTTCAAACGTGGCCCAAAGATACTTTGTGGCAAGACCTTTCTAAACATACCAATTGCAGTGACCTCTCACAAAGGTCTAGGTCACAGGGGATCAGGAAATATATTCCAAATAGCTATTTTTGGTCATTATTTATTTTTTGCCCAAATACTATTCACAGTTTCAAACCCAAACTTGGTAGAAAGATACCTGATGGTAAGACCTTTATATGCACACTGATTTGGTTGATCCCTCGGAAAGGTCAAGGGTCATAAGAGCTCAGAAAATAGGTCCAAAATAGCCATATTTTTTTTAAAGATGTTGTTTTTTCCCCCCAAATACTATTCACAACTTCAAACCCAAACTTGGTACAAAGATACCTGACGGTAAGACCTTTCTACGCATACTAATTTGGTTGATCCCTCGGAAAGGTCAAGGGTCACAAAAGCTCAAGAAATAGGTTCAAAATCGCCATATTTTGACAAAAGATGTTTTTTCTCAAATACTATTTACAACTTCAAACCCACACTTGGTACAAAGATACCTAATGGTAAGACCTATCTGTGCATACTAATTTGGATGACCCCTGGGAAAGGTCAAGGATCTCAAGAGCTCAGGAAATACAATACAATACAATACAACTTTATTGTCTGTTCAAGTCAAGGCACGACAGAAATTTGCCTTTTGGCTCGTCATAAAAGAACAAAACAAGACACTAATAGCACTAATAGAACATTGCATTAAAATTATCATTGCAGCAATCTATCACAGGCAATATATCACAAGCAATCTATCACAAGATGGGAGGTAATGTTAAGTTGATCACACATTATACATCACGTCGTTATAAACAAGAGTTCAAAATCGAGACAACACTTGGAATAAAAGACTTCTTAAAAACAATTTTTTGGGCAAGTGGCATGTTAAAACGTCTGCCTGATGGTAGCATTTGAAACTGATCAAATAGTGGGTGAGGAGGATCACTGACAATGCTAGCAGCTTTCCTTCGGATAGCCCTATGGTACAGATCATCTAATGGGTACTGTCCTAGGCCAATGATCTTCCCAGCTGTTCTGACGATTCGCGACAATCTGCCCCTGTTTTTCATACTGAGGTTGCCATAGCAAGCAGTGATGTTAAAAGTCAGTATGCTTTCAATCAGGCTTCTATAAATGGATTCTAAAACCTTGGAACTGACATCAAAACTTCTCAGTCTCCTAAGAAGGTACAGACATTGGTTTGCTTTTTTCATAATCAGATCGGTGTTTCCAGTAAAAGACAGCCTACTATCCACAACTGTGCCAAGGTATTTAAATTCAGTGACCACTTCTACAGGTTGATTATTAATTGAGACAGGTACAAAAATATCATCAACTTTCCTGTCATCAATGATGAGCTCCTTGGTTTTCTGTACATTCATATCCAGAAAACTGTCTTTGCACCATGACTCTAATACTGCTATCTGTGCAAAGTACTCAGATTGTCTTCTTTTTGGAGTAGGCGTACAAGAGCCATATATTCTGAGAACTTTAAGAGACGAGAAGTGGCAGTATGACAACACATATGGTCTGTGTATATAGAAAACAATGTCGGAGAGAGAACACAACCTTGAGGGCAGCCCGAATTTAACACCATTTGGTCAGACAGACTGCCATGTACATTGACACGTTGCGGCCTGTCCTTCAAAAAGTCTCACACCCACAGAATAATGCTTGTATTCACACGAACGTCCATCATACGCTGCAAAAGCATCAGTGGTTCAACAGTATTAAAAGCATTAGAAAAGTCAGTAAAAAGAATTCTCACATGTGCTTTTGAATGTTCAAGATGTTGAAAAACAAGATTGTACAGAGTAAGGCACGCATCTCCACACCCCTATGATTTTTGTAAGCAAATTGGAGTGGATTCAGTAGTTCGGCAACATCATTTAACAGATGCCTCCGCGCTACCTTATCCATACATTTTGACAGAATAAAACTGGGCGGAAATCATTGAATTCATGAGCATTGTGTTTTTTAGGAATCAGAACAATGATTGATGATTTCCAAGCAGTAGGAACAGTATGAAGATCAAGCAGGAACTGAAAGATAGTAGTGAAGATCTTTCCCAATCGACCTGCACAGGTTTTCAATACTTTTCCTCCTAACCCATCTGGTCCAGGTGCTTTGTGTGCATTCAGTTTAGAAAAGATGTTCACTACCTCCTCCTCAGTAACTGACAAAGGTTCAGGCACAATAGACTGGCACAAGTCCCATCGTGCAGTTCATACCATTCCAGGCCTCTCTAGCATTGCCAGAAGGAAATTTCGTTTTGATCTTGTTTTTATAGTTCAGTCTGGCAGCCCTAGCAGCCCTTCTAAAATCCTTTTCCTTTTCCCGAAATTCATCAGTGTTACCCTGTAAAAATGCAAGTTTCTTCTGGTTCAAATACACCTTAAGCTCCTTGCTGACCCATGGCTTATTGTTGGCTAACACCTTCACTGTCTTGGTTTTAATTGCAGTGTCCTCACAAAATCTTACATAAGATGTGACTGTCTCAACAAGTTCGTTAAGATCATCACAGTTATGAGTAAACGTATCCCAATCTATTGCCTCAAAGCACCCACAGAGCTCCTTTATGCTGTCTGGTGTCCACAGCTGAGTGGTTTTTGTTACAGGCTTGGACGTCTTTATTTTTTGTCTATACTTTGGCAACAAGTTTATGATGTTGTGGTCCAAGCGCCCCAGTGGGGGCCTACACAACGGCTTGAATGTCATCAATGTTGCCAAAGCAGAGATTAATAGTGCGATTAATTCTTGTAGGACATGTAATGTACTGTTGTAGAGAGAGGTGTATTGTTAAATCACACTGATGAAAGTCGCCAAGAATAAATACTGGCTGGTCAGGACAGTGTAACACCACTGTGGAATAACAGTCAGCGATTTTCTCAGCTGCAGCTTTGAAGTCGTTACCCGGAACATAAACAGTAATAATAGTCAGCTGGCCGAATTCACATGGCGAGTAGTGTAGTCGCAGCGACACAGTTATAGAGCTCTCAACTCATCCATTTTATTCTGCAATGAGCGAACATTTGGTAATGTTATGGTAGGGAGGGGGTGTCTACTACCCCGTCTCTTCAGTCTGTCCCTCACTCCGCCTCTCGACCCTCTCTTTTTCAGCGGCTTCTTCTTCTTTTCCCCACATTCAGAAAGATCGATCAAGTTAAATTTAAAATCATGTTTTACACCCGTGCGTTACAAAGCGTGCAAAAACTCACGACTGTACTGGTACATAGGCAAAATGGCGGATGAAACGGTCGGTCCTTGCTGGCCCAAAACTAAAGTCACGACCAACACGTCGCTAAAAAGGCACAGAGTTACGACGGTCCATATGTAACGTCCTCCCATCATGGCACAAATGCTTGCACAGTTTCATTCACAATAGCAATCTGCATCCCCCCAAAAACAACACAAATAGCGGAGACGGAGACGAGCCAAGGGTCAACAAACAGAGTTGCACCCCTTCTTTAAGATGTAATATCTAGCATTCTCATACACGGAATTCTGAATGCATTCCCATCATTTTTCAAATTTACTAGCTGCAGGAAGTTTGTTGGCTATGGAAACAAGCAAAGTGGTTATCTGCCTCATTTTCCTTGTTTAAGATACCTCTTCTTCCCCCTCCCCTATTCCTGAGAAGGGGTATACTGGAGTCATTCTATGTGTCACTGTAGCTGGGTATCTGTATGGGTTTTGTGCAAGCGATTTTTCCAGAAGCAAATAACAGAATTGTTTAGATTTTCGTATCTGGTCAGTATTAGATTAGAAGATGTTTTTCATACCAAAGCTGAGGACCTAGCGTCAAGGTCAAGGTCACAGTAGGGATATAAAGGACTTGTACACTAAAGGTAATATCACAAAAAAGATGGCTTATTTGATTTAAATTGTTGTTAAAGTAAAGGTACCCCGAAGAATGTTGGGCAAAGGAAAATTATCTGACTTCCTGAGTGGCAGCCATAATTATTTGTTTTTAATGCTTCCGTTTTCATCTGTGTGATTTGATACTTTTCATCAAATTTTAGTATTTGATAGCCCTTAGTGGGCATAAGCAAAAACGTGAGTTGATACTTTTAAGTTTTCGGTTCACATGCGGAACGTGTGTCTATGTGATGGGCCAGTGGTCGTCGTCCTTCGTCCGCGTCGTCCATCATAAACTTCATTGCTGGCATTTTTCTCGGAGACTAATCAATCCACACTCTTCAAACATGGGCCAAAGATATAATTGTGTGGTAAGACCTTTCTACACATACCAATTTCAGTGACCTCTCACAAAGGTCAAATTCACAGGGGAGTAGAAAAAAGATTTTAAAAATACACATTTTAACCCAAAAAAATTGCTTTTCTGAATACTGTTAACAGGGGTGGTGGGGGGTGGAGACAGGGACTCGCGTCTTTCCTTTGGGGGATGGGGGGTGGGGGTGGGGGACGGGAGGGGAGACAGAGGCTCATGTCCCTCCGAAAGGTGCTGTCCGTTGGGGTGTGTGATGCCCACGCATAAAGTTCACACAGGGATTCTGCATTGTGCTGTCTTGTCAGCGGTTTGTCTAGTTACAAATAGTCCGTGTATTCATGAGTTCCGTGCGATATCGAGGTCAATGATCCGCACAGACTTTTAGTGGTGCAGCTCAGCATAACAGAGCTTAAGAGTAGTTAGTACATGCTATTCTGTCAGTGAGGACAGACGTATGTCAGATCATCATCATCATCAGTCCCTTGCCCGAACTGGGCGTTGGGGGGACTGAAAGGCAGCAGCAACAGACAGTGCTCTCCACTGAGTTCTATTTTGGGCGGTGGCAAGCAAGTCTGGCATCTCGAGTTCGGTCCATTCTTTTATGTTTGCGACCCAACTCTTTCTCTGACGACCTCGCCGACGACTTCCTTCGAGAGTGCCTTGGAGGATAGTCTTGGACAAGGTGTTGTGTCGGGTCACGTGGCCAAACCAAGCAAGCTTGCGCCGTTTCACGGTTGCCAGAAGGGGTTCATGTGGGCCCACCAGGGAAGTGACGATGCTCCGTACATATTCGTTGGTCTTGTGCTCGCGGTATGAGATGCGGAGCAACTTCCTCAGGCACTTGTTCTCAAAGGCCTGGATTTTCTTTTCTGAGTCTGCAAGAAGTGTCCAAGTCTCACAGCCGTAGAGTAGAATAGACACTACGAGGGACTTGTAAAGCCTGTACTTGATGGTGAAGCTGATGGAGTTACTTCGCCATATCCTGTCCAGCTTGGCCATTGCGGATGTTGCTGTACCTATCCTGATACGGATCTCTGCTATGCAACTACCGTCTTTGGACAGGGTGGCTCCCAAGTACTTGAAGCTATTGACCTCTTCTAGCTTCTGGCCGTTCATGTGGATGTTGCTGCTGCTGTCGCTTGTGGTGTTGATCATCACTTTGCTTTTATCCGTACTGATCTCCATGCCATAAGACCCTGCGCTACTTGAAAGTTTGTCTGTCAGGTTTTGAAGCTCACTATTGCTGCCTGCCATGAGGTCAATGTCGTCTGCGAATCGAAGATTGCACAGGGATCTGCCACCAATAGAGATTGAAGTATGGTGGTCGTGGAGGGTTTCCTGCATGATCTTCTCCAGGAATATGTTGAAAAGGACAGGAGAGAGCAGGCATCCTTGACGGACACCGATCGTCGTCCTGAAGAACTCGCCTGACTGATTGTTAAGTAGAACCGCGCTGCAGGCGTTCTTGTAAAGTGCTTCTATCATTTGGATCAGTCCCTCCTCTATGTTGAACGATCTCATGACTTGCCAAAGTCCGTCGTGCCAGACGCGATCAAATGCTTTCCTGAAATCAATGAAGTTGTGGTAGACTTCGCGCTGATGCTGCAGATGTTTCTCGATCAGGACGCGGCAGTTGAAAATCTGCTCTACAGTGCTTCTTCCAACTCTGAAGCCAGCCTGTTCTTCTGCCAGCAGTTCCTCGGCGAAAGTTTTGAGGCGGTTGAAAATGATTCTAAGCATTACTTTGCTAGGGTGACTTATCAGACTGATAGTTCTGTAGTTCTGGCACTGTTTCAGGTTTCCTTTCTTGGGGAGCGGGATCACTAGAGACTGTGTCCATTCTACTGGCCATTTCTTTTGCTCCCAGATCTTTTGACAGAGTGTAGTGAGGACCTTCGTTGTTACTTCTCCTCCATGTTTCAACAGTTCAGCAGGTACGTTGTCTACACCTGGAGACTTTCCTCCCTTCAGGCCGCGTACGGCTGCTTTCACCTCTTCAGCTAACACTGGCAGGTCTTCAGCCTTCCTGGCCCCAACCTGGTTGTTTTGGAGGATGCTGGTGTCTGGCTCAGCCTTGTAGTTATACAAGTCTCGGCAGTACTCAGTCCATCTGTTTAGTACAGCAGTGTTTTCCGTTAGGAGTTGGCCGCTGCTGTCTTCGATGACTGTGGCTGTTCGCTGTTGAGTCTTGGTGACACCAAGACTCAACAGTATGTCAGATACACTAGCCGTATTCCAAGACTCTGAAACCTAGATTCCAGGTACGTTTTTATATGTATTATCGACAGCTAGTAAGTTAAAGGTAGTATGCATTAGTAAGATTTAGTTAGGTTGTTTAGCGTTGATTTGGTTATGTTGGTTTAGAACTTGTTGAGATAACCGTGGGTTTTTCTATATAGCTATTTACCGGGATGGATAACTAAGGAATGTGATGTGTGTATGCCTAGGTTGTTTTTGAAGGTAGTACCTGGGTGTGTTAAGTATAATCTTTTCTAGGTACGAACCAGTGTATGGTGTGTGCTTCATGTTATAGTCTTTTTCAGTGTCGTGACTGTTATGGTGTGTTGCGAATCTAGTCTGTTTCATGCAGCACGAGTATGTGAATGAATGTGTAGATTTATTTGTATCAGCCAGGTTACGTAATGTACCTCATATCATCCAATATGTGTGTGTTAAGCAAGTGTTATGACATTAGAACATTATTGTACATAGTTCTTGTGCGGAGCGAGGGACTTGTCGCCAAGACGTCAAAGTCAACAGAGGCTGCTGCTGGAGGAACATGGACATTCACTGCTCGGGGAGCGAGAGACTTGGTGCTAAGTCATCAAAGTCAACAGAGGCTGCGCTAGAGGAGTGTCAGTGTTGAGAGGACGTCCACAGTTTGGGGAACGTGGGACAGCTTCAGGAATGCGTGACGAAAGAAACTACATGCCTAGACGTAGAGGAACATGTGAACGATACATAATGTTGAGCAGGTTGGATAATGAGAACAGTTTACCTAACCTGGCTTTTGTTATATTGTGTGTGGATGTGAGTGTGACATGCTAGTGTTGAGAATTGTGTATTTTGTGAAGAGTTTTTGAAACCGTGTTCTTTTGTCAGTATTATATGGGCCCCAGAAAAGAAGAAATGATGTTTTGCGTTTGTACTGCATGAATGCATCTGACTGAGAGTTAGTGTTGTTGTGTATGTGCCCGTTGCGTTTGCGAGTTTGTGCGTGCGACCGGTTGAAAGTCTGCGTGCGTTACAGGGTGCTGTCCGAGTAGTGGCAACAGCAGCTCGCGTCTTCCAGTGAATTTGTTGATGGAGGCTGACAGGAATCCACGTCCTCCAGTAAATTTGTTGACGGGGGCTGGAGACAAGGGTCCATTGACTGGGGGTGGAGACAATGGCTGACGTCTTATAGAAAGATACTGTCCGTTAACAGGTGTGTGTGAGGGGGAGGGGGGGGAAAGGAGACAGGCGCTCACGTCCTCCTGGGATATGCTGTCCGTTGAGACGGGTATGGGGCGGGAGGCGGGGGACAGAGACAAGGGCTCACGTCCTCCATGGAGATGCTGTCTTTGAAGCTTTGGTTGATTATCCTTGTTTCCTCCACTGAATTCTGTCTGACAGCATCTTGAATATTTTGTCTAAATAAAATTAAAAGCAACCGAAACTATTTGTTGTTCAGTGTGATTTTCTTTTCTCTGTAGTAGTAACTGACAAAAAGAATAAAACTTCAACAACAAAATAATGATACATGTAATAATAATTACGATAATAAAAATGTAATAATAATAATACATGTAATAATAATACATGTACTACTACTACAACTAATAATAATAATGTGTGCCGTATCGTTATCTTTATTTACAAGTAAATAACAAGGACAAGAATAAAGCAGAGTATAACCCAATGAATAAAGAAGCACACTTAGAAAAGATAGTTACAACACAATTTATTGATATTTCTGGTGAAATAACCCAAACACGAATACATGCGCTACTTATCATACCGATATGATAAAATAAGTAGTGAAGTGTATTCTTCTTAGTTTTGAAAAAGGGCTTTCACCTGAAATATCAATACATTCTGTTGTAACTGTCTTTTCTGAGCCTGATTTTTTTCTTCATTGGGTTATTCTCTGCATTTTACTCACATGGCAGTCACCTTTTTTGTCTGGATTTCGTATTTTTAATTTTTCATATAATTTTATTTGTTTTCCAAGTTTTGGATCATTCATACATATGAGTCGTAAGAGCTTTGCCTGTTTTGTTATCGGTATTTGGTTGCAAGGGCATTGTTGGCAATTTCCGGAGCTGACAGAGCTGCCAAGGATGCCCGCAATGAACCTTTACCTAATAAGCACATACTACGTTTGGATTTTAAGCGTCTATTGACAGGTATGTTATCAGTGAGTGGCTGCCCCATTGGGATGCCCTCACCGATAACAACCATCGTCAAGCGAAGCCCAGCCTTTCAGATGGTATGCAGTTTAGATTGTCTACTCGATTGTCTACTGCATTTTGTATACCCATGTATCCCATTCTTTACAATGGAAAGGATGAAGATAAGCCTTGGTGCCATGCATGCAAGGTGCCCTCCATGGTGGGATATTTTTATGATTTCTGATGCTAACAGAAGTGTTTTATGGCAAGCTGGATGGAGGTCCTGTTTAGAGACCTTCCACAAGGAGGTGAATTTTTATTACAGGATCTGAAATAGAGGCATCAACCTGATAGATTACTGTTTTTACCTTCTAACATTACATGAATTCCTTTTAGACACATCTTTTGTATATTTACCCATACTTTATTTTAATAACCTTCCTTTTAGTCTGACTGGCCAAACTTTTATCCCTGTCACTGTGAGATGGCCTTTGTAGCCTGCTTGGCGTTAAATGTGAATAATTAACTCAAAGCCCCCTTTGTAAAAACTACACACCTCAAAGACTACTGCCATTCATTCATCTCCTCAGTTAGTAGTATGCTGGCCAGCTTGTCATGCTCTTCCTGTGAATGCTGTTGAGGAAACTGGTGCATCTTGGAGTTGGAATGACGCAGTGGAGCCTGGAACATGGCATTATTATTTATTAGGATCCTTGGAGTACTGTGCTAATGTATGTGTGTGCAACAGTATAATTTGTTATGTCATAATAATGGGATTGTGGGTGCGTGTGTGTGTGTGTGCATGTGTGTCCACGTTTGTCAGGGGATGAATTGTATTATGTATCTTTGTCTTCCACTGTGATATTAACAAATGTAATTTTATAATGTATTATTATAATACATGTACATATATTCATACACATCACTAATATATGTGTTTAGTAAGGTGTATATGAACACAGTAGTCCAGATGCACATTTTAATTGCTTTTTATTTACCTCTTTTCATGACACATTTTATAGATGTATATAATGATCTTAACCTGTATATAATGATCTTATCCTAAGCAAGGATAAGACATTTAATTTGTTTAAAATCTTGAATTCATATAAATATCTGTCCATTACATTGAAATTCACGTGTGTTTGTCATTGCATTTCTTTTGGAAGATACAGTAGTGTGGTGGCTTGCTTTCTTTTCAGTTTGGTTGTGAAACCCATGCATAGTTTTTAAATTTGTTTGTATCAATGATCAGTAATGTAGTAAGACGCAAGGGTTTCATGTGAAAAGAAAACAGAAAATAGAGGTTGAAGACCCTTTAAGTTAGAAACATGAAACACGATGTTTCGGATCAAAGATCCTTTTTCTCAGTGATATGGAAACAACCTAGAACAGAAAAAGAACACACGATAGAAAGAAAAGACGTCAGCCTGTATAGAGAAAATTTAGAATGCCGTTAAAAAAAAAAAATAAAAAAAAAAAAATTAAGTTCACACGAAAGAGAGATCAGAGAAATCTGGCATCAACCACCCGTCAGCCCGAGCATACATCCCTAAACATTCATTTTTCAGAATCATTTTTCGCGGACAGGCTTGGCACTTACCATCTCCGCGGCTTGAACATTCGCCTCTAGGCAAACCAATGTTTAGATGTATGTAAACATACGTTTTGTGCTACGTGTTTTGTGCGTGTGTATTTGCGTCATTATGTATCTTCTGTTCTCTCTTTCTCGTGAATTTTTTTTTTTACGTCATTCAAAACTTTTTTGTACAGGATGTTTTTTCTTTCTATCGTGTGTTCTTTTTCTGTTCTACGTTGTTTCCATATCACCGAGAAGAAGGATCTTTGATCCCAAACGTCGTGTTTCATGTTTCTAACTTCTATTTTGTTTTTTCCTTTCAATGATCAGTAATGCTTTCAAGCACAAGATCAGGTGTTCAGATTAAAATTATTTAATATTAATGTTATAGATTTTAGGTTGTCTGAAGTTGTTATTCTTTTTCAGATTTATGATGCGAGTGACTTTACATTGCTGTGCTCAGAGTCTAACCGTTGTGGTGAGCGTTGGGCAGGTGGTCACTTTCTCAGCATGGATAGAGTCATCGTTTGGAATACTGATGGGCGTGGATACCTGTACAAGCTGCCAACCAAGTATGCAATAATGCAATAATAATAATAATGCAATAATACTGTATGTATTAATAGTTATAACAAATATCTTTTAAAACGTCTAGTCACAGCATGCATTTTTACCTGTGTTTGGAGCAATCCATGTGGGATAGGAAAAGCAGATGGCAACTTGAAGTAACTGTACTTTTCTTGAGAATGACTTGTTTGCCTTCAACTCTTACAGATGTCAGTAGGCAAGAGAAGTTACTGTTTTCTCTTTGATACCTTTACCCCCGCACCTATGTATATTTAAGATATTTTTGGACAACCGTTCGGCAGGCAACGAAACGCCTGCAACCAGTGATGATAATGCCCTTGCACCCAGCAACGATACTCTCTGCAACTGGCAATGTGCAAAAGACATCTATAACCGTCACTGAGTTAAAAAGTCACATACAACTGGTGACACGTCATTTTCTATGTACAACACATGCACATTCCACTAGAACGTTAACAATTATCAAATGTATCCAGCTTTCACTCCATCGTGTGCAAATAAACCACCTTTGACTCTGGACAAGGTTATAAATGAAAAGAAACGGGGAGACTGCCAGTGCTAATAATTTAGGAAGACTACCAAGTAAAGTTGGTAAAAGCACTGTCAGGGGAGTGAAATATGCATTATCGACCAATGATCATAGATCTAGTTTGGTCAGAGCATCAAAAAAAAAAAGAAAAAAGGATAGGAAAGAAGGGTGCGCTAAGTGACTGGAAGCAATGAATATGGAAGCCTCCCCAAAGGGGGCAAGGGGGGTGTATTGCATATTCACTGGATTTCCAGCCCCTTGATGCATGGAAATTTAGATCTAGGTCCCCCAAGGGGGGTCCAGGTTGTTTAGCCAGTGTGGACAGCTGTTTCAGTCTAGGCGACCTCGTCAGCACACCATTTGGCATACTGGTGGAAAGGCAGGAACTTCTGCCTACCCTCAAAGACAACCACGTTTTACTCATAGGGGTCCATTGATAGTAGCTTTGACTAATGCAAATCCACTGTGCCACCGCGTGCGCGCCAGCGCCTATACTAAGCTCAAGACAAAATACAAGGGAGGAAACGAAATCACACATAGTGGTGAAGCACTGTGATTCCAGAGCAGTTTTCAACCCTCAAAGCAACCATCCGCCTAAAACCTCGAACTGAACAGACTCGGTAGATATTTTACCACAAATCTATACCAACCTTGTCCTCCGATCAAAACTGATAGTTTAGTATCGACCCTTTTTGCACAGCCAAGCATTATTCATAGCAGACATCGAGTCGGGTTTTAGATGTAGCCGGAAATACACCACATGCTCATTTTTCATTGGTTTAAGTAAATTAGCACATCCAATGAAATTAAAACAAGAGTGCGTCTTACTGTCAACATGAACTTGTGTCCCGGGCTGCACGCTTTTGTAGTCCAAGAGCTAGCCCGTCCTACCGTGCACCCTCCCCCCCCCCCACCCCCAAGTACTCAATAAGATGAGTTTCAAAGTGTACCTTAGTATGTCCTGAGATGTTTAAGCGATGTTCCCCTAAAATCTTTAGGAACACACCAGAGATATAGCCGATGGCGCAAGGGTACCCCCATTCACGCTCTTCGCGGATGCTAAAATGAGCATATGGTCTGTGTATATAGAAAACAATGTCAGAGAGAGAGAACATAACCTTGAGGGCAACCTGAATTTAACACCATTTGGTCAGACAGATTGCCATGTACATTTACGCGTTGCGGCCTGTCCTTCAAAAAGTCTCGCACCCACAGAATAATGCTTGTGTTCACATGAAAGTCCATCATACGCCGCAAAAGCATCGGTTCAACACCATTAAAAGCATTAGAAAAGTCGACAAAAAGAATTCTCACATGTGCTTTTGAATTTTCAAGATGTTGAAATACAAGATTGTACAGAGTAAGGCACACATCTTCCACACCCCTATGATTTTTGTAAGCAAATTGGAGTATATCAATATACCAATAAACCCAAATCAGTAACAGATGTTTGTGTTCCCGATCTCAGCATCAGTGATCATTTCCCTGTAGCATGCATCTGGTCTGTGAAAATTCAAAAGATAAAAAAGAAAGGTCATATCACCTCAAGATATCGTTCTTTTAAACATTTTAGTCAAAACGCCTTTTTACATGAACTCAGTAATACATGCTTTGACGCAGTAACAGAGTCCAACGACCCAGATGTTTCTCTCTCTATATGGTATTAGTGTACTTAACAAACACGCACCCCTGAAGGAAAGGCGTGTCAAAAGTGTGGTACTGCCCCCATGGATAACAAAAGAACTAATGCAGGCCATGACACTTAGGTACACCCTCATGAGAGAAAAGAAATTTGTTGAGTTTAGAAAACAGCGTAATCAGGCTAAGTTCATGTTATGTGATGTGAGAAAAGCCTTCGTTAAGAATAGGCCCACCCAGGTCTGCCCTGGGGGACGTGGGTGGGGTTAACTACTTTTTAGTTCCCAGGGTCACACTGGTCAGCCCCACAGGGTGGGTTTTCCCTTCTATTCTGGAGCATGTGTTTCTGACTACCCTTGGTCTATTCACCTGTATTTTCCTTTTTTAAACTCTCCCTACTGTCTGCGCAGCCTGTAGCTCTTGATATTGGATGTGTGTTGCTAAAAGGTCCTAGCTTTATTTAGGCCCGATGTCGTAGGTTTATTTAACGTATTGGACCGGCTGGCGACATACAATCAATATTCTGTTTAGTTTTGGTTTTTTTCACAAGCAGTGCAGGCACGTCCTGAGAAAGTCTTGTTGCTGTCGGGACGTTAAGCAATGTACAATCAATTAATCAATCGTTAAGAATACTATCAAAGACAACAAAGACATTTCGGCTGTATGGCGCGTCCTTAATTCCCTTACCAGAGGTTCTAATGTGGCCTCAGTTATTCCGAGTGATCTATCCCCTGACATATTTAATAATCACTTATCCGTAGCTGATGGGCTATCCAAAACACAAGACAATGTAAGCGACACGTGCTCCGACGTTTTAGTTGACCTCTGCAATGAGAGAACTGCCGGCGTGGCTCCTTTTGACATTTCTCCACTTGCAGTACATGAAGTAGGCAAATATATAAGTAGTCTCGGGAACAAGAAATCATCAGGCCCTGATGATATAAATCCTAAAGTTTGAAACTATCTTTACCTTACATTGTTGAATCACTTACATACATCTACAAACTGTGTCTCCATTATTGTGTATTTCCCACACAGCTTAAAACTGCAAAAGTTATTCCACTAGCAAAATCCAAGGACAGGGCAGATCTGAATAATTACAGACCGATTTCGTTACTGTCCATGCTAAGCAGACCCCTGGAATGACATGTAAACAAAAATCTATCTCAGTATTTGGAAACGCATAACATGCTTCATCCCCTTCGGCCCAGAAGGGGGACACTGATGTCCCCCTTCAAAATAAATATGCTGCATTGGAGGAGCGGATGGAGGGGGTGGAAGTTGTCGTAGCTGGTGCTGCGGCAGCTCCACTTCCCTCATCTCCGAAGAACCAATTTTGAAAGGAGAAAATTATTTTATTATGCACATACTTCATACTGTGCTGAAGAGAACTGCACAAAAAAATTGTGGTTTAGACCCACTTCCCACTACATTGCTGTGCGAGTGAATTGATGTGCTTCCAGTCATGACCAACGTTGTCAATGAGTCCCTGAGGTCTGGTGTTTTTTCCGTCGGATTTCAAGTCCGCCATTGTTAAACCTTTGCTAAAAAACCCTCTCTAGACCCTAACAATCTACAGAATTACCGCCCTGTCTCAAACCTCTCTTTTCTCTCTAAGATTGTTGAGAAGGTTGTGTTGTCGCAACTTCTCGACCATCTGAACCTGAATCATCTTCTTAGTCCCAATCAGTCTGCTTACCGTGCTGGTCATTCCACTGAAACTGCGCTTGAAAAAATTCTAAATGACCTCCTTGAGGCTCTTGATGATGGCAAAGTATCTGTTCTTGCACTGTTAGACCTATCTGCTGCCTTTGATACGATTGACCATGACATTTTGCTACAACGTCTCTATTCTGTGTATGGCTCCCCCACCCGGGTCTGCCCTGGGGGACTTGGGTGGGGTAACTATTTGTTAGTTCCCAGGGTCACCCTGGTCAGCCCCACAGGGTGGGTTTTCTTCTGTATTCTGGGGCATGTGTTTCTGTCTACCCTTGGTCCATTCACCTGTATTTTCCTTTTTTCAACTCTCCCTACTGTCTGCGCTGCCTGTAGCTCTTGATATTGGATGCATGTTGATAAAATTTTAATGGTCTTAGCTTTATTTAGGCCCCATGTCGTAGGTTTATTTAGCGTATTGGACCGGCTGGTGACATACATTTAATATTCTGTTTAGGTTTTTTTCACAAGCAGTGCAGGCACGTCCTGAGAAAGCCTTGTTGCTGTCGGGATGTTAAGTAATGTACAATCAATCAATCAATCTATTCTGTGTATGGCATTCATGAAACTGCTTTATCTTGGTTTAGATCATATCTGACAGACAGAACTCAGTGCATAGTTGTTAATGATATGCTATCCAGCCCATCCACCGTGCGCTTTGGCGTCCCACAAGGTTCAGTTCTTGGACCAGTCCTCTTTACCCTGTATGTTCAGCCACTGGCCAGTGTCTTTAACCGTTTCTCTATATCACATCATGCATTTGCAGATGATACTCAACTCCATGACTCATGTTCACCTGATCAGATTATGGACACAATCGAGAGCCTTCAGGAGTGTGTCTCGGAGACTAAGATGTGGCAGGGGTGGTTCGGCTTCTCTCGGCCATCTTAGAGATGGTGCCAGTTTGGTCACGGATAAAAAGGCTGTGGCCAATTTGCTTGCCTCCACCATTGCCCATGATTCTTCCACAGAGCATTATTCACCTTTCTTCCAGAGAGACCCCCACCCGGGTCTGCCCTGGGAGACTTGGGTGGGGTTAGGTACTTTTTAGTTCCATGGGTCACCCTGGTCAGCCCCACAGGGTGAGTTTTTCTCTCTATTCTGGGGCATGTGTTTCTGTCTACCCTTTGTCCATTCACCTGTATTTGCCTTTTTAAAACTCTCCCTACTGTCTGCACTGCCTGTAGCTCATGATGTTGGATGTGTGTTGCTAAATGGTCTTAGCTTTATTTAGGCCCCATGTGTTAGGTTTATTTAACGTATTTGACCGGCTGGCAACATACATTCAATGTTCTGTTTTTTTTGTTGTTTTATTCACAAGCAGTGCAGGCGCGTCCTGAGAAATCCTTGTTGCTGTTGGGACGTTAAGCAATGTACAATTATCTTCCAGAGAGAGAAGGAGAAGCGAGAGTCTTGTACTTGTGATTTTATATCGGATAACTCGGAAGACTATAATGCCCCTTTTACATTTTCAGAATTGCAGCAAGCCATGCAGAAATGTACTGACTCTGCTGCTGGACTAGATACCATCCACTATCAGCTCCTAACACATCTGCCTGAGGATTCACTCCTTGTACTTCTCAAGGCCTTTAACCATATCTGGATAACCAGTCATTTTCCGCCATCTTGGCGCCAGGCTGTGGTTGTGCCAATCCCCAAGCCGGGTAAGGATCCTTCCGACCCGGGCAACTACCGGCCAATCACTTTGACATCGTGTTTATGTAAAACTATGGAACGCTTGGTCAGCGCCTGCCTGGTGTGGCATCTTGAGTTGCAGGGTCTCATCACAGACCTCCAGTGCGGTTTCCGGCGCTTCCGTAGTACAACTGACCATCTAGTCCGCTTTGAGTCTTTTATCCTGAGATGCTTTTGTCAACAAGCATACACTTTCTCTTTTGTCAGATACACTCTCTCTCCTCCTTCCAGTCCACCCTCAAAACTCACCTCTTTCAACAGTTCTAGCACTACATCACCACACTCCCCACCCCAAGCTGACCGTCATAATGTATTTTCACTATTTGTGGTATGTGGGTCATTGTCTAAAGCGTGCGCATGCGTGTGCGAGTTGTGAGTGCGCACTTAGAGTTATAATTATTATAAGATAAGTGCATTATAAATACCGTAATTATTAATTATTATTATTATTATTAACAAGCAGCATGTCTATGCAATTTTTTTTTATCTTGAGAAGGCATATGACACTACCTGGAAGTATGGTATAATGTCTGATTTGTCGGACATGGGTTTTAAAGGGCACCTGCCCGTTTTTATTCACAATTTTTTGTCTAACAGATCGTTTCATGTCCGTGTGGGCTCCACCCTCTCTGACTCCTTTGAACAGGAGTTTTTAACCCGTCGTTTGCAGAGGTTTACGATGCCCGTCTGGGAGCTGTCTGTCCACTTTCCTTCCGTGTCCGACCTCATCTGCAGGCGGCCGGAGTGGACCTGGACAAAGTTTCGGAATCTCTGCAACACGTCACTCCACCCTGGCTACTACCAGTTCCTGGCATCTTGCTGGACTTGACCGCCCACAAGAAGGATTGTACTCCACCAGCCATATACCAACAGAGCCTCCATGAACTCCTTTCAATTTTTCCTGGCTATTGTCGTCTTTATACGGATGGGTCCAAGTCTGAGGATGGGAGAGTGGCTGCGGCTGCAGTGTCTTCTCGCAATCCGAGACGCCCATTTAAGCTCCGCCTCCCTGACCATTCCTATGTATTTAGTGCAGAACTGCAGGCAATTCTGCTGGCACTCAAGCATGCCTATCAGTCTCAGGAAAGGAACTTCCTGATTCTCTCTGACTCTCTTTCTGTCCTGCAGGCCCTTCAGGGCGCGGGGACAGAGCACCCACTGCTGGTGCAGATTAGAGAGCTCTACGCAGACTTGATGAAGGAATATTATGACATCATTTTTATTTGGGTCCCAGGCCATGTGGGCATCGAAGGCAGCAGAGTCGCAGATTCTGCTGCCAACAGTGCCCGCAATGACCCTGTCCCTGACACACAGACTGTTTATAGTGATTTTAAACCTGTGATAAATGCGTACATAGCCTGCGAGTGGCAGTCCAAGTGGGACAAAGAGGAAGGGAACAAGCTGCATGAAGCTCTTCCTACGGTGTCCGACAGTCTACCTTTCCGCTGCGGCAGCCGCCGTGAGGAGACTGTCCTTACTCGGCTCCACATCGGGCACACGTATGTTACGCACTCTTACTTACTTAACCCTTATCATTCGGAATACACCAGTGTGTGAAATAAGTTGGACTAAAATAGTTCAAGGGTAGTGCCAGAATAGCTAGGCGCCAAGCTATTCTGGCACCACCCTTGAACTAAAGCCATTGGTCTATATCCTTATCCGTAAGTACTATTATGTAGCTTGCATATCGCAGTGTCAAATCCAATGCCAAAGGTGCGAGGTTCGATACCGGGTTCCGGCGTTGGATTTTTCTCCTCTGGTGTCACCGTCTGGACAGTGGGCAGATGTTCACATCTGCACGGGACATAGACGACCCCGGCCCCCACGAGTCCCCTGCTGCCTTGCAGGCCTGGCCGCTTGGCTGCGGAAAGGCTAAGGGAGGAAACCCCTGACATCAAAGCCCCCGTGTCTCCGGGGAAGGCTTTTGAGCCAGAGACTAAGACATGGACAGTCTGATATAAAACCTACGACCCGAGGACCTCGATGCCACCGTCCCAGCTTGCTAGGCCATGGCAAACGAACCAAGGGTTTAAAGGGTGGGGCCAGTACTGCGCACACTGCACTCCACCAAAAAGCTCCACCGCGCAGGCTTTAGGAAACGCCCACGGACTATGACACTGAACTTTCCAAGTCCTGTAGCGATGGGCAAGGGGCAAAACGGCAGGTGAAAGATGTCACTGGAAGCCGCAGTCTCAAACCTGCATGCAGGCGGTTCAGGATATTGGTCGCCTGATGTTGACCTGGGGATGACAACGTCACTCGGCACACCCTGAACGACCAAGCAGCTTTCTCTAGGGACAGCACTGCTTGCTCCACACGGAGAGGGGCCTAGAAAAGGTGGCCTAACCAAAGCTCATCCCCTCGTAACCCCAGTTGGCTAGCCGCGGTCAACGGGCATCTTCTCATGCGGTCAGAAAACAAGAAAAAACAATGGATCCACTCTCATGACGACCATGAACGGACTCAACGTAGCATGCTGGAACATCCGAACCATGCTCGACACAGCAGACAGCGGACGCCCTGAACGTCGCTCCGCCCTCATTGCCCATGAATTGCGGAGGTTAAACATCGACATCGCCGCGCTCAGCGAAGTACGCCTTCCGGAGGAAGGCAGCCTCCAAGAACTTGGCGCTGGCTACACCCTCTACTGGTCAGGCAGGCCTGCATCAGAAAGACGGCTCTCAGGCGTGGGCTTCATGGTGAAGACCCCCATTGCGACTAAGTTGGAAAACTTACCAACGGGTCACTCCGACCGCATCATGTCCATGCGCCTCCCACTGAGACACCAGCAATATGTCACCATTCTCAGTGTGTACTCCCCAACCCTCCTGGCAGAGCCTGCAGAAAAAGATAAGTTCTACTCTGACCTGCGCAGCCTCCTGCAGAGCACCCCTGCAGACGACAAAGTCATCATCCTTGGCGACTTCAACGCCAGAGTGGGCCAAGACTCTGAAGCCTGGAAAGGAGTCCTCGGCAAGCATGGCGTTGGGAACTGCAATGACAATGGTCGCCTACTGTTGGAGCTCTGTGCAGAGCAGCAACTTGTCATCACCAACACTACTTTCCAGCAAAAGGACAGTCGAAAGACCACCTGGATGCATCCTCGCTCCAAGCACTGGCACCTTATCGACTATGTCCTAGTGCGTCAGAGGGTCCACAGTGACGTCCTCCTCACCAGAGTGATGCCCAGCGCAGAGTGCCACACTGACTTGTTCGCTGCAAATTCAGGCTCAGCCTCAAGCTGAAACCCAAGAAAGGGGGCCCCCCCAAGAAAAAGCTTGATGTTGCCAGCCTTCAGCGTGACGACAAGAAAGCTGCCCTTCAGGCCGATTTACAGCGCATGCTCAAAGACACACTTGATCCAGCAGACTCCTCCCCTGAAACACTGTGGGAACAACTGAAAACTGCTATTGTAAAATCCTCTGTGGAAGTCTTGGGCTTTGCTAGAAAGAGGAACAAAGACTGGTTTGACGAAAACGACGTAGAGATCCAGGAACTTCTAGCAAAAAAAAGAGCCGCCCACCAGGCCCACCTAGCCCAGCCTTCCTGCCCTGTGAAGAAGTCTGCCTTCCGCCTCATCTGCAGCAGTCTCCAGCTCAAGCTTAGAGAGCTCCAGAACGAGTGGTGGTCCAGACTCGCACAGAGGACCCAGCTCTGCGCTGACAACGGTGACTACAAGGGCTTCTACGAAGCACTGAAAGCAGTGTATGGCCCTAGGCACCTGGTAAAAAGTCCCCTGCGAAGCGCTGATGGACAGGCACTCCTCACAGATAATACCTCCATCTTGAACCGCTGGTCGGAATACTTTCAGGACCTCTTCGGTGCTGAACGCACTGTTCAAGAAACAGTCATCCTCCAAATCCCGCACCTTCCACTAAAGGTTGAATTGGACGAACTGCCCACCGCCGAAGAGACCCTCACAGCCATCCACCAGCTCAAGAGTGGCAAAGCAGCAGGCATTGACGGAATCCCGCCAGAGATCTGGAAACATGGAGGCCCAGAACTGCACAACAAGCTCCACGACCTTTTTCTCTGCTGCTGGGAAAAAGGAACACTACCAAAGGATTTCCGTGATGCAGTCATCATCACCCTGTACAAGAACAAAGGAGAGAAGTCTGCCTGCTCTAATTATCGTGGAATTACCCTGCTGTCCATTGCCGGGAAAATTCTCGCAAGGTTGCTCCTGAATCGGCTGGTACCTGCCATCGCTGAAGACCACCTCCCAGAGGGCCAGTGTGGCTTCAGAGCCAACAGGAGTACCACCGACATGGTCTTTGTGCTGAGACAGCTTCAGGAGAAGTGCCGCGAGCAGAACAAAGGGCTGTACTTAACGTTTGTCGACCTAACAAAAGCGTTTGACACTGTGAGCAGGCAAGGTATGTGGCAGATCCTGGAGCGACTAGGTTGTCCCCCAAAGTTCCTCAACATGATCGTCCAGCTCCACGAGGACCAGCAAGGCCAGGTCAGACTAAACAGTGACCTCTCAGAACCATTCCCCATTCGCAACGGCGTGAAGCAAGGCTGCGTGCTGGCACCGACCCTCTTCACCATCTTCTTCAGCATGATGTTGAAGCAGGCCACAGTGGACCTCGAAGATGACGACGCAGTGTACATCAGGTATCGTCTCGATGGCAGCCTGTTCAACCTCAGACGACTGCAGGCCCACACGAAAACCCTAGACCAACTGATTCGTGAGCTGCTCTTCGCTGATGACGCTGCCCTCGTTGCACACACAGAGAGAGCCTTGCAGCGCATTACGTCCTGCTTCGCAGATGCTGCCCAGCTCTTTGGACTTGAGGTCAGTCTGAAAAAGACAGAGGTCGTTCATCAGCCGGCACCCAAGAAAGAGCATCGCCCTCCCCACATCACCATCGGCGAGTCCGAACTGAAGTCTGTACACCAGTTTACCTACCTTGGCTGCATCATCACGTCAGACGCCAAGCTGGACAAGGAGCTGGACAACAGGCTGGCAAAAGAGAACAGTGCTTTCGGGCGACTATTCAAGCGGGTGTGGCACAATCAACAGCTGAAAAAAGGCACCAAGATCAGCGTGTACAGAGCTGTCGTCCTCACCACCCTGCTGTACGGTTCCGAGTCCTGGGCCCTCTACCGCAGCCAACTACGACTCCTCGAACGCTTTCACCAGCGCTGCCTGCGTACCATCCTGGGCATTCACTGGAGTGACTATGTCACCAACGTCGAGGTCCTTGAACAGGCGGAAACTGTGAGCATCGAGGCTTTGCTGCTGCGGACACAGCTTCGCTGGGCGGGGCACGTCTCCAGGATGGAGGATCATCGCCTACCCAAGATCACTCTGTTCGGCGAGCTCGCCACTGGACACCGAGACAGAGGGGCACCAAAGAAGAGATACAAAGACGGTCTCAAGAAGTCACTTAGTGCCTGCCAAATCGACCACCGCCAGTGGTCTTCGCTTGCTGCGGACCGTGACACCTGGCGCTCCACCATTCACAAGGCAACTGTCTCCTTTGAGGACTCTCGCAGAGCTAACCTTCAGGACAAGCGGCTCAGAAGAAAAAGCAGAGTTGTCGTAACTCAGAACCATGACCAGACCTTCCCCTGCAGCCACTGCGGTCGAACCTGCCTGTCCCGGATTGGCCTCCGCAGCCACGAAAATGCCTGCAGACGACGTGGGCAAGCCCTATAGAATCTTCGTTCGCGAAGTCAAGCCAAGAGAGATATCGCAGTGTACAAATCTGAAGCTTTTAGCCTCAGTATGATATGGGTTAAACAGGATGAGCGTCCATGGTGTTTTGCCTGTGATGAGCAGTTTTCTGTTCGACACTTTTTGCTGTATTGTGCTGATCTAATTGACACGAGATATAAACACTTCACAGCAGACTCCTTGAAGGTTTTGTTCTGGAATGTTCCCCCAAATAAAATCTTCAATTTCTTGAGAGAATGCAATATTTTTAACAAGATCTGAGCATTCATACGCTTCTGTGAATTTTTTAATTTGCCCTTTTTGAGAGTCTGTAGACGTTTCTTTTAAAGACACGTGCGACATTTTAACCTGACATTTTTAAGCTATATTTACATCTTGTTTTAAGACCTTGCTTTTAGTCTGGCTGACCAGATTTTTACCCATCCTGCCGTGAGATAGCCTTAGTCGCCTGCTCGGCGTTAAATCCAAATAACTAACTAAAAAAAAAAAAAAAAAAAGCGTTTGTATCTGTGAATAGGCGACAAAGTTATATGTGGAATTGTCTGTGGTAAACTTTAATGTTGGCATTTTCTCATTGACTGTTATAGCCATAGACTTCAGACTTTGCACAAGGGCACTACAGTTTGAATTACCTTATATATATATATATATATATATATATATATATATATATATATATATATATATATATATATATATATATATATATATATATATATATATATATATATATATATATATATCCACTCCATAAAGTTTTTCCTTATTTGACACATGTATATATGTTGTATAACAAGCAAATTAATATTCATGAATTTGTTTGACATACTTCCCTTCCCAAAATCCCTTGCGCACCAATTCAATCTTGATGATACGTGCATTTTTCAAAATGGAAACGTGAAATATATATAGTAGTAATGAAATACTTCATAGTGTGTACGATTGCACCAAATGTACATCCTATGCACAAACATGAACGAAGAACCGACGCCAGGAAACATGCAAGTTGCTGGACTGACTAGTGAAATTGATGAGATGTCATCCCGAGAAAAGAACTAAATAAACAAACCTGCTGGCATTTTCCGCAGTTATGCGTGATCTAGTAACAAGTAGAATTTACTCGGTAACACACACGGTTATACAAAGCACATAGTTGGACGAAATCTGCGTCAACACTGATACGCAGTCATCTGCCATTCATGTGTTTTGTCTGAACACTGCAATCAGCCGCAAAATGAATGTTTTGTTTTGTTTTGGACGGGGTACATAAATTATATTGAGCAACATTTTGCTTGATATAGTGGAGATAAACGACAGATGTGATTACTTGACCCGAATAAAATGTCCTCGTCTTACGACTCGGACATTTTGATTCAGGTCTTGTAATCACATCTGCCTGTTATCAGCACTATATAAAGCAAAATATTGCTCAATATAATATAATATAACATAACATAATATAACTAACGCTTCAAGATGGCGCCGACATATGGCGACATGGTGCTGCGCTCTTGTGTTTGTTTTCTTGCTGTTGTTCATCTTCTGTGTGAGTCGTTCCTCGTTGACTCGTCTACAGTATGACAGAGAGATGCTGCTACTGTTTCACAAGACTCTGGTTGAGTTTGGAGCAAGTTTTAAACCAAAATTCAACATGTTTGACTGTGCCAACGACATTTTTGTTGCATCGAAGCACGTGCGTAAACGTGGTAGTCGTGGTGGCGCACTTGTCGGACTACGTCGGCGCAAACATAGACCTGCATTGCCAAGCATGATCGTAGCAAATGTGCGATCGCTTCGTAATAAGACTGATGAACTTCTATGCCTACTGGAGACGAAACGTGAATTCAAAGACTGTTGTGTGTTCTGTTTCCCTGAAACTTGGTTAGATACACTCTGCTGTATCACCCACAGGCTTCACTATCTTCAGGTCTGATCGCTGTCATATTTTATCCAGCAAGGGCAAAACGGTCCGGGTGTGCTTTCTCGTGAATAACCAGTGGTGCACAGACGCCAAAGTACTGACCCATTTCTTTTCCCCTGACCTAGAAACTCTTACCATAAAGTGCCATCCTTTTTACCTGCCCAGGGAGTTTTTGTCTGTCATCCTTACCGCTGTGTATATTCCTCCTCAAGCCAACACAGCCACTGCCATTAGTCAGCTTTCTGACATTGTTACTGAGCATGAAAACTCAAGTCCAGACTGCGTTTCACTAGTCGCTGGTAATTTCAACAAAGCCAACCTACAGAAAGAACTGCCAAAATACATTCAACAAGTGACAATATTCTCGATCACTGCTGTTCAACTATCAAGAACGCTTTTCATTCAGTCGCACGTGCACCTCTTGGCAACTCTGATCATAACATGATCTACCTAATCCCATCCTACAAGCAACAAATCAAGTGTGAAAAGCCCGTCAAGTGCACGGTGCGCAAATGGACGGATGCTGTGGCCCAGACACTTCACGGCTGTTTGGAGGCTACAGACTGGGGCGTGTTCAGAGATGCAGCTTTGGACATTGACTTATACACAGAGACCGTGACAGATTACATCAAATTTTGTGAGAACCAGTGTATTCCAACCAAAACTATCGTGCAATACCCGAATGACAAGCCCTGGTTTCATGGTGCCATCAAACAAAAAGTGAAAGCTAAAGATGATGCATTTTTATCAGGTGACAAACAATACAAAAAGGCAAAATATGATTTACAGTGAAGCATTAAAGCTGCTAAGCTGAGCTACCATAGTAAGCTTGAAAATAATCTGTCCACAAACAACTCACGTGACTTATAGCAAGGCTTACAGAAAATTACCAACTACAAGCAAGCATCTAAACCAGCAGACACACAAGACCCCACACTACCAGACAAACTGAACGTGTTTTACAGCAGATTTGACAAGCAAAATGACCACCCCCCTGTGCTGCATACTCCCAGTGACAAGGACACTCGGCCTTTTGTTGTCTATGAACATGATGTCAAGCAAATGCTTGAGAGGTTGAATGTCCGCAAAGCTGCAGGCCCGGATGAAATTTCGCCCAGCCTGCTCTGTCACTGTGCTAGCCAGCTCTCAAACGTTTTCACAGACATCTTTAACTGGTTCCTCAGATTCTGTAAAGTTCCACTATGCTTCAAAAAATCTGTTATCATTCCGGTCCCAAAAAAGGCCACAGTTTCTTCCCTTAACGATTACAGGCCTGTTGCCCTTACATCTGTCATTATGAAAACGTTTGAGCATCTGGTTCTGCAACACATTAAAACTGTTATCCCACCCACCTTAGATCTCTACCAGTTTGCCTATCGGGCGAATCGGTCAGTGGAGGACGCCGTATCCCTGGGTCTGCATCGTGCACTGGAACATCTTGAGAAGGCCAACATGTATGTTAGGGTATTATTTGTGGACTACAGCTCCGCATTCAATACTATTGTGCCACCCAAGCTCTATGAGAACCTGATCCAGCTAGGTTTTGACAGTCCACTATGCCAGTGGATCAACGATTTTTTGTCAAGTAGACCTGGGGTAGTCAGAGTTGGTCCGTGCAGTCAGCATTCAGACCCAGGGAGTCGACAGTCAGGTGGATGTAATCACTTGTCTGGTTCATGTAGTCGCGTTTCTAAGCCCGTCACACTGAGCACGCTTGCACCCCAAGGTTGTGTTTTGTCCCCTATGTTATACTCTCTTTTTACCCATGATTGTACATCAACGGATGATAACTCCCTTACAGTTAAATTTGCTGATGACACCACTGTTGAAGGTTTTATTTTAAACAACAATGAAACAGCATACAGAGAGAGAGTAGATGAACTTGTTGGCTGGTTTTCTGACAATAACCTTGACCTGAATGTGCCTAAAATGAAAGAAATGGTCATGGATTTCAGGAAAATCAAAAGTGACATTGTTCCCCTCACTATTCATGGTAGCCATGTTGAAATTGTTGATTGTTTCAAGTTTCTCGGCACCCAAATCTCAAACGATCTTAAATGGGAGAAAAAGGTTGATTCTTTAGTAAAAAAAAATCACAGCAACGACTGTATTTTCTCAGACATCTTAAAACGTTTGGCGTCAGCAGACAAATTTTGACCAACTTCTACAGGGCAGTTATTGAAAGTATTTTTACCTTCTCCCTGACCGTTTGGTTTGGCAGCACCACACAGAAAGAGCGATCCAAATTAAACAGAGTAGTAAAAACTGCATCGAAAATCATAGGTATCAATTTGCCCTCGTTAGAGTCCCTCTTCCATGAAAGAATGCTAAAAAAGGCTAGATCCATCCTCCGAGATGATTCCCACCCAGCCCATGAGTTGTTTGAGATGTTGCCATCAGGGTGCCATTATAGAACGATCGGAACACGCACGAGTCGTTTTAAAAACAGTTTTTACCCAACTGCTGTCCAGACTTTTAATGATGCAAACAAAAGCCAAACCTGACCTATCCGTCCCAATGTTTACTGTAATGTATATATATACAGTACTGTTCAGCTATCAGCATAATACTTCATCTGCATGGCTGTGCAGAACACAGTTTTAGTTAGAAGCGGACGTGTGCCACTGAGTGCAAGATAAGCCATTGGTGGCAGTAGCCGGGTGTGGAGGCAATTAATCATTAGCGCGTGCCTAGTCATGCAGACTGGAAGAACTGTTCATGATGCTAGAAGGGAATGCTCTTCCATTATCCTACTACTAAGTGTATCTGCTGTCAAACATGCCGCAGGGTATGTAGAAAACTGAGGGAGAAGAGATAGAGAACATTAAACACAGGCATAACACACCACACATCAGTAGTCCCGTAACCGAGATTATAGAAGGAATAGTTGATGCCAGACAGTGACCTAGATAACCTGCTCGCAGTGGGGAGTGGCTGCATACCACAGCAGCAGGTGGCTGGCCAAACTAATGAGTAGGAAATAGGGCTAACTGCACTGCTGTGTCTATGATGCAAGTGACGTGTTCAGTTTTATATTATGATATGTCCTATGTGATATGTGTTACTGTGAAATCGTGTTTATTGCCTTTATGTTTAGATCACAATAGATACTAAGGCATAATAATAATAATAACACATAGTTCTTGTATAGCGCTGTTCTCCAGGAAAACACTGGACTCACTGCGCATGCACAACAGCACACCCTTTCTCTCTCAGACACACACGCACAATTATGCACTACTTTAAACCACCCCATCCCTTCCCCACACCTTACATTCACTTCCTCTGGGATCAGAATAGGTGGCAGTCAGTCAACAGTTAGCTAAATATGAGCTAAGTGTTAAATGCCCGACAAAAAAGAAAAGTCTTTAAGTGAGCCTTGAACTGTGACAATGTGGGCAGATTCCGTATTTCCGTTGGCAGCGAGTTCCACACACTTGGGGCGAAAAATGTGAAAGAACGCTCCCCGACAGTTTTCATGTTGAGCTTCGGGATTTTTAACAGCTTTTCACTGGAGGAACGGAAGGTGCGTGATGGCTGATAGGCAGACAGCTTGGCAGAGAGGTACGGCGGGAGAGATCCGTCAAAATGCCGATAGGCGAAAATTGCAATTTTGTACTGGCAACGGAATTTGACGGGCAGCCAGTGCAGCTCTTCAGTAGAGGCGTAACGTGGTCTCTCTTTCGTTTCTTCAAGATGAGACGCGCCGCATTGTTTTGAATCATTTGCAAGCGTGAAATCTGATCTGCCGGTAAACCTGCCAGTACAGAATTGCAATAATCGAGCCTGGAAGTAATGAATGCATTTACAAGTCTTGACGCCGTACCTTCTGTGAGATACGGTCTGAGAGAAGCAATTCTGCGCAGCTCAAGGAAACCAGCTCGGCAGACGCTACTGATATGATCATGCATGGAGAGCGTCGAGTCAATCTTCACACCCAGATATTTGACACATTTCTGGAAGGGAACGCTGCAGCCACCAATGTTTGCGAACTCGCCGTCGATCAGACTAAGGCGAGACTGAGAGCCGGCAGGCATGACTTCGGTTTTGTCAGTGTTAAGCTTAAGTTTGTTGCTAGTCATCCAGGACAGGACGTCGTCTATACAACACTGTACGCTCATCTTAGCGGAGCTGAAATGGCTAGGCGCGCTACTTCTTGACAATTCAGTATCGTCAGCATACTTGTGAAAATCACACTCATGGGCGGAAATTACATCAGATAGAGGTTGTGAATATAGAGTGAACAAAACAGGCCCTAATACGGAGCCCTGAGGGACTCCACACAACAAAAGACTAGAAGCAGATAGCTGGCCATTAACAATAACAGCCTGAGAACGATCCTTAACGTATGAAGTGAACCAGGCCAGGGCGGTACCTCGGATGCCAAAGGTCACCTCTAACCTCTTCAGCAAAACAGAATGATCGAGCGTGTCGAATGCTGCTCTGAGGTCCAACAGAGCAATGAGAGAGACAAGTCTCTCGTCTGCCGTCACTAGCAGACCATCCAGGACGCTCAGCACAGCAGTCTCCGTGCTGTGATCCTTTCTGTATGCCGACTGGTGCATTTCTAAAAGACCGTTTCCAGACAAATGGCTTTGTAGCTGTTTCAAAACAACCTTCTCCAAAATCTTTGAAATAAACGGAAGGTTAGAGACAGGTCTAAAATGCTTCAAGTCGTTTGGGTCCAGTCCAGGCTTTTTCAAGAGTGGTGTCACAACAGCATGTCTAAACTGAGTAGGCACAGCACCTGTAGAGAGAGAGGCATTAACTATGGTGGTAATCAGTGGGAGGAGATCATCAATACACTGTTTTATGAGGGACGTGGGCAAGGGATCAAGCACACAGCTCTTTGTTGGTGATTTCATAATGAGTTCATGGATCTCCTGCTCAGTCACTGGCTCGAAACGAGACAGTGAAGGGCCATTATACACACCAAAAGTAGGGGGATCACATGAACATGAGTCTAGTTCAGAGCGGATGTGCTTAATCTTATCCGAGAAAAAGTCGCAGAAACGTTGTGGAAGGACATGGCTTGGCACATTCGTCGGAAGGGGCGTGGTACGGGGCTTTCCCTGCAGCTCACTGAAGACTGAGAAGAGCTGCTTGGACGACGAACTGGAGTCGATCCTGTCCTGGTAGAACTGTCTCCTGGCAGACTGTATGACCGCTGTAACTTCGGACCTCACTTTCACGTAGATCTGTCTGTGAACAGTCAGACCAGTCCGTCTCCAATGGCGCTCTGCGTGTCTCCGTCGGCGGCGAGCTTCTCTGACGTCATCGGATAACCACGGGGCGGATGGTCGGTCCCTCACCAGCCTGCTGACAGTCGGGGCGTGTCGGTCGAGCACCTGTCGAAGCCCATTGTTATAGGCGTCCACGAGCTGCTCAGGCTCCAATGAAGGTGATTGACACACATCTGTAGCTGCTGCCATCTCCTTTACATCGGCCTGAAAATCAGCGGACGAAATATTGCGAATGTTTCGCGACGTCACGAGTCGTTTATGGGGGCGTGGTCTGGTAACTGCAATAGTGCAAGCTACGACACTGTGGTCGGAAAGACCTGGATAGTCCTGCACAGCTTTAAGCGATAACATGCTGCCCTCACTACGGGCCACCGCCCAGTCGAGTGTGTGGCCGCGCTTATGTGTAGGGACGCCAACAAGCTGTGCCAGATTGTGATCACTCAGCATGCTTCAGACGGCTCACCTGGCAGTCAGTACTGTCATCAAAATGGAAGTTAAAGTCGCCTAGGATGGAGAAATCGCAACACAGGTTCACGTATCGGGACAACAGCTCCGGAAATTCCCGAAGAAAAATGGAGTCTGTTTATTGCGCCTACTCGGCGGCGGCCGGTAGAGACACACAAGGGTGATGGAGGTCAGACTTACTGAAAGTTTAAGCTCAACAGCCTCCATCGATGTAAATTCAAGTGGTCTTAAAAAAACGCTGCAAGAATGAGCTGACCTGATCACAAAACCGATGCCACCTCCTCTCGATCCAGTGCGATCGGAAATTGTATTCTGCTGGGGTTAGAGTAGCGATGCAGGCCTCATCTCCCTGGGGATAAAGCCACGTCTCAGTCAATATCACAATATCGGCGTCGTGGTCAAGGATCAAGTCATGAATTTCAGAGGCTTTCTGACGAACAGACTGCACATTGAAAGACAGTACCTTTATGTTGTTGCGTCTGTGTGTTTGTTTACGAACGCCGCCGCATCGTATCCGCTTCCTCGGTAAGCGTGCACCAATCTGTAGTGCACGGAGGTGAGAGGTCAGCTCAGCAGTCAAGCGAGCCGGTGGCGCAGCCAGGAGTTCAGCGCGGCTGTATTGTGTTAGTACACGCCTATCGCGCTCACGCGGGTCCAACAGCGGCTGGAATGGCGGGCATTGGTCGTTCAAACTAGACAGCCTTGTTGAAATGAAAAGCCAAAGTATCCAGAATCTGAGTGCCGGAGAGGCACAAAATGCCCACAGGAAGAAAGTAAACCACATCCTGACACAGCTTGCCAAAAATCACAAACGTACAGTCATTCCATCCATAGAAAAATCACACACATAGTCAGAGCTCAGGAACACTCAGCCTGCGAGGCGAATGACCTTGACCTTGAGTTTTTGGCATACAGTCCTCGGCAAGCATGGCGTTGGGAACTGCAATGACAATGGTCGCCTACTGTTGGAGCTCTGTGCAGAGCAGCAACTTGTCATCACCAACACTACTTTCCAGCAAAAGGACAGTCGAAAGACCACCTGGATGCATCCTCGCTCCAAGCACTGGCACCTTATCGACTATGTCCTAGTGCGTCAGAGGGACCGCAGTGACGTCCTCCTCACCAGAGTGATGCCCAGCGCAGAGTGCCACACTGACCACCGCCTTGTTCGCTGCAAACTAAGGCTCCGCCTCAAACTGAAACCCAAGAAATGGGGCCCCCCCAAGAAAAAGCTTGATGTTGCCAGCCTTCAGCGTGACGACAAGAAAGCTGCCCTTCAGGCCGATTTACAGCGCATGCTCAAAGACACAGTTGATCCAGCAGACTCCTCCCCTGAAACACTCTGGGAACAACTGAAAACTGCTATTGTAAAATCTTCTGTGGAAGTCTTGGGCTTTGCTAGAAAGAGGAACAAAGACTGGTTTGACGAAAACGACGTAGAGATCCAGGAACTTCTAGCAAAAAAAAGAGCCGCCCACCAGGCCCACCTAGCCCAGCCTTCCTGCCCTGTGAAGAAGTCTGCCTTCCGCCTCATCTGCAGCAGTCTCCAGCTCAAGCTTAGAGAGCTCCAGAACGAGTGGTGGTCCAGACTCGCACAGAGGACCCAGCTCTGCGCTGACAACGGTGACTACAGGGGCTTCTACGAAGCACTGAAAGCAGTGTATGGCCCTAGGCACCTGGTACAAAGTCCCCTGCGAAGCGCTGATGGACAGGCACTCCTCACAGATAATACCTCCATCTTGAACCGCTGGTCGGAATACTTTCAGGACCTCTTCGGCGCTGAGCGCACTGTTCAAGAAACAGTCATCCTCCAAATCCCACACCTTCCACTAAAGGTTGAATTGGACGAACCGCCCACCGCCGAAGAGACCCTCACAGCCATCCACCAGCTCAAGAGTGGCAAAGCAGCAGGCATTGACGGAATCCCGCCAGAGATCTGGAAACATGGAGGCCCAGCACTGCACAACAAGCTCCACGACCTCTTTCTCTGCTGCTGGGAAAAAGGAACACTACCAAAGGATCTCCGTGATGCAGTCATCATCACCCTGTACAAGAACAAAGGAGAGAAGTCTGCCTGCTCTAATTATCGTGGAATTACCCTGCTGTCCATTGCCGGGAAAATTCTCGCAAGGTTGCTCCTGAATCGGCTGGTACCTGCCATCGCTGAGGACCACCTCCCAGAGGGCCAGTGTGGCTTCAGAGCCAACAGGAGTACCACCGACATGGTCTTTGTGCTGAGACAGCTTCAGGAGAAGTGCCGCGAGCAGAACAAAGGGCTGTACGTAACGTTTGTCGACCTAACAAAAGCGTTTGACACTGTGAGCAGGCAAGGTATGTGGCAGATCCTGGAGCGACTAGGCTGTCCCCCAAAGTTCCTCAACATGATCGTCCAGCTCCACGAGGACCAGCAAGGCCAGGTCAGACTAAACAGTGACCTCTCAGAACCATTCCCCATTCGCAACGGCGTGAAGCAAGGCTGCGTGCTGGCACCGACCCTCTTCACCATCTTCTTCAGCATGATGTTGAAGCAGGCCACAGTGGACCTCGACGATGACGACGCAGTGTACATCAGGTATCGTCTCGATGGCAGCCTGTTCAACCTCAGACGACTGCAGGCCCACACGAAAACCCTAGACCAACTGATTCGTGAGCTGCTCTTTGCTGATGACGCTGCCCTCGTTGCACACACAGAGAGAGCCTTGCAGCGCATTACGTCCTGCTTCGCAGATGCCGCCCAGCTCTTTGGACTTGAGGTCAGTCTGAAAAAGACAGAGGTCCTTCATCAGCCGGCACCCAAGGAAGAGCATCGCCCTCCCCACATCACCATCGGCGAGTCCGAACTGAAGTCTGTACACCAGTTTACCTACCTTGGCTGCATCATCACGTCAGACGCCAAGCTGGACAAGGAGCTGGACAACAGGCTGGCAAAAGCGAACAGTGCTTTCGGGCGACTATTCAAGCGGGTGTGGCACAATCAACAGCTGAAAAAAGGCACCAAGATCAGCGTGTACAGAGCTGTCGTCCTCACCACCCTGCTGTACGGTTCCGAGTCCTGGGCCCTCTACTGCAGCCAACTACGACTCCTCGAACGCTTTCACCAGCGCTGCCTGCGTACCATCCTCAGCATTCACTGGAGTGACTATGTCACCAACGTCGAGGTCCTTGAACAGGCGGAAACTGTGAGCATCGAGGCTTTGCTGCTGCGGACACAGCTTCGCTGGGCGGGGCACGTCTCCAGGATGGAGGATCATCGCCTACCCAAGATCACTCTGTTCGGCGAGCTCGCCACTGGACACCGAGACAGAGGGGCACCAAAGAAGAGATACAAAGACGGTCTCAAGAAGTCACTTAGTGCCTGCCAAATCGACCACCGCCAATGGTCTTTGCTTACTGCGGACCGTGACACCTGGCGCTCCACCATTCACAAGGCAGCCGTCTCCTTTGAGGACTCTCGCAGAGCTAACCTTAAAGACAAGCGGCTCAGAAGAAAAAACAGAGCTGTCGTAACTCAGAACCCTGACCAGACCTTCCCCTGCAGCCACTGCGGTCGAACCTGCCTGTCCCGGATTGGCCTCCGCAGCCACGAAAATGCCTGCAGACGACGTGGGCAAGCCCTATAGAATCTTCGTTCGCGAAGTCAAGCCAAGAGAGAGGGGTGTGTGTGTGTGTGTGTCACGTGAGTAGTTTAATTATATTTTGATGTGTTTAATATTCTTCTTTTTATGTTGCGCAGCACCGCAACGATTTCCTAATGTATTATTACATATGGCAATAATGGGTAGACCATCGAAACCGATGATGTCGTCATTGTGCATGACTTCTATTTGTGGGTGCGGGTGTGGCTGGCCAAGCCAATCCTGGAGCCACACCTGCGAGGGCAATTGGGGCACTGGAACGTAGCTGTGGGGAGAGTCGACGCTGTCTTTCTGCGAGCTCTGGCACTGGTGATTCGTTCGCGCCGATTGTGTTCAAAGAGCGTGCAGGCTTTCCTGGTGGCGCCACGCCAGCCGGATCTGTCTTGCGCTTGTGCTTCAAGTTCCTTTACCGGGATGACACAGTGCTTGAGGCTGTCTCTTATGCAGTCTTTGAAGCATTTCTTTGGCCGTCCTTGCTTCCTGTGGTCTTTTGAGAGTGCACCATACAGGAGTTGGCGTGGCATGCGAGAATCATCCATGCGTATGACATGACCTGTCTAGCGGAGTTGTGTCTTTAAGATCAAGGCTTCAACACTCGCTAAGCCAGCATTGTCCAGGACTTCCAGGTTTGTCACCTTGTCTTGCCATTTGATGCCCATGAGTGAGCGTAGGGATCTCATGTGGAAATGTTCAAGCTGCTTAAGGTGCTTTCTGTACAGTGTCCATGACTCACAGCCATAGAGGAGGCTGGGGAGAACTACTGTCTTGTAGACTTTGATCTTGGTGGAAAGCTTGACGTTGTTGTTATTCAACACACGAATGCGCAGGCGACCCAGGGCTTGGCTGGCTTTGCTGATGCAAGCTGCGATTTCCTTGTCGATAGTATCTTCAGAAGAGATGATGCTCCCAAGGTACCTGAACTGGTCCACAGTCTTCAGCTCGGTGCCTTCGATGTACATTTTGGGTGGGGGGGGGGGGCTCTTGTGCCTGGGGCCGGTTGGTGCAGGACCTCGGTCTTGCTGAGACTGATGGTGAGGCCAAACAGTCGAGAGGCTTCTGAGAACCTCAGGTCAGACTCCGTGTGCGCCATCAGCGCACAGTCATCGGCAAACAGCGCCTCAAGGATCAGTCTCTCGATGGTCTTGGTCCTGGCGTTCAGTCGACGGAGGTTGAAGAGAGAGCCATCTAAAATGTACTTCAGGTACACTCCCTTCTCAAGGTTGCGTACTGCATGGGTCAGGACACACGTGAAGAACAGGTTGAACATCACAGGGGCAAGAACACAACCTTGTTTCACACCATTGGAAATGTCGAAGGGTGTGGATGTGTCGCCGTTTGACTGGACAACTCCTACCATTCCATCATGGAAGAGGCGGATGATGTTGGTGAACTTCCTGGGGCAGCCGAGCTTTGCGAGGATGACCCAAAGTGCTTCTTTGTTTGTGGTGTCGAATGCTTTGGTCAGATCTATGAAAACAGCGTAGAGATCCATGTGCTGCTCAATGCATTTCTCCTGGACCTGTCTCACAGAGAAGACCATGTCGATTGTGCTGCGGCCAGGTCTGAAGCCGCATTGAGCCTCTGGCAGTGCTTCCTCAGATACAGAGCTGATCAGGCGGTTGAGGATGACTCTCGCAAGGATCTTGCCAGCAATGGACAAGAGTGAGATCCCTCGGTAATTGGCACAGTCTGCTTTGCTGCCCTTGCTCTTGAACAGGGAGACGATTGTTGCATCTCTAAATTCCTGTGGCATGTTCTCCTCTGCCCAGATACATGTCAGAATGTTGAAGGCATCAAGGGTCTCAGGTCCAGCTGCCTTGAAGAGCTCTGCGGGGATGCTGTCCATGCCTGCAGCCTTGCCGGAGCTAGTCTGGTTGATCGCTTTCGTGACCTCGTCCAGGGTTGGCGGGAGGTCAAGGTCATCCAGCGTCGGCTTCTGGGGAATCATGTCCAGGGCCTCGGGATCGACAGTGGAAGGCAGGTTCAGCAGATTTGAGAAGTGTTCTCTCCAGCGCTCAGTGATGCTGCCTTTGTCCTTTAGCAAGGTGAAGCCGTCAGCGGAAAAGAGAGGGGTTGTGCTGGGTCTGGCAGGGCCGTAGAAAGCTTTCATAGCGCTGAAAAACTCCTTGGAGTTGCTGGATTCAGCAAAGTGTTCAAGTTCTTTTGCTTTGCCGTCCCACCAGGTGTCCTGCATGTTGCGGAGCTCTCTCTGGGCTTTTCTCTGGAGGTGTTTGAAGCAGTCTTTCTTGGACAAGGAGTTGATGTCTTTCTGCCACTCGATGAAGGCACTGCGCTTTTGCTCCAGTAGCTTGTTGATCTCTTCATTGTTCTCATCAAACCAATCCTGGTGTGCTCTCTGCTTGGGTCCAAGCACGTCTTTGGCAGACTCCGTCACCATCCCCTTGAACTGGTTCCACATTTCAGTTGGGTTGTCAGTCAACGGTCCATGGGTGGTTAGCAGGTCATCAAGGTGGGACTGGAAGTTTCCCTTGACGTCCGGGCACTTCAGCTTGGCCAGGTTGAATGAAGGTCGGGTGAGCTTTGGCCTCTTCCTGTGTGCTGGTGCAATGTGCAGGCTGAGGACAGAGCGCACCAGCCGATGGTCGGTCCAGCACTCGGCTCCTCTCATGGCTCTGGTGATTCTGACATCACGAGTATCCCACTGGCAGACAATGACATAGTCTATGAGATGACACTGCTTGGACCTGGGATGCATCCATGTTGTCTTGTACTTACTAGCCAGCCTGAAGAGGGTGTTGGTGATGGCAAGTCCATTCTCAGCGCACAATGTCAGCAGCAGCAGGCCACTGCTGTTCATCTTGCCCAGCCCGTGTGGGCCCATCACTCCTTCCCAGCATTCACATTCGCGCCCAACTTGAGCATTGAAGTCACCAAGCACGATGAGTTTGTCACTTGCAGGAGTGGACTTCAGGAGGGAGTCAAGGCTCTCGTAGAACGCCTCCTTGTCGTCATCGGCGTTGTTTAGTGTCGGAGCATAGGCACTGATGATAGTGACATGTCAGGTGTGGGAGATGGGTAAACAGAGCTTCATCAATCGTTCGCTGATGCCAGTGGGAAGAGAAGGCAGCTGTTGGAGGAGCGTAGTGCGGATGGCGAAGCCAACTCTGTGTATCCTGTCTTCGTTCTCAGCTTTGCCCTTCTAGAAAAAGGTGTACCCACCCTCAGGTTCACAGATCGAGCCTTCGTCAGCAAATCTGGTTTCACTAAGAGCCGCAATGTCAATTTTATATCTCGCCAGCTCCCTGGCTATGAGGACTGTTCTTCTGTGTGGTCTCTTCGTCTGATCTCTATCCAACAGGGTTCGTACGTTCCATGTACAGAGAGTAAGTTTCTTTTTTTGTTTTTCTTTTCGACCGCATAAAAGGGTTAAACCGCCAGCCACAGTAAGCTGATCGGTTTATGTAGGGCAGGCAATGTTTGGAACACCTTTTCTAGTTCCCTGCCTTACTAGGGTGAGCAGTGCTGTCCTGAAGAGGACTGCTCACTCGCCTGGGATGCTGCCGAACTTCCCAGCTGCCCCTGGTACAGGGAAGAGCGACCACTGGTCCACAGACCGCCTACGTGCAGGTTCGGAGCTGCGACTCCCAGTAGTAACCTCTACCTGTCGTTTCGCCCATTCCCCATCGCCGCAGGACTTCTGGAGGAGGCAGAAGAAAAAAAGAAGATGAAGTAGCAGATTTGGTGAAGGTGAAGGTCCATGCACAAAACCTGCGCGTGAAGGAGATTTTGGTGGAGAAGCTGTTGCGCTGGAGCAACCCCACCCACTCGGCCGCAGAAAACAGAGTCCAGTGGCACGATGATACGTTACAACTGGTAGCTTTCTTGGCTGCAGTGGATGGCCATGTCTTCTTCTGTGCTCTGACATGCCCTATGCAAACCACAGTGCACTGCGACCCGCCCTCTTGGCCGTTGAACCCTTGATTGGGTTTCCTCCACCCAGTCGGCCGGTGACAGACTTTGCATGCTAGGATGAGCAAGTCCTGCCTCACCAAGGGTTTGAGACCCCTGGTTTCCGCTCACTTGGTTTAGCCAGCCAGTCGAAGCTGTTGCCTGTGGTGTGGCCGCTGCACATGCTGCAGCTACGTGGAGCCACAAGTGAGAGTTGAGTGTCAAAGTGGGGACCTAAACTGGTGGACTACTCTAACCTTCGAGAGGCTACTGCTTGGACCTGGGATGCATCCATGTTGTCTTGTACTTACTAGCCAGCCTGAAGAGGGTGTTGGTGATGGCGAGTCCATTCTCAGCGCACAATGTCAGCAGCAGCAGGCCATTGCTGTTCATCTTGCCAAGCCCATGTGGGCCCATCACTCCTTCCCAGCTTTCACATTCGCGCCCAACTCGAGCATTGAAGTCACCAAGCACGATGAGTTTGTCACTTGCAGGAGTGGACTTCAGGAGGGAGTCGAGGCTCTCATAGAACGCCTCCTTGTCGTCATCGGCGTTGTTTAGTGTCGGAGCATAGGCACTGATGATAGTGACATGTCGGGTGTGGGAGATGGGTAAACGGAGCTTCATCAACCCATTATAGGTGAAACCCCCTCCTTGAATACTCCAGACACCACATATGGCAATAAAGTTCTATCATCATCATCATATATCATATCATCATATAATGTTCTTTTTTTAATGTCATATTTTCATAAGTCATGTTTTCTCAAATATTTATTTTTTACTTCAAAGCCAGACGTACAGAGATACCTGCATACTAATTTGGCAGAACCCTCTAAAAGGTCATGAGAGGTTGACAAAATGCCTATTTTTGATAGGATGTTATTTTCCAAAGTTCTGTTCAGAATTTACTTTAAAAAAATCAATTTTATTTCTCAGCTTTACAAATGGACTGTTTTGTGTACCTTTATGTTATGGTGATTTTTCAAATTACTTGCTGACATTTTCACTTTTAGCAATGTAAAAATCTTTCATTTTGCTTGGTTCCACATATATAACAGTGTCGTTTTTACCCCGACATCTCAGAAATGTGTAGTCATGTTAAAAGTTGTCTCGGTACCTTTTTGCTGTAAAGAAGTTGGAACTTGCAGTAGTCGATTTAAAAAAAAAAAAATTATTTGCTTTGGAATAGATAACAGATGACACTGTGTTGTATGTGAAATTGTTTCAACTGTAGGTTTTCATAGTTCCTGAAAGTCAAGAAAAAAATCCTGCAGGCCTGTTAAGGCAGCTAGTATATCTTTAGTTCAGTATCTGATGTTCATGTGTAGTCCCAAAAAGAACTTATTTAAGTGTTGTTATTTATTGGCATATGTGTAACATTGTGTGCACCCATGAGGTCAACATTATCCAAAAGTGGGATTAACTGTTGTATGCTGTTCTCAAAGACTTGTTATGGTAGTTATGTCAGTATATACTAGAACATAGGCTTGAAAACTTAAGTTCCCATATACCACGGATGCGCCTACACCCTCATTTAGATGATACATTTACTGATTGCTATAATGCAGTTTACTGAGAGGAAGAGCTGTTCAGAGGTGAGCATCTTTTTATTTTACAGAGTGTGAGAGAGGGAAAGATTTGTTTAATTTGACATATGCATGTATTTGTGTAAGCTTTCTGTATGTGTACTTAGGAGCAAAAGAAATGTGACAACTGGTTTCTGTTTTATGGAAATAATTCTTAAGGAGTTATTTTTAATGCTCTTGCCAACTAAGACCAATTCACTCATATAAACAAGCTTTCACATTCTTTAGCAAGCAGTTATTGTCTTTATCCTACCCTCTTTCCACTTGACACCATTGTGATGGGGTCATCCCTGCTAATTAAGTTTACTTTTTATGTCTTATGTTTCTGACTTAGATATTTTTGCTCCTCCCGGTTGGTATGTACGGTATTAATGTACCTCACCATCTATAGGTCAAATTTTTTATTTGGTTCAGCCATTAAAAGAACTATGCTCATAAATGAGTAATAATTTTGAGGGGTATCATTTTGAAGACCTTACCTACCCGTTTTCAACACAATGAACAGATTTAATGTTTTTTTACAGTGAAAAAGACTCTTGCTTCAGCAAAAAAACAAAATGTCTTAAGTTTCTCTTTAAGATAAGATAAGATAGTTTATTGCCATATATGTTTCCATGTAAAAAAAACCAATAAAAACCTTGGAATTTGTCTTGATGTCAGTTACTATGACTAAAATAACACACACACACACACACACACACACACACAGTAAACTCTAAAATATGATTTTCATGCTAAATACTAAGCAAATACTGATATTAAACACAGCGAATGGGCACGCCTCACTGATTCAGTTATAATTTGACTGTACACATTCCGACTAGTTCTCACTCGCCACTCGCGCCTTAAGTCACTCTTATGTTAAAGGTGTGGTTGCATTGCCCCAAAATCACAGGAACAGCTACATATTGGAGACATGCAAGAACTTCTACTTTGGAGCCATTATTTAAACAAGGGTACGCCTCGGGCATTTGAAATTTTTGTATGGTTAGTAATGTTATAGTGGTGTGTATTTGAAGACCCTACTCCTTTAGGTGACGAGCATGTAGACACATATTCCCCTGGATTTTTGACAAGACTTAGGATTTTGCAGGTACTCTTCCCATTTGATATTTAAACTTGCTCAAATGTCACAAAGGTCAAGGTCACAGAAAGTCAAAGTTGTGGAAGGTCAGATAAATGATGCAGATCAGTCATGACATAGAGGTCTGTGCATTATTTTCAGGTTTTTTATGTGAATTGCAGGCACTGGATTAGTAATTGTTGATCTCCAACTGTCTCTCTTATTTTAGTGTAACATGTTTGGCTTTTGTCAAATAAAATATGGTCTCTCCAAACTACATCGGCACTTTGCATCAGCATGGGCTGACCTTTGGTGTGCAAAGTACATGGATGCTAATGGATTTACCCTGAAAACTGATAGTGACACCATCCACAAGTTGCCACAGATTGAACAGTAGCTGAAAAACAAGAAGAAAGTTAGTTTACTGTGCACCAGCAGTTTCAATCAGACTTATCACTACTTGTAATCAAATGCCTGTGGTACTCATTAGGACACTTTTAAATTAAATTCCCCCATGATTTATACTGATAATAAATGACCATAAATTATTGCCAAATACGAGACTGCCAAGTGCAAAAGTAAAGGTTGAAGAGCATTTCAAGCATTTGTTACCCAAAAAACTTCACAATCGCTGCCATGGAAAACTTGACTTGCATACTGCTAGGGACTGTAACATGAGCATCTTGAAGAAGTGTCATGTGTACATTTCGCTTTCAAAGTACTGTTTAAAATTTTTGTACATTAATGACTTGTTAAGTACTGCTGTTTAAGTTAGGGCCACACTTCAATAAAAGTTTAATCTAAGCTTCTTGTTATGTTTCTATGTTTCGTGAATCAATACTAGTAAAAGTTTGCATCTGCCATACACAATCAAAGCCTGTGTTGATGAGTATGTTTTTATTTCCTTGAGCCAAGGGGACTTGAATATGATGTGTTCCTGTAAATGATACAGTATAGAATACATTATCAGAATCACTTATACTTGTCAGGATCACTGCTAACAATGTCTGCCCAAACCTTAACATTTAACCTTCAAGGAAATCAGCAACAATTTGTTAATTCTGTGTTTCAAAAACGGCTGCACAGGACCACTTACAAGGACCCACACAGCTGACCTATTTGCAGTCAAGATAAGCATACTGTGTAGCTCCCATTCAGGTCTGTTCAGGGGGACTTTGGTGGGGTTAACTACTCTTTAGTTCCCAGGGTCATTCCCGTCAGCCCCTCAGGTGGGTTTTTCTCCTTTTTCTGGGGCTTATCTTTCTGTCCCCCTTTGTTCCATTCTGTTTTGTTTAAAGTGATCTGCTCTATGGCAGGTGTTGATTGCTAAAATTCGCTGATACATGGGTTATCAGTGTTTTGCCTCAGCAAGGACTTTCCTACCCTCCTTTTCACAATCCATGTAAAAAGGCATACATACATACCAGAAGTTGTCCATTGCCTTCTGAGCATAATGGAAGTAACTCCCCCGTGTGCAAAGGAGAAGAAGAGCAGAAAAGTCTTTAATTTTACTGCATTCAAACTCGCACCAACTTGTGAGTCTGAAAATAACGAAGAGAAAAAGTATATTCTATGTATATGAATAGTATATTTCAAAAACTGTAGTGTAACTCTAACTTTTCCACAAGGACCACTTGACTTATAGCCCCAAACTTTACGTTCATAAAGGAAGTCAGGTGCGACAGGTTTGTCAAAAATAGCAAGTACAATGCCGTTACCAGTTACAGTGCCTTGTAGTTTACTACAAACCTTTTTTAACAGTCGAGGGCGGTTTAATGTCATTTTACCTCCCAAAGTGCAGCTAAATTACTTTGCAGCGGATATACAGAAACTGTCACTGTAAACTACACTGTGTTTCTTTCTTTTGGCTGGAGATGTAAAAGATGTGATAGAACACATGCAATGTTTTGAAAGAAAGGCTGCACAGGACCCCTTCAGAATTCAAAATGATCATGATAATGATATTTTTTAAGGGTATTGTTCACATACCAAAGGGAATTGCTCAGCGCTGGTTTGTGAGTATTCTATAACTCGAGGCAAAACTTGTATCGTTACATTGTTGTGTATTGTCTTGTGCATCTACTGTGGGAAACCAGGGTATTTACCCGATCACTTTTAGTAGTGCACCTTCTTGTTTGTGTATGTGTAAGTTCCAGAAAATGTCATGGGTTATAGGCTAGACCTGAAGCATCCTTTTTAGGGATGTAGATGATCGTCTTGTTCTATACCTGCATATTTTTCTGTGGGCTGGCGATTGGGTGCCTGATAGGAGGGGTCAGGGGATCTGTTTGTCTGTCTCGCGCTGAGTAATTTCCCTTGGTATGTGTACAATTCTACCAGCGCTAGCCTCGCCTATCTGGTTTGTGAGCAAGTGTATTGTTGCGTTCACGAAGCACATGATTGAGTGCACACTGACATCATGGGTTGTATCTCTCAATCTCTGGTTCACCTCTGTAGATCTTCAGCTTACAGCGTATATGTGTGGAGCACACCCTACATGTTTAAACTGGCATGGCTAAGTAGTTTGTGTTTAGGATTGCAACATGGGCACCAGTAGCTAAAGACTGCTAGAAGAATTTATAATACTAAGTGTAATGCAGTTTGTGACCTTAAATGACCTTGACCTTCAAACCAAGGTCATCAAAAGTCATGTGTAGAAAATACTTACCATCAGCAACCATATTAAGTCTGAAGTGTGTTGGTTTCCTTTTTTTAATAATTTATGCTGTCATATTTGCCACACATCCCCAGATAGACGACAGCTGGTATAACAAAAGTATGGATGCTCATACAGGTGGATGAACAGATACTCTCCAAATGATGGTCTGTTGCTTAGCTATACTTGATTCCTGTGGACTACTATAATCTCTGCTTTCATGCCCAAAACAAGACAAAACTATGCTGTCACTCTTAGCAGATTTTTCTGTCTATATGATTCCCCAATGGTGCAGCAAAAGCACAGGTGTATTTAAAAAAAAAAAAAAAAACATGTTGAACTTGACATACTCCACCAAGTTTTTGAAATTTCTGTACATATTTATTTGTCACATTTCTTATGCTTGTAGGTGTGTTTACTATGTTGTGGCTTGTGTACTAATTTTGTCTGATAAGGACTTGGAGTAGATGCTGAAATAAGTTGTTCCAAATCTCAAGAAGTCTGAAAAGCTGTTTTATTGTCTATATCCTAGCCACTACACTGTATGCACAGCTTGTGTTTCTTGTAAAAGCGGCTTGTATTTATTGTGTAATATAGTTTTACAGGTTGCTTTATATATAGTGATTATGGATCTGGATTTCCTATGATCTATTAAATAGCTGCATGACTACCATATGAAGTGGTCGAAGTCGGAGGTTTTGAATATGGAGAAAAACAAATTTGTTATTACTGTTGAATGCAAAACAGTCACTTGTTGCAGTGGATTATGTATGTTATACCTCCAACAATTAAAAAAGCAAAAGTGTTCACACATGCTCTGCACTTTTTATCACATCAGCAATCGTGAGCTTATAAAACTAACTTGGGAGTTCACTCTTTGCCTTACAGAGTACTTACAATTAGAATTATTCATTGGTGTCGGTTTTGCTGGATTCTTCTTGGCAAAACTGTACATTTCATACTGGAGGGTGAATGTACCCAGCTGGTTCTGTAATTTGCAAACCATCTTTTGGTTTACACTCTGCATTGTTGACTTTGTTCAGAACATTTTGCAGACATAAATGAAGTTGGACTTTACCTCCAGACTCTTATTTTGTGTGTAGGTCTAAACTGTTGGATGTCAAAAGACTTTGTAGTGATCATATTATTTTCTAGCATATGTCTGTAGTACTGTACCAATGGTGCTGAAGAAGTCATCCACTATTTAAACTTTAAAAAAAAAAAAAAAAATTATCCAACCAGTGTATATTTGTGCTGCTTCTCCACCCATATTGGTAAGCTGTGTGCATTCATGTTGGGTCGATTTGCAATGGGTGAATTTATTCCAGGTAGAACTGCATTCTGAAAATGGATGGTACACGTATCATAGCAGCACAAATTTACACAGGTTAATTAAATTTTTTGCCTGTTTTGATTTATGCCAGGAAGACTTTTGCTGTGTAGATTCACACCTATGTATAGTAAAGTTGACCATATCCACACCAATGGCTTTCCAAAAGCATGCAAGGCAAGTGAATGAAATTAGAGAAATATTCAGTTTTATGAAGTCCAAAGAAGAGTAGAATGTCACTGTAACAGGCGAAGAAGTGGTTCAAAGCAACTTCGCTTAGCCTGCACTGCCATGTTCAAAGGCACTTCAACGGATTCGCCGAAATAACCAAAGTAACTTTGCCAAAGTCTTTGATGTACACTTCAGACAAATTACAAAGTAAAACTTAGGAATATTAAGACGCAGCAATAGCATAACATGCCATTTCTGGCGTATTGGGAATCCTTTCTTTTCAGAATCTGGTCATGATGTGGGCCCCCTCCCCCCTCCCCCCACTTCAAGTGCGTTTTGTGCATATACTGTGACATGAATCTATCAACATCAAGGGAAAAAGGAGCGGATGGCCTTATAATAGTCACTAATCATGCGTCCCTATCATTACACATCCTTATCATGGTCTTAATGTGAATCGGAAGACCGTTACAGAGGAACCCAATGCAATGGAGTTTTTGTTTTGTTTCAGGTTTTATGGTTTTGTTGTTGTGGTTGTTTTTGTTGTTGTTTTTTGTTTGTCTTGTTTGGACCACAACAGCAATAATTTTTTTTCGAAATGAAAACTTCTGCAGCCTTTAATGAAAATTGATGCCATTCTAAATGGCCAAGTCTGATTTAAGAAGATCTTGAGCAAATGTGAGATCTGTGCCCCCCCCCCCCCCACCCCCCCCCCCCCAAAAAAAAAAAAAAAAAAAAAAGTTATTTTGCAACTTTTAATTTTGGGAGTATCACATTCTGAAGGTTGTGATGTAAAGAAAACTCAACAGAAACAAAAGCAGTTTGCTGCACTGTGACAACAAATGTGCAGGCTCTTTGCTGGTGCAGTTACAATTTTAAAATACTCATGCATTATGGTGTATTGAGCCACATTATGCTTGATATAGTGCTGATAACTGGCAGATGCATGCAATTACACGACTCAAGTCAAAAATGTCTTGTGCGTTAGCAGAGGACAATTTTTGCCTCACATGCGAAGCAAAAGTGAGTCTATGTTTTGGGCCAGTGGTCGTCCATCCGGCGTCCATAGTCTTCAAACTTGGCCCAAGGATACTTTGTGGCAAGACCTTTCTAAACATACCAATTTCAGTGACCTCTCACAAAGGTCAAGGTTACAGGGGATCAGGAGATATGTCAAAAATAGCTATTATTTTACATAATTTATTTTTTCTCAAATACTATTCACAACTTCAAACTCAAACTTGGTACAAAGGTATCTGATGGTAAGACCTTTCTATGCATACTAATTTGGTTGATCCCTTGGAAAGGTCAAGGTTCACAAGAGCTCAGGAAATAGGTGAAAATAGCCAGATTTTGACAAAAGATTTTTTTGGCTTACGTGCAAAGCAAAAGTGAGTATGTTGTGGGCCAGTGGTCGTCTGTCGTCCGTCCGGCGTCGTCCTTGGTAAACTTTAACGTTGGCATTTTCTCGGACACTATTCAAGCTACAGTCTTCAAACTTTCCCCAAAGATACTTTGTGGCAAGACCTTTCTAAACATACCAATTTCAGTGACCTCTCACAAAGGTCAAGGTCGCAGGGGATCAGAAAATATTAAAAAAAAATAGCTATTTTGGGACATTATTTTTTTGCAAACATTATTCACAACTTCAAACTCAAACTTGGTGCAAAGATACCTGATGGTAAGACCTTTATATGCACACTAATTTGGTTGATCTCTCATAAAGGTCAAGGGTCACAAGAGCTCAGGAAATAGGTCCAAAATAGCCATATTTTTTACAAAAGATGTTTTTTCTCAAATACTATTCACAACTTTAAACCCAAACCTGGTACAAAGATACCTGATGGTAAGACCTTTATATGCATACTAATTTGGTTGATCCCTCGGAAAGGTCAAGGGTCACAAGAGTTCAAGAATTGGGTAAAAAATCAAAATATTTTGACAGAAGATTAGCTAAATTTTCACATAATTTATTTTTTCTCAAATACTATTCACAACTTCAGACCCAAACTTACTACAGAGATACCTGATGGTAAGACCTATCTATGCATCCTAATTTGGATGAGCCCTCAGAAAGGTCAAGGGTCACAAGAGCTCAGGAAAAAGGTAAAAAATAGCCATATTTTGTGAAGAAATGTTTTTTCTCAATTACTGTTCACAAATTCAAACCCAAACTTGCTACAGAGATACCATATTGTAAGAGCTATCTATGCATACTAATTTGGATGACCCCTCAGAAAAGGTCATTGGTCACAAGAGGTCAACAAATGTGTATAAAATGCCAATAATTGTAGTTATTATCAACATTTTTGCAAACTTTTAAATCAAATTTGGCTCAAAGGTAGCTGATGATAAGACACTTCATAATTATGTATCTTAATTTAGTCGACTCATCAGATGTGTGAAAACTGATTAAATTTTGAGAAAACATGGATTTTGTTAGTGCAGAAGCCATCCCTTTACTTATTGTTAGACATGTGTGGATCAGTCATACACTTGAGCCATAAGGGCTTTGCCTTTCTTGTTTCTCAAATACTGTTCACAACTTCAAACCCAACTTGCTACAGAGATACCTGATGATAAGACCTATCTATGCATACTAATTTGGATGACCCCTCAGAGAGGTCAAGGGTCACAAGGGCTCAGGAAATAGGTCCAAAATAGCCAAATTTTGACAAAAGATATCTATCTATATCCTGTAGTCTTGCCGACCGTTGGGGCACCACTGATGACTTGGCAACCAGCTCCCTCCAATCCTCTCTGTTCTCTGCCATTCTCAGCATATCGCCCAGCTTCAGTCCTGTCCACTCTGAGATATTGTCCTCCCATCTTTTCCTCTGTCTTCCTCTCCTTCGTCCTCCTTGCACAGTGCCTTGCAGGATTGTTTTGGCAAGCCCTGCTGAATGCGTGACATGCCCCTACCACTTCAGTTTGAGTTTTCTCACAATGGCTAATAAGTCTTCATAGGGCCCGATGGCTTGCCTGATTCTGCTTCCCACTTCCTCGTTTGTGATGTGATCTCTGTATGAGATGCCAAGCAGCCTTCGAAAACATCTCATTTCAGTGACTTGTATCCTCCTTTCAGGGTCTGCTGTGAGGGTCCATGACTCGCAGGCATACAAGAACACTGAGATGACTAAGGAGCGCATCGGTCTGATCTTGGAGCAGAGTGTGATGTTTCTGTCCTTCCATATGGTCTTCAATCTTGTCAGTGCTGTTGTTGTCTGCGCAATCCTGGACAGTATTTCTGGTTTTGATCCCTCATCTGTCACAATGGCTCATAAGTATTTGAATTTCTTAACTGTTTCCAGTTTTTGGCCTCCAACCATGATTTCAGTGCCAATGCCACTGGCGTTATTGGTCATCAGTTTGGTCTTCTCTGCACTGATTTCCATCCCATATGCAATGGCTGTACTATCCAGCTTTTCCACCAGCTGAGCTAGCTCCTTCTCTGTTCCTGCAAGGCCATCAATGTCGTCCGCAAAGCGCAAGTTCGTGATTGTTCTGCCTCCAATACTGCCAGTTCCTTCATGATCTTTCAGAGTGTCCGTCATGATTCTTTCCAGAAAGATGTTGAAAAGAGTAGGTGAGAAAACATGCTTGACAAAAGATGCTTTTTCTCAAATACTATTTACAACTTTAAACCCAGACTTGCTACAGAGATACATGATGAGAAGACCTTTCTATGCACACTAATTTGGTTCATCCCTTTGAATGGTCAAGGGTCACAAGAGCTCAGGAAATCAGTCAAAAATAGCCATATTTTGACAAAAGATGTTGTTTTCTCAAATACTATTCACAACTTAAAACCCAAGTTTGGTACAGAGATTCCTGATGGTAAGATCTATCTATGCATACTAATTTGGATGACCCCTCGGAAAGGTCAAGGGTCACAAGAGGCTGGCAAATGTGTGAAATGCCAATTTTATATAAAATTGTAGGTATCCTCAATATTTTTGCAAAATTTTCAACCAAATTTGGCACAAAGATAGCTGATGATAAGACCTTCCTATGCATACTAATTTAGTCAACTCGTCACAAAGGTCAAGGGTTGGGGGAGGTTGACAGATGTGTGAAAAATGCTTATATTTTCAAACATGGATTTTGCTGCTGCAGAAGCCAGCCCTTGTCACAAAGGTCACACATAATTATGTAAATCGGTCATACACATGAGCTATAATGGCTTTGCCTTTCTTGTTTAATTTGGGTTGAGTAATCGCATTTGTTCATTATCGGCACTGTATCAAGCACAGTTTTGCTCAACACGATTTATGTACCCAGTCCAAAATAAAACTTTAACTTGAGTCCTTCACTTTACAGCTGATTGCAGTGTTTAGACAAAACACTGGCAGAGAACTGTATATCAGACTGCCAACTTGGTGCAGCGATTTTGTCAATCTGTGTAGACATCCGTTCTTTCTATTGCATGTGTTATTGAGTAACTATATCAAGAATAATGATGGAAAATACCAGCCTGTTCGTCTGTTTAGTCCTTTCCTCAGGTCATTGCTTTTGTGAGAAATGCTAGCATATGCCTCATCAGTTTTGCTAGTGCGGCAATTTGCTTCGCTTGTTTGTTGCTGTCTGTTCTCCATTTATGTGTTTATGGGAAAGAAAGTTCGAGAATACGTACACACTAAGAAGTATTTCACTACTAATGGACATAAAGAGCTTTTTAATATAGTGGTATGAGCATATTTTGCTTTTTGGTTTTGACATGCAAGTATGCGGATTTTATTTTCTTAGCCCGCAAGGGATCTTGGGAAGGAATATTAATTTACTTGTTATACAACATACCACTTATCAGTATATACGTCAAAGATGAGAAAACATTATGGAGTGGGTCCAATGTTCACATCCCCGAAGTTTACTTCACAAAGTGGACATTCATTGCCTTGCGTGTTAATATGTTGAAGCTGCATTCTCATCACCCACAGTCCAGGGGCTGACATGTTGCAGAGCTTTCTCTAGCATGCTGGCTCGGTTCAAATTTTATCTCAATACCTATACTATCACATTTTGTGTTGTTTTGATGTGGGATGGGTACATTATGCATCATATAACTCCTGCATATACTTTGTTTATTGTGTAAGCCCCTCAGTTTTTATTACTCTGCCTTTTTATATGTTATACAACTCCTGCTGTAAAGTCTCTAAAACTCCCTGATTATGTTGGCTCAAACTATTTTCCATAGCTTCAATTTTGTTGAGCAACCATTTTTCTCGTTCGTTTTCTGCCTTCTTCTTGTAACAAGCATAAGCTATTGTAGTTCCCCTAATCTGAACAAGAAGAGTTTCAAAAAATAACTGATCATTAATTACAAACTGCAGATAGGGAGAAGGGATGTGATCGATAACTTCATGCCAGTACAACAGATGTGCGTACTGACATTTTGTTTCATAAATACACTTTTTCACCGATGTTACATACTCTGCATTCTTTAACAAGGAGGTATTAAACTTCCAAAAAGTACGGCCATGCCTACTATAAGAATCTGAACGGCCATTTCCCGACTGGATAGCAAAAGAGATAACAGAATGATCGGATCTGTATGATGCATTAATGCCTGATGCCACTATGGTATGTGCAGCTGCGTCCGATATAAGAAAAAAGTCCAGGCGTGCCTGCTGAAGGGGGTTTCTTCTCCTACATGTAAATATTGTATCATTAGGATGCATTTCTCTCCAAATATCTATAAAGTTAAATTCTTCAATTACCTCGTGTAATTTTTCTCTGGCAAGTGGATTATTTGTGCGCTTGTAATTATGATAATCAAGCTTAGGGTCCAAGACCATATCCCAAACACCTCCCAGAATCATACCAACATCCCCATATTCGCATAATTTGCTTTTCAACTGTTCATAAAATATGGACAATCATTGTTTGGCCCGTGCACATTAACCAGCAAGTACACAGTTTCATCAACAAGCGCTTTAAGAATCATGTAGTTTCATTCAGGGTCATTATACAAGCCAAGGTGTTTAAAACCAAAATTATTGTTAATTAGAACAGCCAGACCCTTTGCATTTAATGCATAAGAATAAAAAAAATGCTTGATGGCCCCATTTCGCCCTGATGATATGCTCTTTTTTCTCCTGATGATATGCTCTTGTTTCTCCGTAAAGTGTGTTTCTTGTAGAAAGCATATGCTATATTCTTTTTCTCTCAAAAGATGCAACACGTCATCCCGTTTCTTCGGATCTCCGAGGCCTCTACAATTCATGCTACAAAATGATACTCTCCTATCCATAAAATATATGAAAGTACAGGCATGCATTCCACATAGTGGGCTATAGTAAGCCCTTAGCCACTTTCTATCAACATAGACAAGAACAATACAGCCTGAGAGTATATATGACAACCTGTCTCTCCCAACAGAAAAGACAATACAAAAGCAAGGACAATATTTACAAAAACGCACAAGGAACACCAAAGAAAAAATAGAACACCACAAACCATTAAGAGGAAGTATACACAGAAACAACAAAAATTGGCAAAGTATCAGTCTGGCCACTTATGTCTGCCATGGACAATGTTCAAAATGGCGAGGGTATTGGAATATCTACCTCAGACTCATGTAAATTGATTTGAAATATTATTGGGACTGACATCTTAAATAGCTATTGAAACACCATTAAATCTAACAATTTACATATAATATGTGACAAAAAGTACACACAAGATCCCAGAAAATTGCTTTTAAGAAAGTGTGCACAGTGTGACACATGATATATATGCATGTGCACCTGCAGGCACGTGCACACAAAGCAAGACTCTCTCTGGTACTGACAGTGTATACTATCTAAGAAATCTACATTCTCTAATCCGAGATAAAGCTCCACAGTTTGGTACCTACTCTAAGAAAAACAACAACAAAAAAAGTGCGCATGCACGCACATATATCAATACACTCCTATGCATTTCTCATGCAAGTTGTCCACGTACATGTCAGCACACATGCGCACACGCACACACACCCTACAAATGCATTTGTAGGGTGTGTGTGTGTCCAAATAGAACATTCTTTTAATTCAGAAAATTAACACCATAAAAGAAACGGAAGTGCCTGCTAATCTTGTTTTGTCAGGGAGGTGGGGTGGAGGCAGGGAGGAGGACAAGTGCGTGTAGATATGATCAGAACTCCTTAAGACAATGTGCTGAAAGCAGTGCTGTGTCCAGAGATAACAGCCCCTCCTTAAGACAGTGTGCTGAAAGCAGTGCTGTGTCGAGAGATAAAAGAAGAAAAGTTTCAACAAATAAAAATCTGAAGCTCTGAAAACTAAAAGTTTGTCCGAGAAAAAAGCCCAACAAAAAAAGAAACACGCATAGAAAGAACAGTTAAAATGCAATAGTATATTATTTGTAAAGAAAACCCAAACACGAAATGCACGAATAAAGTGCAATTTTACCACAAGTGAACTGTTGTTCTTTCTAAGCGTGTCCTGATTTCATAGTACTTTGCTCATCTTTCTCATATTTATATATAACTCAATGCTCAGGCGAAAATCACACACACACACACACACGCACACACACACACAGAGTCTGTGGGGAGGGGAGGGGTGCACAGAAAACCTTAGAGATTATACGAAAGTCTGCAAGATAAAGTAAGTTTTTAACTTTGCTTTGAACTGCGTAATGGGGGAGGCGTGTCTCAGCTCAGTCGGTAAGGAAATCCAAATTAAAGGAGCAGTACATCTGAAAGAGTGTTCACCGGCAGATTTGAGGTGGTACTTTGGAACTTTGAGAAGTTTCTCTCCCAATGAATGCAGTGAGCAAGAGGGCTGGTAAGTAATTAGACTGGAGGAAAGGTATGACGGAAGACTGCCATCAAAGTGGCAGTATGCAAGGGTCGCAGTCTTAAACTTTATGCGGGATTGGATTGGAAGCCAGTGAAGAAGGTCTTTCAGTATAGGGGTTACATGGTCTCGTTTTCGCCTGTGCTTCACAAGCCTTGCGGCATTATTTTAAACTCGCTGAAGGCGGTTAATCTGCTCAGATGGAAGACCAAAAGGCAGAGAATTGCAGTAGTCAAGACGGCTTGTGACTAAAGCATTCGCTAACTTTGCAGTGACAGATTCAGAAAGACTGTGTCGGACTGTTGCGATGCATCTCGGAGAGTATGAAGCACCACAACAGATTTCACCGACGTGATCCTGCATACTCAAAGTCTTATCGAGCTTGACACCAAGATATTTGAGCGAAGACTGAAAGACTAGCCAGTGAAATGTACGTGCATCTACGTCATGTAAATGTTTGCCTCCTAGATTCCATTCATTTTTAGACCTAAAAAAACTCAGCGTGAATCTTCGCAGCATAATTCCGCCATTATAAAGGCTTGAATGTACTGAAATAAAAATATCTTAATGGAATAGTGACAGCACATTTTGCACTTGATAGAGGCTGACGCTTAAAGGTGATAATATTAAATAAAGACACATTTTCAAGAACGCATGGTCAGCAAAATATGTAAGATGGCGGAAAATGTATTTGTATACGTCTTCTATATGATTATGTAGCACTACATTCCTGCAAAATTTGAAGTACTGTAGTTTGGCTAATAAATGTGGAAACTACGGGGTTCTGAAAATGGACAAAATGATAATTTGTCAAATTTGGACTTGGGGAATTTTTTTATTGGCAATAAAATTTTTTTAAATAATGTAGACATAACTCTAAGTATGTTTGGATTTTATTATAGCATCATAAAACACAGGAAACACAACAAAGCATCCACCATAAGCTTTGTAGGATGCCAGGCAAACAAAAATATTGTTTTGGGTCCATGGTTGTTAGTAAAGTCTGACCAACTTTACTGCAGCATAATGCTGTTATTCAGATGGAAAGCTCGTATTTCAGCTGCATGTTCATACAGTTTGTATGTGTTCTACATCTACTTATAGAGCCAAATGTAGTGTACATGTTCAAACTGTGATGCTTAAATTTGAATGAAAATGCAATTTTGCATGATAATCATCTTATTTGTCAGTGACCCCTCTGTTTCTTTGTCCTAGTGATTTTTATAATACTATTGAACCGATTGGTTCAAACTTGGACTGACAACAGTCAGCAGTGAAAGGGTGTGTCGTAAACAAGAAACAAGCCACTAACTCCAAGGTCAAGGTTGTGGTGGCCATGTTTGTGTCTACATACACAGGATCTCCGAAACTACCAATTGAAATTGCTTCAGAATCGGCGTTTTGATAGCGATTATCGAAAGAATGTTTTCTGCAAGAATTAGATTGCTAACCTCAAGGCCAAGGCCATGGCGGTGATGTTAAGTTTATTGTCACATATTCTTTTGTGAGCAATATCTCTGACACCATCAGACTGATTTGGCTCAGACTTTGATTAATGATAGTGCATAGTAGCAGGGTGTGGTGTGAACAAGAATCAATTCACAGGCTCCAAGGTCAAGGTTATGGAGGCAACATTTATGTTTTGTCTGCAGTACATATGTGATCTCAAAACTAATGGATCAGTTTGCTTGAAATTTGTTGTTTTTATACAATTTATATCAATGTGTTTAGCATGTTTTTAGCATAAGAATTGCATCACTACCTTTGAGGTGAAGGCTGTGGCAGCCATTTTTTTTAAATTGATGTATTTTATATGGACAGTATCTCTAAAACCATTAAACTGGTTTTGCTTAAAACTGAGCTGATTATAGTCATTAGTAATAAATTTGTATTGGAAATAAAACAAATGGATACCACCAAGGTCAGGTTAATGGTGGCCATACTGGAATTTGGTTTGTTTACTTGAGATATCCAAAATTACTGAATTGACTTACTTTATTTATTATGTTGACAGAAATGAACATAAGAGCGCATTTGCATCATGCAGAAATTTTATCAGAATTTAGGTCAAGGCCCTGAAACCATTGGACTGATCTGTCTGAAACTTTACCTGACAATCTCTTGGCTTGACTTCACGAACGAAGATTCTATAGGGGTTGTCCACGATGTCTGCAGGCATGCTCATGACTGCGGAGGCCGATCCGGGACAGGCAGGTTCGACCGCAGTGGCTGCAGGGGAAGGTCTGGCCAGGGTTCTGAGTTGCAGCATCTCTGTTTTTTCTCCTGAGCCGATTGTCTTTAAGGCTAGCTCTGCGAGAGTTCTCAAAGGAGACAGCTGCCTTGTAAATGGTGGCGCGCCAGGTGTCACGATCCGCAGCAAGTGAAGACCACTGGCGGTGGTCGATTTGGCAAGCACTAAGTGACTTCTTGAGACAGTCTTTGTATCTCTTCTTTGGTGCCCCTCTGTCTCTGTTGAAGCTGGCATTGAAACGAGATAGCAAGAGCCCTCGCATCAGATTCGACCTCCAGAAGCTAAAAGACCCGGAAGTAGAAGAGCTCTTCCAAGCCCAGGTGGGAGGCAGATTTGCAGCCTTGGCTACTTTGGACTGTGACGTAGACACCCTTGCTGGAAATATAAAAGAGGTGTTACTTTCTACAGCAGAAGAAGTGCTGGGGAAGCAGAGGAAGCGCAAACAGCCCTGGGTCACCGATGACATCCTCGATCTCTGTGATGAGAGGAGAGCCTGGAAGAAAAAGAGAGGCCAAGACCTCACATCAGCAAACAAGTACAGACTTGTCAACAAGAAGATCAGGAAGAGGATGAAAGAAGCCAAAGAAGATTGGATTGAAGACCAGTGTTGTAGCGTGGAAGAGGGCATGGCAAACGGCAACAGCAAGAAGGCTTATGAAACGCTAAGGACCCTCACCAAGACTCAACAGCGAACAGCCACAGTCATCGAAGACAGCAGCGGCCAACTCCTTACGGAAAACACTGCTGTACTAAACAGATGGACTGAGTACTGCCGAGACTTGTATAACTACAAGGCTGAGCCAGACACCAGCATCCTCCAAAACAACCAGGCTGGGGCCAGGAAGGCTGAAGACCTGCCAGTGTTAGCTGAAGAGGTGGAAGCAGCCGTACGCGGCCTGAAGGGAGGAAAGTCTCCAGGTGTAGACAACGTACCTGCTGAACTGTTGAAACATGGAGGAGAAGTAACAACGAAGGTCCTCACTACACTCTGTCAAAAGATCTGGGAGCAAAAGAAATGGCCAGTAGAATGGACACAGTCTCTAGTGATCCCGCTCCCCAAGAAAGGAAACCTGAACAGTGCCAGAACTACAGAACTATCAGTCTGATAAGTCACCCTAGCAAAGTAATGCTTAGAATCATTCTCAACCGCCTCAAAACTTTCGCCGAGGAACTGCTGGCAGAAGAACAGGCTGGCTTCAGAGTTGGAAGAAGCACTGTAGAGCAGATTTTCAACTGCCGCGTCCTGATCGAGAAACATCTGCAGCATCAGCGCGAACTCTACCACAACTTCATTGATTTCAGGAAAGCATTTGATCGCGTCTGGCACGACGGACTCTGGCAAGTCATGAGATCGTTCAACATAGAGGAGGGACTGATCCAAATGATAGAAGCGCTTTACAAGAACGCCTGCAGCGCGGTTCTACTTAACAATCAGTCAGGCGAGTTCTTCAGGACGACGATCGGTGTCCGTCAAGGATGCCTGCTCTCTCCTGTCCTTTTCAACATATTCCTGGAGAAGATCATGCAGGAAACCCTCCACGACCACCATACTTCAATCTCTATTGGTGGCAGATCCCTGTGCAATCTTCGATTCGCAGACGACATTGACCTCATGGCAGGCAGCAATAGTGAGCTCCAAAACCTGACAGACAAACTTTCAAGTAGCGCAGGGTCTTATGGCATGGAGATCAGTACGGATAAAAGCAAAGTGATGATCAACACCACAAGCGACAGCAGCAGCAACATTCACATGAACGGCCAGAAGCTAGAAGAGGTCAATAGCTTCAAGTACTTGGGAGCCACCCTGTCCAAAGACGGTAGTTGCATAGCAGAGATCCGTATCAGGATAGGTACAGCAACATCCGCAATGGCCAGGCTGGACAGGATATGGCGAAGTAACTCCATCAGCTTCACCATCAAGTACAGGCTTTACAAGTCCCTCGTAGTGTCTATTCTACTCTACGGCTGTGAGACTTGGACACTGCTTGCAGACTCAGAAAAGAAAATCCAGGCCTTTGAGAACAAGTGCCTGAGGAAGTTGCTCCGCATCTCGTACCGCGAGCACAAGACCAACGAATATGTACGGAGCATCGTCACTTCCCTGGTGGGCCCACATGAACCCCTTCTGGCAACCGTGAAACGGCGCAAGCTTGCTTGGTTTGGCCACGTGACCCGACACAACACCTTGTCCAAGACTATCCTCCAAGGCACTCTCGAAGGAAGTCGTCGGCGAGGTCGTCAGAGAAAGAGTTGGGTCGCAAACATAAAAGAATGGACCGAACTCGAGATGCCAGACTTGCTTGCCACCGCCCAAAATAGAACTCAGTGGAGAGCACTGTCTGTTGCTGCTGCCTTTCAGTCCCCCCAACGCCCAGTTCGGGCAAGGGACTGATGATGATGATGATGATGTCTCTGTGTCCAGTGGCGAGCTCACCGAACAGGGTGATCTTGGGTAGGCGATGATCCTCCATCCTGGAGACATGCCCAGCCCAGCGGAGCTGTGTCCGCAGCAGCAAAGCCTCGATGCTCACAGTTTCTGCCTGTTCAAGGACCTCGACGTTTGTGACATAGTCACTCCAGTGAATGCCAAGGATTGTACGCAGGCAGCGCTGGTGGAAGCGTTCGAGGAGTTGTAGTTGGCTGCGGTAGAGGGCCCAGGACTCGGAACCATACAGCAGGGTGGTGAGGATGACAGCTCTGTACACGCTGATCTTGGTGCCTGTTTTCAGCTGTTGATTGTGCCACACCCGCTTGTATAGACGCCCGAAAGCGCTGTTTGCTTTTGCCAGCCTGCTGTCCAGCTTCTTGTCCAGCTTAGCGTCTGATGTGATGATGCAGCCAAGTTAGGTACACTGTTGCACTGACTTCAGTTCAGACTCGCCGATGGTGATGTGGGGAGGGCGATGCTCTACCTTGGGTTCCGGCTGATGGAGGAGGACCTCTGTCTTTTTCAGACTGACCTCTAATCCAAAGAGCTGGGCAGCATCTGCAAAGCAGGATGTGATGCGCTGCAGGGCTCTCTCTGTGTGTGCAACGAGGGCAGCATCGTCAGCAAAGAGCAGCTCACGAATCAGTTGGTCTAGGGTTTTGGTGTGGGCCTTCAGTCGTCTGAGGTTGAACAGGCTGCCATCGAGACGATACCTGATGTACACTGCATCGTCATCGTCGAGGTCCACTGTGGCCTGCTTCAACATCATGCTAAAAAAGATGGTGAAGAGGGTCGGTGCCAGCACACAGCCCTGCTTCACACCGTTGAGAATGGGGAATGGTTCTGAGAGGTCACTGTTGAGTCTGACCTGGCCTTGTTGGTCCTCGTGTAGCTGGACGATCATGCTGAGGAACTTTGGGGGACAGCCAAGTCGCTCCAGGATCTGCCACATGCCTTGCCTGCTCAGTGTCCAACGCTTTTGTTAGGTCGACAAACGTTATGTACAGCCCTTTGTTCTGCTCACGTCACTTCTCCTGAAGCTGTCTCAGCACAAAGACCATGTCGGTGGTGCTCCTGTTGGCTCTGAAGCCACACTGGCCCTCTGGGAGGTGGTCTTCTGCAATGACAGGTACCAGCCGATTCAGGCGCAGCCTTGCAAGAATTTTCCCAGCAATGGACAGCAGGGTAATTCCATGGTAGTTGGAGCAGGCAGACTTCTCTCCTTTGTTCTTGTACAGGGTGATGACGACTGCATCGCGGAGATCTTTTGGTAGTGTTCCTTCCTCCCAGCAGCAGAGAAAGAGGTCATGGAGCTTGTTGTGCAGTGCTGGGCCTCCATGTTTCCAGATCTCTGGTGGGATACCGTCAATGCCTGCTGCTTTGCCACTCTTGAGCTGGTGGATGGCTGTGAGGGTCTCTTCAGCAGTGGGCGGTTCGTCCAATTCAACCTTTACTGGGAGGTGTGGGATTTGGAGGATGACTGCTTCTTGAACAGTGCGCTCAGCGCTGAAGAGGTCCTGAAAGTATTCCGACCAGTGGTTCAAGATAGAGTTATTATCTGTGAGGAGTGCCTGTCCATCAGCGCTTCGCAGGGGACTTTGTATCAGGTGCCTGGGGCCATACACTGCTTTCAGTGCTTCGTAGAAGCCCCTGTAGTCACCATTGTCAGCGCAAAGCTGGGTTCTCTGTGCGAGTCTGGTCCACCACTCGTTCTGGAGATCTCTGAGCTTGCGCTGGAGACTGCTGCAGACCAGGCAGAAGGCAGACTTCTTCACAGGGCAGGAAGGCTGGGCTAGGTGGGCCTGATGGGCAGCTCTTTTTTTTTTGCTAGGAGTTCCTGGATCTCAACCTGAAACCATTGGACTGATCTGTCTGAAACTTTACCTGATAATAGTCCTCAGTGAAAAGAAGTGTTAAGAATAAGAATCGCCTTGCTACATATGGGGTCAAGGTAATGGCCGCCATACATGTATTGCGTTTTGCCTTTTTATGATAGCCCTCTTTGATAATGTGCTTGATGGATATGTACAAAAGAATTGTTATCAAGCATGAATGAATTATGACGTGATCTCATAAGTTGGTACCATGACTTCTAAGATTGTTCACACATAATCACACTGTATGTATAGCATGAGACGGATATGGTTCAAACTGAAATGGATGACGTGTTTGTTTGGTTGTAAGGAAGTGTTATTCACATAAAAGGAAAATGATAAAGATTAACTAATTAAGATGAAGATTTTAGCAACGAGACCTTGCTCTTTGTAATCTTAAAATATTAAATGACTGAAGGGGGTTGGGAAGGGAGGGGGGAGATTGGGAAGAAAAAGGACCTTTCCACTGCACAAAAATTCAAGTCGGAGGAAGGGAGAGGGGGGAGAGACATGTATCTTAAACAAAATGGGGGAGGGGGGTGTGGGGGGGGGGGGGATTCCACTCTCTTCTCTGAGGAAGATGGTGGTTTCCAAACTCCCCAAAAGGGGAAATATTTTATTTTATTTTATTTTTATTTTTTTATTTATTTATTTTTTTTTGGGGGGGGGAGGGTGGACTGCGGGTACAGTACTCGGCCCCCCACTCCCACCCCCCACGCAGTACTCGCTCCAAATCTGCCCCTGACGATCACACGCCAGACTGCTGTGTCACATTCCACTTGGTGTTATATATTTGAAACAATCTGTACTTTCTTGGTTGCTACGATTTATCAAACAATAAAAATTATCGCTGTATGAAGCACTTTCACGACAAGTCAAACTATTTAAATGGAAGTGTGTGGAAACGATGGGTAACAACAGCACTGTGAGAACACATGCACAGTGTCAGGCTGCTGAAATGTTTATGGCCAGGCGATGGCAGATGCTCAAATGAGCAGAGGGTGGGTCTGTCTTCAGACTCGTACCACTACAATTTTTAAGTAATTGTTTACATATTTAGTGATTGTAAAAGTTGAGACGTCCCCTCTTGATTTTCGCTTTGCAAAAAATGGTGCCCAATTGAAAACTGTCCACTATCAATAGTGTATTTTTTATTTTAAATTCGGAGTGGGGATCATCCTAGAAATACTAAAGAGCTCACACTGTTTTTAAAACTGTTTTTGGTTTGGCTGTAGGTGCAAAACTCAGACAGCATTAGTGAAATTAAAATGCCATGAAAAAGGTTTATTTGCGGGGACGCAGCAAGCCGCTCAAGATGTAAAAAAGTGGCCACGGCGTTTTGTGGTAAAGCCCGAAACGTCGCGATCATGTAATTGGTCGATTTCCACATGTAATATTAAAAAAACTTCACAACACATCTGCAAAATTCTTTTTGACAATCAGACACTATGTATTTGTTTACCAATATCTATCTACTTGACGGGGTTGAAACATCAGCTGCCCTTTTTGTGACTGCATCGCTCACTAGATCTAGAAAGATCTAGTCACAAAATGCGATACAGTCACAAAAAAGGCATCTGATGTCCTGATGACACAATGTAAGCTTACCAGCCTGGATTTCCATGGCTTTAGCACAGCAGAGCATTCTCATATATATATATAACAAACCAAGGGGAATTACTCAGCGCTGGACAGAACAGTTAGATCCCCTGCCCCCGCCTATCAGGCACCCATTCGCCAGCCCACAGAGAAATACGCAGGTATAGAACAAGACGATCATCTACATCCCTTATTCTCAGAATTGAAATTCTGAGCATTCTCAGAATTGAAATGAAAAATTAGTCCCTTGGAGCTAATCTGATTGAGTGCATTTTTGGCTTTGGGCAACGCCTTTGTTTAAAAGTAAAGAATATATCAGGCATGGGAATTGTCCGCCTAAAGGCAAATTTCCGCCGAAGTGATATTGCTCAGCCGCCCCCCAAAAAATCGTCCGCCCAAAAAAAAAATTGGCATGCAAAAAGTAACTGAGCACTGGTCATTATACAATGCGAGGCATTCGTTCAAGTGATATGCCGCCCGCTAGAGGTACGCGTCGCCTATTGTGGCTGTAACGCAGTCGTTACTTTACCGTGCATGCGGGCAATACAACACTGAACGCACTCTTTTCATGCTCGCTTCCCGTCTTGCGCACTGTACGTGTGGGGAAAATGGCGGTATCACGAGTTGTTGAGCGTGGAGAAAAATTTGATGAATCTAGATTTTAAAATTTCCCGGGGAGGGCATGCCCCCGGACCCCCCTAGTTTCAGACTTTTTTCACTTTTCTAATTCCCATGCCTGATGTATATATATATATATATATATATATATTATATATATATATATATATAGTGCCGACACAGGTGATTACGAGACCCAAATCAAAATATCTGAGGCTTCAGCCAAGGACATTTTTACTGTGTCGAGTAATCACATCTGTCTGTTATCAGTACTATATCAAGCAAAATGTTGATCAATATAATTTATGTACCCAGTCCAAAACAAAACAAAACTTGGTCCTGAAGTGGTCAGTTTCCTTATATTTACACATAAAACTACCCCCTGTGAAATGTACTCTTTGCTAATCCACCCAGGCATGCATCTGTGCCTTGAATATGTAAGTCATTTTTAGACCTAATTAAATTTGGCGTGAATCTTTGCAGCATAATTCCACCCAGCATAAATCAACACCTTGAATTTACTCAACAAACAACACCAAAAAAACCTCACTGGAATAGTGACAGCACAGACTTACACCTGTGTAGATTCAAGCTGTGTAGATGTTTGTCAGGTAGATTTACCTATTTTAGATTTGCGATTAAAATAACTGAATCTTACCCCTTCAGTGCCATTTATAGTGACCCTGTGTGTTCAAAGCGGGAGAATTTGCTAGATAAAAATTGTCACCACAAATCTCTTGCCATCACAGTCTACAGCCTGCATACAAAATAAGAGTCTGGGGTGGATTGCATGTAGCGATCTTAAATAGTGAGTCTTAAGTTCTCTGCCTTAGCACCTTCCGAGCTTAGTAAAGAAAGTCAATGTGCGAAAGTTTTGTGTTGCAAGGCGTGGCCTAGCGTAAAACTTGGATATCGCCCAAGGTCAGACCTCTTAGGCATGGTTATTTTTAGCTTTTAGCGGGGTTCCCGCATACGCTGTAATGACTGACCAAGGAAAATGCACTATTTTCATTTCTCAGCCTGTGACCATTGCCATGCACACATGCAGTGCGTGTGTCGTGGTGCCGAGGCATGGGACAATGGCGACTCAAAGTTCGGCCTTGGGCAACAACAGTAGACTGAAAATTAGAGTTAGATCAGAAAGTTGGTCTTTTTTCAGACAGAGTTCTCAGTCTGACTGAACAGGTGACATGCAGAACATACGCAGAATCAAAATGTTTATAGACTCCGGTCATGATTACACAATGTTCACGGCCATGAGAATATGCGATCGGCGATGGCAGAGTGTATGTATATGAAGTATCATGGCATTTAGTTGAACAAACTGAAAATAATGACTTTGTGTGGAAAATGGTCAGTGTGGAACAGAAAGATCTTTACTCTGTACAAAAGCATCCGCATATGGCTGCATCCTCATACGGCTGGCGGCCACTGCAAAATAGGTGTTGTACACAACAGATACTCTTATGTGTGGAGTGGTCAAGCCAACTAAGCTTGCTAGCTAGCAAGGGGGGTATCGTCTTTAAATTTAAGATCAATGCTAAGCTCACCCGGAAGGGTAAGAACACCCATGCAACCCAAGTTTTCGGTTAAGTCGGCCATCTTGGCGCTAAGCATTGTCTTAGTGCGCTAAGCAATCATATGCAACCCACTCCTGGAGTTGACATCAGATTTTACTGGCGTCTTCTAAGAAAATGAAATGACATAGTTTACACACACATAGACTGAAGGGAACTTCACCATCAAACGCCAAATGTATCCTTCAACCATACAGAACCGAGCAAATCTGACACTGCTACATGTCTCAGATGATGAAGAAAACGGGCGGATAAATGGGATTAGATGTGACTACAGATTTACATAACTATGTCTATTTATGTGACACTTCCAATGTGTGTTCCGACTCGGTGCGGAGATTTTGTTTGATGTGTAGATATGTGCTTGTTTTGAGAAAATTCCACTTGTAATTATATCATGGATAATGACAGAATATGCCAGCAGGTTAGTTTATTCAGTCATTTTCTCAGTTTGTTATTGCTAGTGGACATATCGTCAATTTCACTAGTGCAGTGTTTCGCTGATCTTTGTGTATGAACAATGCTTTCACGTCATTAATTTGCCTGCAGTTGTAAATGCCTATTAGCTGTCTAAATGTCTGTGTGAATGCCTATACGTGACAATGCTTTTTGGCTCACCTGTAAAGCAAAAATGAGTCTATGTCTTGGGCCAGTGGTCATCTGTCGTCCGTTTGCTGTCCTCCGTGGTAAACTTTAACGTTTCTCGGAGACTATACAAGCCACAGTCTTCAAACATGGCCCAAGGATACTTTGTAGCAAGACCTTTCTAAACATACCAATTTGGGTGACCTCTCACAAAGGTCAAGGTCACGGGATCAGGAAATATATCAAAAATAGCTATATTTTGACATAATTTATTTTTTCTCAAATACTGTTTACAACTTCAAACTCAAACGTGGTACAAAGATACCTGATGGTAAGATCTTTCTATGTATACTAATTTAGTTGATACCTCCGAAAGGTCAAGGGTCACAAGAGCTCAGGAAATAGGTCCAAAATAGCCATATTTGGACAAAAGATTTTTTTTCTCAAATACCATTCACAACTTCAAACCCAAACTTGCTACAGAGATACCTGATGGTAAAACCAATCTATGCATACTAATTCGGATGAGCCCTCGGAAAGGTCAAGGGTCACAAGAGCTCAGGAAATAGGTCCAAAATAGCCATATTTTGATGAAAGATTTTTTGTCTCAATTACTATTCACAACTTTAAACCCAAACTTGCTACAGAGATACCTGATGGTAAGACCTATCTATGCATACTAATTTCAATGACCCCTCTGAAAGGTCATGGGTCACAAGAGCTCGGGAAATAGGTACAAAATACTTATATTTTGGCAAAAGATTGTTTTTTCTCATATTCTATTCACAACTTCAAACCCAAACTTGCTACAGAGATACCTGATGTTAAGACCTATCTATGCATACTAATTCGGATGAGTCCTCAGAAAAGTCAAGGGTCACGAGGCCGGCAAATGTGCGTAAAATGCCAATTTTCTATAAAATTGTATGTATTATCAGCATTTTTGCAATTTTTTAAATCAAATTTGGCACAAAAGCTGCTGATGATAAGACCTTCTTATGCATACTAATTTAGTTGACTCATCACAAAGAATGGTCACGGGGGGGGGGGGGGGGGGGGGGGGGGGGGGGTTGACAGTTGTATGAAAAATGCTTACATTTTGAGAGAACATGGATTTTGCTGGTGCAGAAGCTATCCCTTTACTTATTGTCACAAAGTTCACACATATGTAAATCGGTCATATACGTGAGCCATAATGGCTTTGCCTTTCTTGTTCTGATAGTTCTTGAAAATTGTTGACCCTAATCAACAAATCACTTAGATATCTTCACTATGCGCTGTAATAAACTGTGCAAGAGATATCATAGATGTTCCTTAGAATAGGAACTGTATCCTAGAAAAGTGGACTAAATTTTGAGTGTCTTATGTTGTAATATGTAATACAGATATGAATGATGCAAGTAATTGCCATGGGTTTAAGCTGAAGAAATATGTCTTCATACAGAAAATATTTTTTTGCGTTTATGCATCTTTCAGCAGGGATTTATTTATCAAGCGAATATATGTATGACTTTTTAGTAGGAGTGTTTCATTTATGTTTCAGGAAGAAGTATGAATTTTGAATTCTACTACTAAATGCTACTACTGTGGGGTTGATTTTCTGTGAATTTAGCCACATTATAAACCACGGCATCTAGGCACATATTTATCTTGAACTGAAAATTCAGACTATTGTTGGTTAATCAGGAATCAGGAAATCGAAACAACCCCAGGCATTCGCCCCCAGCTCAATCTGCTTCCTGTTAAAGTAAAATATGAGAATGGCACTCATGCTTTTTCCAGTTGATTAAACATGGTACAAGTTTTATTGTCACTTAAACTCACTGTCACAATCAGCACATATGCATGTTTTCACACCATGGACCTGACCATATAATTGAACTGATAGCAACAAAATTTAAGCTAGATGGATATTTGTTGAGCGACAACAACAACAAAAAAAACAGCAACACGCACTTGGTAATGGTATCAATACATGTTAATGTGATTTTTTTAAAAAAGCGGTTTATAATACAAACAATTTTCAATGAAAATGTAATATATTGGTAGTCAAAATGGGGCAAAAAGACCAGAGGCTGCGGGGGCAAATGGCCACAGGGGCAAGAGTACATGTGCATTAGTCCAGATTGCAAAAGCCAGGGGGGCAGTCATGTCATTCCAGGCTTGAAAATTGCAGCCATGTTTCATGTCTATTTGTGTAAGAAGGAATGTATTGATAATCTGTTATGATCTGTAGTGTCTGTTTAAAAATAATAATAATAATACCGTTATTATATAGGCGCTTTTTCTCAATTTTGGGGAAATCGACTCAAAGCGCCGCGCCTGAAACCCAACACACACACACTCACGAAACAGACACGGATTTACGCCATTTAAGACAAGCACAGTACAAACACAGTACAAACACAAACGAAGGGCCAGTCAGCTACTGAAGTTACAGAGATTTTTGATCACTTGTATTTGAAATTTGTAAAGTGGCCTGAGACCGGTACCAAAGCGTGGGGGGGGGGGGGGTGGAAGAACCGGAGTACCCGGAGAAAGAACCCCCGATGGTCCGCCCGAATTAACGGTGACACTTACCAGAGGAGAAAAGTCCAACGCCGGAACCCGGTATCGAACCTCGCACCCTTGGCATTGGTGGCAGGCGCCTTAACCACTGCGCCACGGACCGCCCCGTGATTTCTCAAACTTGTTAATTGCAAAATCATCTAATTGTTTCATCATCAGGACATTGATGACTAGCTCTGACCAAAATTTAATGTTTGCAAGTTAACATTGAAGGGTAATGCACAGAGTATGGACAGTACTTAAATATTTACTGTAGATGGGGTACAGTTGGTCAGAAACTTTGAGGAGCCTCGTGTAGCTTGGCCTCAATGACTACACTTGTCTGTATATATGTCTCTCTCTCTCTCTTTGTGTGTGTGTATATATATATATATAATATATATATATATATATATATATATATATATATATATATTATATATATATATATATATATATATATATATATATATACTTACTTACTTACGCCTGTCACCCCTACCCGGGTATAGGCCGTCGACGAGAGACCTCCAGCAACTCCTGTCCTGTGCTTCTCCTTCGATTTTACTCCAGGTGGTTCCCAGTCTCTTGATGTCTGCTTGGAGGTCTCGACGCCAGGAGTTTCTCGGCCTACCTCTTTTCCTCTTTCCCTGGGGGTTCCATGACAATGCCTGCCTAGTGATACTGGAAGCTGGCTTTCTCAGACTGTGACCGATCCATCCCCATCTTCTTCGCCCAATTTCATTCTCTGCTGTTATCTGCTCTGTTCTCTCCCAGAGTCTGACGTTGCTGATCTTCTCTGGCCAGTGGATTTTCAAAATTCTTCTAAGGCAACTGTTCATGAAGGTCTGTACTCTGTTGACTGTGGTTTTTGTCAATCTCCATGTCTCTGCTCCATATAGGAGAACTGCTTTTACATTGGAGTTGAAAATCCGGACTTTGGTGTGTTGTGACAGCTCTCTGGAACTCCACACTTTTTTCAACTGGAGAAAGGCTGCTCTGGCTTTACCGATTCGTGCTCTGACATCTGCATCAGTGCCGCCTTTTTTGTCTATGATGCTCCCGAGATAGGTGAAGGACTCCACCTCCTCCAACGGGGTGCCAGCAAGCAAGACTGGTTCTTCCCTGGTTGCGTTCAGCCTCATTGTCTTTGTTTTCTGTTTGTGAATGGTGAGGCCCACTTGGGACGAGATGTCAGCAAGCCTCGTGGTCTTGTCCTGCATTTGTTGATGAGTGTGGGACAGTAATGCCAAGTCGTCTGCAAAATCGAGGTCGTCAAGCTGTGTCCACAGTGTCCACTGTATTCCACTTCGTCTGTGCTCTGTGGTCATCTTCATGACCCAGTCTATGGCCAGTAGGAAGAGGAACGGAGACAGCAGACACCCCTGCCTGACACCAGTTCTGACCTGGAGCTCTCTGGTGAACTGCCCTTCGTGGATCACGCGACATGTCATGCCATCATAGCTGCTCTTGATCAGGCGGACGAGCTTTGTGGGTACACCGTAGTGTCGTAGGAGTTTCCACAGAGTCTCTCGGTCCACGCTGTCAAATGCTTTCTCATAATCCACAAAGTTGACGTACAGCGGGGAGCTCCACTCCAGAGACTGTTCCACGATGATGCGGAGAGTGGCGATCTGGTCTGTACATGATCGGTTCTTCCTGAATCCTGCTTGCTGGTCTCTCAGCTGGGGGTCAACGGAGCTCTTCATTCTTTCTAGGATGATCCTGTTGAAGACCTTTCCTGGTACTGACAGCAAGGTGATTCCTCTGTAGTTGGAACACTTGCTGAGGTCGCCTTTCTTGGGAAGCTTGATTAGGTACCCCTCCTTCCAGTCAGCTGGCATCACCTCCTCTTCCCAGATCTTTTCAAACAGTGGGTACAGCATCTCAACTGTTGTCTCTAGGTCTGCTTTCAGAGACTCCGCTGGGATGCCATCTGGCCCTGCTGCTTTGCCATTCTTCAAAAATGCCACTGCTTTTCTGATCTCTTCCCGGCTGGGTCTGTCACAGCTGATGCGTAGGTCGGTCTCTGCCGGCTGGATGTCGGAGGGGTCGGGTGGGCTAGGTCTGTTCAGTAACTCTTCAAAATACTCGGCCCATCTGTCGAGTTGGTCTGCTCTGTCTTGCCTTCTTTGTCTTTTACTGGTCTTTCTGTATGGCCATACTTACCCGACAATCTTCTGGTAATGTCGTAGAGCTGTTTCATGTTGCCGCTGCCTGCTGCCTTTTCTGCCTCTGCTGCCAGGCTGTCTGTGTAGGCCCTCTTGTCTGCCCTAATACTCCTCTTCACCTCGCGGTTGGCTTCCGAGTATTCCCCCTGTGCCCTTACTTTGGCTGCTCTCGTGCGACTGTTGTTGACCGCTGCTTTCTTCTGCTTCCTCGCTTCTATCTTCTTCAAGGTCTGTGCCGACAGCCAGTCCTTGTGGTGGTGTTTCCTGAACCCTACAGTGTCTTTGCAGGTTGAGTTCAGCGCCTCTCTAACTGCCTTCCACTGCTGCTCTGTGGTGACCGCCTCCTCTTCATTTACTAGCTCCTGTAGCGCTTGAAACCGGTTGGACAGCACCAGTTTGAACTCTTCTCTAACTCCAGTTTCTCTCAGGAGGCCTACATTATAGCGCTGTCTTCTTGTTGTCTCTGTGCGGCTTTTCTTTAGCTTGAGCTTCATTCTTAAGGTAAGCAGATGGTGGTCTGAGGCGACATCTGCTCCCCTCCTCACTCGAACATCTTGAAGGGATCTTCTAAATTTCTTGCTAATGCAGATATGGTCTATTTGGTTCTCTGTTGTATGGTCAGGTGAGACCCAAGTTGCTTTGTGTATTCTTCTGTGTGGGAAGATGCTGCCTCCAATGACAAGTCGGTTTAGAGCACAAAAGTCTACAAACCTCTCCCCGTTCTCACTCATCTCCGAGCCTAGTCCCTGTCTCCCCATCACCTCTTCGTATCCGGTGTTGTCCTCCCCTATTTTGGCATTAAAATCGCCCATGACGATGGTGATGTCTCGCTCCGCACATTTGTCCACGGCACTCTGGAGTCGGTCGTAGAACTCTTGTTTCTCTTCCTCGTCACTGTCATTGGTGGGCGCATAACACTGGATGACGTTCAGCTTGAGCTTTTTCTTGGTTCTAAAGGCTGCTGTTATAATTCTTGGCCCAAGAGGTTCCCAGCCCATCAGCGCTCTCTGTGCCACTGGTGACAGCATGAGTGCTACTCCTTCTGTATGGGGGGCATTTTCCTCTTCATGACCTGAATACAGAACCGTCTCCCCACTTAACAGCCTTTTCTGGCCAGACTGCGTCCATCTGGCTTCACTGATGCCTAGCAGGGAAAGGTTGTACTTTTGCATTTCCGCTGCTATCTGGGCGGCCTTACCGCTCTGGTACATGGTCTTGACGTTCCATGTGCCCATGGTTGTATCCCTGGATAGAGAGAGGCGGCTCGGTCCTGTGGCTTCCGAAGACTTCCGGCTTTCACCACAGGACGTCATAAGTCTTCTAGTAGAAGAACCTTCCTCCTCCAGGAAAGGAATTACTGTTAGTCTTTTCGTCGGCGTTTTTGTAGCTATTTCCTTTTTTGCAGGGTGGGGAAGCTACCCCCACGCCCAACCCCCTTACTAGGAGGACCAGGGGTTTTCTGTCGGGGTCACCTTCCCTTAGACCATGTTGGTTCACGGCACCTTATTTCATTCGGTGCACCCCTCTCACGAGGGACCCCCTATCCACCACCCAGGGGACGCGCCTCAATGCCGTATGGTCCCAGCGCGAGGATATATATATATATATATATATAAAAATTTAAAATTCTGTCTGCAACACAAAAAAATTTTACACACTTAATGATACAATGCAATAAACTGCATCTTTTTCCGTTGCGTTACCTTTAAGTTTCAGCTCTTTGAACACGACGCCCCCAAAATGGAAAGTTGCGAGGTAACATTTTCAGGTGAGATGTGTTGTTTATCGAGCACTGCTCATGTTCATCCTGTGCTTTGTAAATCTGATTGCTCCATTTAAAAGGGCATTCGTTTGTCTCATAATGCAGAAAATGATTTTTTTTTTAACTGTTGTGGTTAGAATAAGACATGCACCCCACAAAAACATCACTTGTACCGGTTTGGGGGGGGGGGGGGGTAGGGGGGGGGGGGAGATGCAGCACATTGCTTATGATCTCAGTACTTTGACTTCTCTGTGTGTGTATCTTGAAATAACACACATTTTTTACCGTCTCCTTGAGTCCGTGTGCGTGCATGCATGTGTGTATGTGTGTGTGTACACGTGTGTGTTGCTTTATTGTTTTTGTTTTAATTGATAGTGTGAGTTGAATACTCAAACATGAAGCAATAAAAATAGTAACATGCACGTTAGCACACACACACACACACTAGCACACACACAGACACACAAACTAATGTGCACACATGCGCACAGGCGCGTGCACACACACACACACACACACACACACTCCCAGAAGAGGGTGAAAAATGTGTGTTATTTAAAGTTACTTGTTGAAAAGTAAACGTTTTGATATAAGCGATTCACTACATCTCACCCCCTCCCTCCCCCTCCCCCCCCCCTCCCCCTCCACGCCCCTCCCCATTCCAACTTGCGGCACTACGTATGTTGTGTAAAAGAAAACGCCTCATGAAACGCTCCCCAAACCATCTGATGATTTGAATTTCTTAAAAATCGCTCGCATTCTCTTCTTAGAAGATACAAACGAATGAAAATTGCTCCATCGGTTGAAATGTTTGGAATCGGGGGTAGGTGAACATTTCTTGCAATAAAATCCACAATTCTTGCTCAAAATGAATGTTTTTGGCAGCATTTAACAGAGAAATGGTCCTCCTTTTCAAGATATTACTCGGAATTAAATCACTGGCTGGTGAATGGACGACATGCGTCTGAAACTGGTACAAGTGATTTCTAGGGATGCATGTCTTATTCTGACCACAACAGCAACAGTTTTCTTTCAAAATAAAAATCATTTGCAGATTTGGAGATATATGCATGCCCTTTTAAATGGTGCAATCAGATTTACGAAGCTCTGGATGAAATGCCAGCAGTGCATGATAAACAAAGCGTCTCACATGAAAATGTTACCGTGCAACTTTCGATTTTGGGGGTGTCGCGCTGAAAGGGTTGTAATTTTAAGGCAACGCAACAGAAAAAGATGCAGTTTGTTGCATTGTATTCACAAGTGCGTAATCTTTCTCTTGATGCATTCAGAATTTTAAAATCATAAGGCATTAAAATGATATTGTCTCCAAAACTTTGTAAAGTTTTTTTTTATGCATAGTGTGTATAAGAATTGAAATGAAAAATTACGTCTCTTGGAACTAATCTGATTGAGTGCACTTTTGGCTTTTGGCGGCATATATATATATATTACCAGCCTGAAATTCCATGGCATTAGCACAGCATTTTCAGAATTGAATGAAAAATTACGTCCCTTGGAGCTAATCTGATTGAGTGCATTTTTTTTTGCTTTGGGCGACGCCTTTGTTAAAAGTAAAGTAGGTCTGTCATTCCTTCTCTCCCACTACCCTTTCTTTCTAGATCTCGTGAGCGATGTAGTCACAAAAAGGGCAGCTGATGTCCTGATGACACAATGCAAGCTTACCAGCCTGGAAGTCCATAGCATTAGCACAGCAAGAGCATTCTCAGAACTGAATGAAAAATTATGTCCCTTAGAGCTAATCTAATTGAGTGTATTTTTGGCTTTGGGCGACGCCTTTGTTAAAAGTAAAGAATAATTGCACCACAAAATTGCCTAGGTGTTGCCATTTCAAAATTTGTCTGTCTTCTTCCACTGCAACACCTCATAAAGCTTTAGGGATGCAATCTGCGCTGTACTGGCGGTGCTACCAGTAAATTCTGGAGGCGGCTTCTAGTACATGTGATGTGTTTGCAATTTCAGGTTAATCAATCAATCAGGTTACACATTGGTCGAGTCCGAAATAGTTCAGGCTGTTAAGCGTCAGAGCAAGAGAGTGAAGGGAATCGCTGGGTCATGGGTTCGAGTCCCCGTCCCGGCCCTGGTAGCTGGACTCGCAATCCAGGGAAAAAAAGATGGGCTTGTTCCATAGCATGTCTGTTGAAAGGTCCTGGTAAATCAAAGTGGCACAGTTGCAGTGCGGCTGAATTGATCAGTGTTCAGGTTGTACTCCATAGGCAATAGATTTCCCTGTCTCCCATAACCCGCCCGTCGGGGCCGTCTATTATCACTTCGGTGTCGTGGACGTTGAACCCTGAACTAACCAACCAATCAGGTTACGCCATATGCCTACCTGAAGAGCCCCCCCCCCCCCCCCAGTCATAGGCAGCAAAAACTTAAAATCTACTTAGTAGGTCCAATATCTGTTTGGGAATATTTTCTAGCATCCCCCCCACGGGGGGAGGTCTGGATATTCTCCAGTGGATGGCGGGGCACCTGGGGGTAGTCCCTATATCTTTATGTAGTAGGTTTTCAGTGGAAGGCTCAGAATGATAGGTCTGTCATTCCTTCTCTCCCACTACCCTCTCTTTTCTGGAACAAGTGAGCGATGCAGTCACAAAAAGGGCAGCTGATGTCCTGATGACACAATACAAGCTTACCAGCCTGGAATTCCATGGCATTAGCACAGCAAGAGCATTCTCAGAATTGAATGAAAAAAAAAAAAAAATATATATAATATATATATATATATATATATATATATATATATATATATATATATATATATATATAATATATATATATATATATATATATATATATATGAATAAATAAAACTAATCCAAGAAAGCTGGCACCACACACTCCAAATATGGATCCAAGCAGCAGTGAAATACTTAAAATGTGAAGAAAGGATCCACAAACACCACGTAGTTTAGGAGGAGTTACACTTTTATTCTTTGCACAAATTTTCTAAGATTTCAGTTTTCTTGGAAATGCATGTGTGCAAGTTCTAAGTATGACGTTAATGTTGTTGATGATGTAACAGTATATTTATATAATATAGATACCTTACTAACATTGCATGACCATGCTAGTAATACATGATTTTCTTATGTCATCAGCAGTGGCGTATTACGAACTTGTGCACGTGCTGTTTATTGCAACCTAGAAGTTGGTGTTTTATGATAAGTGTGTGTGTGTGTGTGTGAGAGAGAGAGAGAGATTCGTGACTATCTTAGAAAATCTCCCCCCCCCCCCCCCCCCCCCCCCCCCCCACCTTTTTTTAATTATTATTTTTGTTGTTGTTCCCATCGCATGATTGCATGAGATTTTCTATGACATTAGTTGTTTTTTGTTTTGCTCGTGTGCGAGTTCTGAGTATGTTGACGATATTGATGATGATGAGGATGTACGTAACAGTAAAAATAGTAATGTGTTATATTTTAGATGCATTTTCTACTTGATACGTCATGCTCATGAGTCGTTAACTATTGCTGTCTTCGGACTGACAGGAATGACGTACTAGAATTTATGCACATGTATTTTAATTAGGACTGTACTGTAAGCATAATATAAACATTGTGATTGTGTGTGTGTGTATATATATGCTTATTCTTGCTTTCTTTCTTTCTTCTTTATATATATATATATATATATATATATATATATATATATATATATATATATATATATATATATATATATATAAAATCAGAATGAGTTGTGGACCAGACTTGCACAGAGGACCCAGCTTTGCGCTGACAATGGTGACTACAGGGGCTTCTACAAAGCACTGAAAGCAGTGTAAGGCCCCAGGCACCTGGTACAAAGTCCCCTGCGAAGCACGAATGGCCAGGCACTCCTCACAGATAATACCTCCATCTTGAACCGCTGGTCAGAGTACTTTCAGAGCCTCTTCAGCGCTGAGCGCACTGTTCAAGAAGCAGTCGTCCTACAAATCCCACAACTCCCAGTAAAGGTTGAATTGGATGAACCGCCCACCGCTGAAGAGACCCTCGCAGCCATCCACCAGCTCAAGAGTGGCAAAGCAGCAGGCATCGATGGAATACCGCCAGAGATCTGGAAACATGGAGGCACAGCACTGCACAACAAGCTCCATGACCTCTTTCTCTTTGCTGGGAGGAAGAAACACTACCAAAGGATCTCCGTGATGCTGTCGTTATCACCCTGTACAAGAACAAAGGCGAGAAGTCTGACTGTTCCAACTATCGGGGAATTACTGGGAAAATTCTTGCAAGGCTGCTCCTGAATTGGCTGGTACCTGCCATCGCTGAAGACCACCTCCCAGAGGGCCAGTGTGGCTTCAGAGCAAACAGGAGCACCACCGATATGGTCTTTGTGCTGAGACAGCTTCAGGAGAAGTGCCGCGAGCAGAACAAAGGGCTGTACGTAACGTTTGTCGACCTAACAAAAGCGTTCAACACTGTGAGCAGGCAAGGCATGTGGCAGATCCTGGAGCTACTTGGCTGTCCCCCAAAGTTCCTCAGCATGATTGTCCAGCTACACGAGGACCAGCAAGGTCAGGTCAGACTCAACAATGACCTCTCAGAACCATTCCCTATTCTCAACGGCGTAAAGCAGGGCTGCGTGCTGGCACCGACCTTCTTCACCATCTTTTTTAG